>LNAC01000728.1:603471-677777 GCA_002007465.1 Ailurus styani
CCCCCCCCCCCCCCGCTCCTCTTCCTGTGAGACCTGCTGCCTGAATGCCCCTCCCAGTCCTTTCCACCTTTTCCAGCGCGCCCCTCGAGCGGAGTTCTGGTCAACCGTCCCCGTCCCACTGAACCTGCCACAAGTGTGTGAGGCCATGGCATGAGCTCTGAGTGGAAACTTTCCACAGGCTCACAGCCTGCATGGTGTATCATTTACTGCCTATGTCACTATAGACACGCTTGATAGAGATTTCTCTTGTCGAGACAGAGGGATTACTGGGGGCACGGAGGGGGCGTATGGTGTGGCACCAGGGGCATCATGTTCAAGGTCTCGAGCTTTGGCTCTCAGCCCTGGCTCCGTCAACCACTGACCACAGGCCATGGCATCTTTTTCGTTTTTGGTATTGTTTGTTTCTGTCTTTGAGCTTCAGCTATCTTTCTTATAAAAAGGAGATAATGGTGTTCGGCTATCTCAAGATTGTGTCTCAAAAAGCAACTAGCACCCTTGCTGGCATCTAATAGGCCCTCAATATTTTACAGGCCTCACTCTGAGACCTAAATCTAGGCCTGCTGTCCAATTTGGTCCTCATTGTACTGCATATAGGTGAGAATTGGATTTTCAGAGGCCATCATTTAAAATGTGACTTCTCATCATCTCCTAAATTCAAGAGAATCCTAGTTCTGCAAACACCTGCAAATACGTATTGAACGTAAGGATAAACAAGTGAAGGGAAATAGAAATTCTGTAAGGCAGAAGCTAAGAGGAAAAGCAGAGGGAATTCTTCCATCTGGTAAGAGAGTCAGAGAAGGCTTCTTTGAAGATGTGATATTTGGGTGTTGAGGTCTGAGGATATAATTAATAACTTCTCTCTTCACCCTCAGGGTTCAGAACTGATCAAGCATGAGAGATGGAGCCATATGAAGGAGCTAAACACATCGGCGTTCCCGCTGCTACCTCTGGATGGGAGAACATGCCCCCCCCCCACCCCGGGCCTCTGCAGCTGAAGCTTGGGAGGCCCCCCGTGAGGGTCTGCAGAGCAGATGTGCTTACGCTGCCTACTGCAGGGGCATCCGTAGCTCGGGCCAGCCCTGGCGCAGTGGACGGACAGGCGCAGAGAGTGGGGTCTAGTGACTTCTTCTAGAAGGCAGCACAGAACCCTGGCAAAAGGCAGCTGGTAGGGACCAGGCGGGAAACCACTGATCTGCAGGCAGCGGGAGCCCTCCAAATAGGGAAGAAGGGACAGCGGAGCCAGTGTGCAGAGGACCTGAGCCTTGTCAAGCCTTCCTGTGCAAGATAGAGGGAAGGGCAGACATGTCCCTCTACTTTTCCACTCCAGGAGAGGCTGGGGAAAGTCTCCACCTTGCCTCTCCTTCTCTGTGGACATATAAGAGGCATATAAGCATTTCTCCCTAAAAGTGCTCATGAGTGTAGCAGGCAGACAGTCCAGAAAAGAATTTCAGACAGAAGGTTTTGTACATATAAAGGCTTGATGTGAGAAAATGTGGAATGTATGTGCAGAAGGGGGGTGCTCCGTGGTGCCTGAAGCCCAGGGTGCTTGCAAGGAGGTGAGGGAGGATAGGGCAAGAAAGGCATTGCCAGATTTGCAGAGCCTCGGATTCCAGGCTTAGGACTTTGACTTTGATCATTAGGCAGTGCAAATCCATGCCTCTTATTAGAAACATAACTCTAAGCATCTGCCTCCACCAAAGCAGGGAGCAGGGCTGGGTTCTGGCAGAAAGAGCTGCTTAAAAGCAGCCTCCCCCCCCAACCTTATGACCTCTGCTAGGTGCACTCCCCTAGGCTCCAGCATAGAGCACATCGCACGTTTACCTGGAATATAGGAGATCTGCAACCCCAGATCCTTGAGGTGAATACAGAAACAACAGAACTGCAAACAGTGCCTGAGTGGCTCAGTTGGTCAAGCATCTGACTCTTGATTTCGGCTCAGGTCCTCATGAGATCAAACCCTGTGGAGAGCTCCACATTCAGCAGGGAACCCACTTCAGATTCTCTCTCTCCCTCTCCTTCTGCTCCTCCCCTGCTCACTCTCTCGTTCTCTCTCTAAAAAAGAAAAAAATGCAAATAGCTGATGACTGAGAATGGGTCCCACTGCAGGAAGGAGGGAGAGAGGCCGAGGAGCAGCCTACGTAATGTCTGGCCCCGTAGCTCCTCACCCCACATCCACTCTATGGAAGGGGCAAGGCTGACCATGAGCCCTGAGTGGGGGTCATGGCTAACATGCAGCTATGAACTAAGGACTCGTTAACTCAAGTCAGACATAACATTAGGGAAAAACAAAGGCTGACCCATAAATAGAGGAATTTTATTCAGCTTTGGAGAGAATCATGTCAATAATCCAATTTAAGGGATGCAATGAACCAGTAGATGACTATTCTTCCAGTTTCTCTCCCCGGTAATGATAGCGTTAACTCTTTTTATTCACTCAGCACATTGCGATCGACAAAGCCCTTTCATGTGACGTTATCTCATGAATCCTGACCAACAGCTCCGTGAACTAAGGTGAGCCCAGTCCCATGACCAGGTCTACGATCAGGCCAGCTCCCCCTCCGACTCTATCATAAGCTTGTGGTTTTGTTGATGCGGACTTTCTTTGAGGAAGATGATGAAGGGATTGGTCATTAGCTCATTAGTCTGTCTTCTGTATAGAGGTCTGCAATCGAGAATATTTCTATGATCCTTCATTCTATGTAATACCACCATGTATACGATTTCCAAAGTGACTGTGTTAACTTAATCCAAAGTGGGCAAGTAGAAAGGGAAATAGAATTGTGTTTATGAGCAAGAGTAAGATATTAAAACCAGGCTCAACTAGGCAGATTTGGGGTTTTCTATGCTATCAAATTTATTTTCCTCCTTTCTTGGTCTTTTAAGTAGGCACAAAATCTTTACAAGGATGCATAGAGATACAAGAACGGTAACTTAAACACCAAAGACGGTGCATGTCCCCACCCTTCCCGAATGTCTCATACCAAACACACTCTTATTCACTCATCCAGTCAACAGATATCTCCTGCATACCTGCTGTGTGCCAGGAATGCCCTCAGAATTAGGTTTGCCTTACTTGCCTGGACCCTGCAGACATCTGAGGAAGTGACTGTCATCCTGCAGAAGACCGAGGCAGGCTAATGGTGACAAACACCCCTCCATTCATCTTAGCGTGACCATCATAACCTAAAGTATGAATCATTCTGAGGCTAGGATATTGTAACTAATGTCCCACCAGAGCCTCCAGAAACCAGCTTTTCTGAAGACTTGCTGTTTTCGTTTCCATATCCCCATGACTAGCGGCAGTGGTAGGGGATCCTGTCCCCAGAGCCCAACCAGATGACCAAAGCCAGGAAACTCTCAAGGACTTGCCCAAGGCTCAAAGGCAGCAGAGTCTCGGTTGGCCTGGACAACTGGTCACCTTGATTGCAAGCTGGGGGCTAGATCTCCTGTCCTTGAAGGGCTCTGGTTTCACAGCCTGACTGGGAGAACAAAAGAGATTTCAGATGTCACATGGACCCAGCCAGAGCTGCTCTCTTTTCTGACTTGGCTGGCTTTCCCTGTGTGCTGTTTCACATCACATACCTTCTCCCCCCTCCCCTCGGATGATTGGTTGAAATTAAATATCCTGAAATTACACTGAAAGGGGAAGAAAAGCTAATACAAAATTTTAATCAAAACACAAGCTTAACAGTTCCCAGGCTTTGAAATGTGAAGCAGACACTGGTTCCGTGGGGACATCACAACCTGTTCTCAGGTGTGAAGTTCCTTCAAGGAAGGGGCAGTCTTCTGACGAAGAGAATTACAAGGAAGCCCGCACGTTGCACACTGAGGATTTCCAAATGCAGCTGGACCTTCCTCCCCTTTCCACAGTGTGCACGCGGGCAGGCCAATCCAGAACAGAACGCTCTCCGTGGATTCTGGAGGAGAACTCCCGAGAAAGCGAGATTTTCTTCCCCATCCCCAGCCTGCTCTGATCCTTAAGTCTGCGTCCAGGGCCCGAAGGTCACAGGAGAAGGAAAGGACTGGACAAAGGGCTTCAGGGGAGCTGAAATGCCCAGAAAATCAAGAGCAGCCGTGACCACAAGAAGTGGGCATTGGGCGCCCTCTGGTGGAAGAGGCCCCACCAGACAACCTGAAGGATTTCTCCCTGGATTAACTCTATAAATAGACAGATGATTTATTAAACAGATTTGAGGCTCATTTGAGGCGCTGGGCCATGATTGCTTCAGGGCTCAAATAAGGGAGTGCTTAGGACCCTGCCTCTTCTGCAAGCACCTGGACTTACTTAGCGAGTCACTAGCATGATCTACATTACAAGTGCATCGGACTGTTGGCTCAGCGGCTCCCAGCCGGGAGATGCCAAATTCCTCATATATAAAAGGAGCTTTAGTAACTCAAGCAAAATAAGCACACTTTTCCCCCCACTGCCTTCCCAGAGACTGAGGCGGCAGGGTTTCTGGGAGGATACACAATACCTTGTTACAAACCATGTAATGTTTTTAAAAGTATCTATCTGACAGTCTTGGCTAAAGCCAGATCTTCTATCTCGATTACTTCAATATGTCACATCCATATCGCACCGCGGCGTCCAGGCTTCCAGACCCAAGGCCTCTCTGTCTTGTCCAACCTTCCCATCTGGAAGCAATGAGCTTAATATTCTGGCTCTCCCCCCATAAAAGCTATGTCACAAAAAAGTAGCAGCCGGTGAACTGCTTTATCCTCCCAAGACACACCGGAGCTCACTCTCTTCCCTTACACTGGAAGACTGTCCCCAACGCCCCGCCCTCTGCTTCGCCACATCCCCAGGTGGCCTGTAAGGCTCAGCGCAGGACTAGGGGGACAGGAGGGAATGGACGATCATTTACACTTTAATCCCACTTTTGACATTTTGAGGCATGCATCTTAAAATATAGTGGAGGCTTAGGGGCTCCCTCCCGACAAATGTGTTTGCGAGAAGCAGCAGCACCCCTCAGAAAGCAGCCTACTGTTTCTGGTGACACGACAGAGACCCGGCTTTGGAGTCTGTCTTGCACCCCTCTCTCGCTCGTCTTAGCTTCTCGAGCATTGTCTGACGGGCTCCCGCTGACCTCCGAGTTCGGACGTGTGCGCGATAATGGCCTTCCCTGTTAGCTGGGTCTTATTCATTCGTTGATACGCTCCCTCATCAAACTGGGGCCGAATGCCTGGCCTGTCCCTTTGGCTCTGCTCTGTGTGTCAGAGGGGTCCCTGGTCTGTGAGAGACTACGTATGTGAACGGGACAGACCCCGAATTCCGAATCGATAGAAAAGTGGCCCCAGAAGCAAGGCTTCCTTGGCAGGGGAGGGGGGTGCGGGGGTCGGGGGAAGATGCCTCTCTCCTGGCCCCAGCCCAGGCCTACTGAGTGAGACTCATTCGAAGCCAGGCCCGGGAAGGTGCACTGGAACTAAGACCCCAGGTAACTTCCTCACACATTAAAAGCAACGGACTCGCTGGGTTAGGTCAGACGAGGCAGCAGATGATGAAGTGTAAAATTCGGGGAGAAATCATGCGACCTGAAACGAGAACTTAGGTCTTTGCCTGGAAATGATATAATGCTTTCTTCCTCCAGTCCCAGAGTTCTGAGCGATTAGTGGGAATGGAAACCACCCCACAGCTGAGCTCTGAGGACTTTGGCTACTTGACTGTTCTCCTTCAGTTAGAAGCTTCTAGGAGCAGAGGCCAGCCTTCCTGCACTGAGTCTTTGGGAAAGGGCCTCCGCATCCTGGAAGGGATTTGAAAGAGCATCTCTTGCAAGCTCCTTGCTTTACAGAGAAGACCCTTAGCCTGGGAAGGGAAGGAGGCTGCCCAAGGTCACGTAGCCTTTTGAAACAGTTATTTGGGCTAACTCTTTGATTTGGAGACATCAACATTTGGGTCTGAGCCAAGCCCATGTTTGTGAAGGGTCATATTCTACCACTTCTGAAAGCATTGCCCATTCACTAATGTATACTGAGGAGTTCTCAAAAGTGCTCTTGTGAGAGCCGTTCCCCCGGCAGGCCTCGAGTGGCCCAGCCTTCACAGACCACATGCAGAAAACCTGTTTCCTGAAATGCTCCCTTGCTGCATTGAAGCGAACCTCCTTTTGGCAAATTAGTTCATGACCCGGGGACAGTTAAATGAAACCGTAGGCACATCAAGAGGGGGTTATTTGTGTTCTGTCTTTTTTTAGACCGAGTTCTGATGTGTTTATTTGGAAGCTTGGCTCCTGCTCGCTCTCCCACTACTTACAGTTAATCCTGTGTTTTCTTTGAGCTACCTTGAAATCTATGTTGAATGAAAAAGACTGCCTGGTTTCGAAGTACGAGGTATTATAAAAGGAATCCCAAGGTTTATGATCTCAAATTTATTGCCAAACATATTTACTTCTCTTCTTTTTCTTCCTTTCTTTCTTTCTTTTCTTTCTTTCTTTTTTTCTTTCTTTCTTTCTTTTCTTCTTTCTTTTTCTTTCTTTCTTTCTTTCTCTTTCTTTCTTTTTCTTTCTTTCTTTCTTTCTTTCTTTCTTTCTTTCTTTCTTTCTCTTCTTTCTTTCCTTCTTTGTTTCTTTCCTTCTTTCTTTCTCTTCCTTCCTTCCTTCCTTCCTTCCTTCCTTCCTTCCTTCCTTCCTTCCTTCCTTCCTTTCACTTTGATCCAGACTAGAGGTTTGTAGTGTGAGTTGTGAAAGAGCAAGGATGGAAGATTCTGAGTGGAGTTTCCTCGGGAACCCTGTCCTACAGAAGAGATGTGCACAGACAGTGCTCCTAAGCTCCTGCCTCTTGTGGGGCCAGGCGGTTTCAATGTCTGAGTCGCTCTACCGTCAGTCCCTGACCCAGTGTGTGGCACAGAGGGGCACTCGGCAAGTGTTGGCTGGATTAATGGCCAGAAGCCTGTGCCTCCATTCTTCTCGGCCTTGCTTCTCTATTGGAATAGGTTTTTAAAGAGCCAAAATATTTTTGTTATTTTCTTATATGTCTGTGAGACAAAGCAACTCACTCTCAAAAAAAAAAGGTTCATCTTTTTAAAGTGGTTCTATATTTAGTTAAATATTCTGGAACTGACTAAAACTGTACAAATATACACATGCATCTGATGTTTGCTTTCAACTCGTTATTACAAAGCAAGGCCCAGGGAAAATGAAGCTGGCTTTTTATAACAATATTTTTAATCTTAAAATAAACTTTTTTTTTTTTAAATCACGACTCTTCTTTCCTACCGGTTTTAGGACTCTGGGCTGGAGGGCTTGCGGACTCTAGAGTAACCTCGGTGAGACAGGGGAGCTTTACCGTGTCCTCACCCAGACTCTGGGAGGCTCGGAGTGTGAGTCAGGCAGCATCGTCACAGGGGAATCTCAGAGCTGTCCCTCTTTTCTGAGCTCCGTGGCTCTGTCATCTCTAAAGGGTCATGAGTAGGGTGTGTGGAAAGGATGGAAGGCAAGAGATGAGACTCAGGATGGCAGATCCGGGGTGGAGAGGGAGACGGGAATAGAGAGCCCCTCACCCTCTCTTTTTCCCGTCCCTCCTAGAACCACACTCTTTAACTCAAGATGACCCGTGAACAAACACCAAATGCTTTTCAAGTTAGTTCACCTCAGACTTCTATCTCAAATCTGCCAACACACATTGGCAGACCTTACCGAGTCTTTCGGCATCTGCCTATGTCTTCGACCATATCCCTGACCATTAGTTTGTATTGTTCCATTTGGTTCTGTATTTGCTTCCTGTAAGTTGGCCTCACTTCCCAGTGAGACTCTAGAACTAAAACCTGTGTTCCTCCCACCCATCGCCCAGCTCTGTAACAGGCACAGTATGGATGTTCACTAAATATTCAATAAATCCAAGAGACCACTCGCCAGCCTCCTCACAGCCCTCCCCTTCTGGGAGCCTTCTCTTCAGATTTCTCCAGGCAGGAGATGACCCAGGTACCTCGAGAAGACTTAAACAGGCGCAAAGAATCTGCAGAGCCCTGTAGCTAGCTGACCTCTGAACTGCCTAGAGATTTTGAAATAATGGTTAAAACCCACAAAGCTGCCTCGAAATGCTGCCCAACCACATTAGGCAGATTGTGAATCACAACGTAAATATTTTGCATGTTTCATTCTATTTATCAAGCCCCTGCCTTCTGGGGCTGTGGAATTTAAGATGACTCGACTCCTGCAGGTTAAGTCGACTCCATTTGGGCTCACTCTAAACAAGCTCACATTCCAGCCTCGCCGCCCCCGACTCGTGCACGCAGAGCCCGCCGCGCAGGCCGTGCACCTTTCACATCGGAACCGTCCATCAGACATTAATGTGACAGAGCCATCACCGGACAAGTTCATCCTGCCACTCGCATCCTGCAGTAAGAACACTGAATATACACATCCTGAGATTGAATCTGTAAACAGAGCCCCAAGCATCTGGGGGAAGGAGGCGTGGTTATGTGTCAGTGGGGCTGCTTGCATAAAGCTCCGTGAGACTCTCTCGGGCACTCATCAGACACATCTTCCAAACGGTGGGAGGGTTAAGTCCAGCAAGGGTGGCCCCCCCATCTGCATGTGCTCTGACGGCCGGTCGGGAGCCCCGACGCTGTTAATAAGCCTCTGAGGGTCCCCAAAGGCTCACGCCAGTGCCCTGGCTGGTATTTACCTTTGGTCCCCTCCGTCAGGGAGTCAGGGGGATGATTCTCTCTCTTTTCTCCGGGAAATGATGAGTCCGGTGGCAGAGCTGCCCTCCGCCGCCCCAGGATTCTAAGCATTGCTGTCAGCAGCTATCTCTTCGGAGTGGAAGGTCCAAAAGCAAATTTGAAAAGAGTTTGGTTATCATTTCTGAAGTAGTGAAGTATGTGAGAGACTTTGACACTTAGAATCACTCAGAGCAAATAATTTCCAGCTTTCTCCTTTCTATCCTATGCCAAAAAGTGGCCTATCCCACCTCCTGGAAGGCTAGCCTCTCTTCTACCCAATTCGGTGTGGGCTCTCTGGGTCCATGGTGACGAATTTAGGATCAGGAGACTCGAGAAAGGAAGAAAGATTTCCTCAAAAGGAGGAGGAGGAGGAGAACAGGAGGAAGAGAGGAAAGAGAGAGAGAAAAGAAAGAACAAAACGACCATTTGAAGTAAGGGCGAAGCATTGCCTTAGTTGCCGGTTTTGAACAGATCGCCTTCCCTTCAGAAGAGAAGACAAACTGGCCGTCACTCGTGGCACCCCGCTCTCAGGAGTGTTTTGTTTGGCCCCATTGGGGTTGGCCTGGGGAGTCCCTTTGAAACAGAGGCATACATTTGGCTCCAAGAAACTTCTACACATTTGCCCTCCACTCCCCAGCGAGAGACTCCTGTAGGCCTGGGGAGGGGAGGGGGGGTGATGACTCCTGGTGCCACCGTGGTGGCCCTGGTTAGACAGAGGCAGCTCCTGGAGGAATGTCATCCTCATCACTGCTGCTTCTGCTCTTGCTTCCATAGATGTGCTGATGACCCAAGCCCTTTCCTATGGCCAGGCACTCCCAGGACACACATGCACGCGCGCGCGCGCGTGCGCGCACACACACACACACACACACACACACACACACACACACACACTTTCTCCACCCAGGATGGTCACAAGGGGCTGCAGCTGAGCCATGGCTAGCCTCCTTTGGGCAATACGTGCTGTCCTGTTGGCCAGATTCACACATATTTATCTGTCTGGTCCTGTAGGCATTGAACTTTGTAAGCAGCTCTGATACCTGCAGTGTTTTACAGCTTCCAGTCTTGCCATTTCTCTCTTAACCTCTGAGATGACATTGGGAGTCCAAGCATAGCCCACTAGAGACACAAGTTCTGGTGTCGCATCCCAGACCAGAGCTGCCAGTGACCCATACACAAGCACACTCACTTATTTCCAGCCTGTTCTCCCTGATGGAGGCTCCTTGTCCCCTTCAAGGGCCAACACACAGAGACCCTCTCGCTGGTGGACACTTCATGGTTAACATCCTTTTCTGCTCTTCTGGGATCAAAAGAAATTCTGTTTCCTCAGAGATGCTGGAAGTTCCCTATGGAGAAAAAAATATTATCATTTCTCTCTCATGTTCTTACACTCATGTGCTAACAGAGCTTCTCAAAACTCAAGGGCTCTGCTCACAATCACCAAACCAAGGGAAAAGTAGCTGGGAATACAGCCCAGAAACGTGTTCCCAGAAGTTTAGACTGGCTCCACGAACGGCCCCTCACACGTGCACAGCCTGCCTGTGTTTACTCAGAGCACGTCCTCCGGCTCAAGCCTGATTGTCACAACAGCCCTGACGGCACCAGGAAAAATATTATCATCCTCTCACAGGACAGATGATGGGATGAGACCCTTTGTCCAGAACCTTCCAGGGGGTCCTGGTGGAGCTGGGACCAGAAACGCAGGCACTGGCTTCCTTGGCATCGGCAGCACAGTCTCCTATGTACTAAGAACGTGAAACAAATCAAATAAAACCATTTAATTTCAAGCTAAGGATAGGGCTATAGATAGGAACACCATTGGCCAATTTATGAATTAAGAAAAATCGTGCTTATCGTGTAGATGACGAGGGTGAGGGAAGAATGACTGGTAGGGAGGAGGGGGAGGACAAATGGTGAGGCAGGAGAAGGGGCCATTTAGGCTTTTGAAAGTCTCATCCCTGGACTCTCATTCAGCCCTGGTTGGAGTGCAAGCCAGTAGAGTCATCTGGGTAGACAGTTTGGCATAATCTCCTGAAGGGGAAGAGCCACGGAGCCGTGATCCGGTCTCTCTCGTCCTGGCTGCGTACCCCGGAGGAGCTCTTGTGTATACACCGTCGGACATTTATAAGCATAACTGGAATAACACGAACTGGAAAGACCTCACGGTCTGCCAACAGTAGAACAGTTAAATGAACACTCCTATCAGTGGATTCTGAACAGAAAATAAAATACATAAACATAAGCTACATGCAATGGCATAGGTAAATCTCCACACATAATGTTGAAAACAAACAGGTCACTAAGTCATTGAAGCATCTTGGGAAAACAAACACGATTATGACATAGTGAGCATCATGGTCACCACTAGCGGGTAAGAAGCTTGTGATGGGGTAGAGGCAGATTCAGAGTTCTGGGATTCTGTAAATGATCCATAGTGGGGCGCCTGGGTGGCTCAGTCGGTGAAGCGTCTGCCTCCGGCTCAGGTCCTCATCTCAAAGTCTTGGGATCCAGCCCCACACGGCTCCTTCCTCAGTAGGGGAGTCTGCTTCTCTCTCTGGTCCCCCCTCGTGCTCTTGCTCTCTCTCTCTCTGCCTCTCTCTCAAAAAAATAAATAAAATCTTTTTTTAAAAAATGCTCTTTTGGGGCACCTGGGTGGCTCAGTGGGTTAAAGCCTCTGCTTCGGCTCAGGTCATGATCTCAGGGTCCTGGGATTGAGCCCCGCATCGGGCTCCCTGCTCAGTAGGGAGCCTGCTTCCCCCTCTCCCTCTGCCTGCCTCTCTGCCTACTTCTGATCTCTCTCTCTCTCTGTCAAATAAATAAATAAAAACTTAAAAAAAAACGCTCTATTGCTTGACTGGTGCTGTTTTCACAAAATTTTCCTTTTGTAATCAGTCATCAAACCTTGCATTGTGTGTGTGTGTGTGTGTGTGTGTGTGTGTGTGTATGATTCACCTTTAAATGTTTATCTTAACAATATGAAAATGTTATGAACAAGGAAGCAAGGGAGAAAGAGAAGGAAGGAGAGAGGGAGGGGCTAAGGGCACAAGGAAAGATGCTGGACAGATTTCGTGGATATAAATGTCAGATACCATCTTCCCCTCCAGTTGTTATACAAGCTTTTGGGATGTGCTTATTGTTTGGATGGTTGGATATGTCGTAATCATCCTGGGTACCTTCCTCTGGAACACTCAAGAGCCATCACCCCACGTTGCCAGTGCAATGAGATTTTCAAATGCCGGATTCCATACAGACTTTAACCTTGCACCTCTGATCTAGATAAACTCCAAGCCAGCGGCGCCTTGGATTGCAAGAACCTGAGGCTGCACTCTGCTTCTGTGAGGAACTGCCAATGTTTTGCCCTCAGGCAAAAAGGAAACCTGATTTCTTTCCCCGGACCACATCTCAGAATGTCCAGTTCCAGCAGTTAAGATCTCTCCCCTGCTGCAGTTGCTAATTAAGACCATATTCAGTCACCTCTCTGTCTCTGTTTCTCTGTCTCTGTGTCTCTCTGTCTTTCCTTCTCTCCCTTCCTTTTCCATTGATTCATGCCCGATTGTCCTATTCTGTGATACTGTTCAGTGAGGCTGACACTTGTTTCAGATGTGAAATGTCACAACCTTTATACTGCTTCGGTCACGTCCTTACTGTCAGGACAAGGAGAAAAATACCATCATCTTCCAGAATTTCAAGTCATGTGGGGATTTATTTTTTTTAGTGGCTCCCCGAGAACTGAAATAATTTTATACATACTGTGATATAACTTTATGGGGGCACCTGGGTGGCTCAGTCCGTTAAGTATCCGACTCTTGATTTTGGCTCAGCTCATGGTCTCAGGGTCTTGAGATAGAGCTCTGTGGAAGGCTTCACACTCAGTGGGGAACCTGCTTAAGATTCTGTCTCTCTCTCTGTGCCTCCCATCCCCACTTGTGCACACAGGCTTGCTCTCTCCCTCTCTAAAATAACAAAACAAAACAAGTGAACAAACAAACAAAAATATCCCTTAACTTGAAGAGCAGCCACTTTCTCACTAATATAACTTAGAAATGAACTGATGTCAAGTGAATGTGAGGAATGTGGGTACAATTCTTTGTTTCTCTGGACCTGCCAGCATTGGGAGGTAACAGTGGACAAACTAATACTCAACTCTCAACAGATCATATTTTTTTAAGTAACCTCTACACCCAATGTGCACCTTGAACTCACAACCCTGAGGTCGAGAGTGGCGTGTTCTACCGACTGAGCCAGCCAGGCGCCCCTCAACAGACCATACTAATGGAGTGAGTGAGCATCCATGTTTCAAACACATAGATAAATAATAATAAATAAATAAAATAATAAATAAATAAAAATAATTTAAGAGCATTCTGATTTATACACAGATATATTTTATTAGAATTTACTCCAGCTAAAATTAAAGTAACGATGATAATTCTATTCATTATTAAGCCCATCCTATACATCAGGCATTGTACTAGTTGTCTGATACACAGGATTCAACTTAGCCGACAATAGTTCTTCAGGGATGTGTGGTGTCTTTGGAGATGAAGAAATTGGGCTCAAAGTACTGAAGTGAATTGAGTTTATGGTGCAGGTGCCATTGCTCCTTCCGGAACCAGCTCAGGTTTCTCCCTTCTCTCAGTTCCAGGAGATTCTCTGGTCCATAGGGCTCTCTGCTCTCTGAAAAGAAAGTTCTCACTATCCACACCAATAGTTCCCCTAACTTCTCATCTATCTTGCCTCACAATGCCTCTTCCTGTTTTATTATTATTCACATTGTCACGGATACTTACCAGATTCCCCGACCTGAGTGGACAAAACACCCTATAACGACACATTTCCAACTTCTGTTTCTTCTCAACACTTAACTCAGAGATGGCCCGCTACATGGAGAAGCAGTAGAATGGAACGTATGGGTGAAAAGATGGTGATGGAAAGCACCAGAGCCTTTCCTCTGCATCCATCAGCAGATGTGGAGGAAGATGGGGTGGTCTGGGAAACACTTCCAGATGGCTCCGTCTGCACCTACTTCATACGTGGCCCCTTGGCAACTGTCCCAAGGCCATTCTGAACTGTCCTCCATGGGGCAAACATTAGCAGGTTCTTTTCCCTCAAATAGGGAACTTCATCACTGCATCTGGGAGATTTGACTGAGTCAGAAATATTACTCTGAATAAAAATAAAAAATGTAGACTAGTCATAGAGTTGTATAAGTTGTAGGGGTGTTGAGGATGGGGTAGTGGGAGTGGCAGACTTGGAGATAAAAATCTCTAGAATCACCACATGGTACCCTAGGAAACCACCAGCTGTTCTAGCACCTTCTTTCGCTTGTCAACTGAAGTCCAAAAATTGGTCTGTCACTTCAAGTCCATGTTGGTGAGGATGCATGTTAGTGGTGTTTCTCATTTGCTTTAATATTCTGTCATTTTTTCCAAAATCCCTTCAGAGAATCTCCCAAACCAAAAATTAAACTCAAGGAAAGTTTCCTTTTTGCAATTTAGCAGTTTGGAGTTTTTCGTGCATGGGCGCCACTCCACCCCATCCCACTCCATCCTAAATTGAGTTTGAGGCTTTTTTGTTTTCACTCTTGCATAACATGAAAACGAGTGAACACATTTTACTCAAAATTTCCATCTCCAAATCTCCTAAGTGGTGTGAAAAATCCTGGAAAATCTCAGAGCAAAAGAGGACGCTAGGAAAAATCAGGACAAGTGGAAACAGCAGCAAGGGATGTAACCTAACGTCAATATGACCAACATTCCCCAAAGATGTCTTCCCCCCAGTGAGGCTGGGCTGCTAGAGAGAAACCACAAGCTCACCGCCACTTCACAAGGATGGTCATGAATCAATCCTACCCCATCCAGCACCTGACACACATCTGCTTTGTCCCTTAGGGCACTCTAGGCCCAGTGCCGGCAGCCTACAATATGGTCAAGATTCCACGAAAATCACATCCCCAAAGAAGGACCGGTTCTAAAATAAAAAAGAAAATGGAGAATTGAAATTAATATGGTCAATTAAATATCTGTGAAACAGAACACTGTGTTAACTAGTAATAGAGAACTCAGTTTAGGTGTGTAGGATGTATGGACATATACACACATAGAAACATACATCCATATGTATAGGTGTATACGTATGTATTTATGTGGGGTTTTCCAACATAAATATGCATATGTACACACAATCTAGTTGAGATATGAGTACATTTTAATATAGCTGATATAATGTGGCTCGGGCCTTAAAGTATACTCTTAACAACCCTGTCCAGCATGCAAACTTTGTACTTCATGACCCTTCATTCAGATGAATAAATGTGCTAAGTATGCTAGTTCCAGAAGGTAACACTCCCTGACTTCAAAGAACACAAAAATATACTTGATACAGCCAATTATTTCAGAACAAGATAAATTATGGTATAATTTAAAAAGATAGCTGGCAAATGAGTGATATCAACAATTAGGAGAGGGGCGCCTGGGTGGCTCAGTCATTAAGCGTCTGCCTTCGGCTCAGGTCATGATCCCGGGGTCCTGGGGTCGAGCCCCACATTAGGCTCCCTGCTCGGTGGGAAGCCTGCTTCTCCCTCTGCCACTCCCCCTGCTTATGTTCCCTCTCTCACTGTGTCTCTCTCTGTCAAATAAATAAATAGTATCTTTAAAAAAGAAACAATTAGGAGAGAGAGAAGGGCTGATTATTGGACTACCACAGGAAAGGCTACATGAAAAAGCTAGGCTTTGGGTTAGGTCTCCTAGTAGGGCTGAAGAGGTGGATAAAGGTAGGGATATGTGTAAGAATTGAAAGAAGGATGTGGAAGGCAAAGGTAGAGCCTTGAGGACAGCGGGGATGGCCTAAGTCTCTTCAGTGACCTTGGGTAAGGTCATTCATAGAGGAGGTTGGAAAGAAGTCGATGCTTTTTGTGTGAAAAAGCATTCAGTAATGGGCCTCTGACAAGGGTTGTTAGTATTTGGAATTTTTTCTTTCTTCCCACAACTAAAATGGTAATGCATTCAAGGTCCAAACTAACTACTTCTTTATTCCATTCTGGAAAGTTTTCAGAAATCCTTTCTCAAATGATTTCCGATAGATGGCATCATTTTCGGGCACCATGATATCAAGACAGGAATATATATTTGAGGGACTTGTCAAAATGAACTTCTGTTGGTTAAGACTTCCCCTCATGATCCATTTCAGTGATGTATGAAAAGACAGTAAAGGGATCAATTCCTCTTCTGAGCTCCCACTCCATTTTCTCTATATTACTATATAATGGATACTTCAATCCTTGTGTTAGAGTTGGTTCAACACATTTGAATCCCCTGGTGGACCACGAGTCCTGTGTGTGAGGTGGGGGTAATGGAAGTGTCTTATCTGTCTTGGTGTTCCCAGTACCAAACACAGTGTCCGGGCATCAGCAGGTGCTCTGTGAGAAGAATAAAGGTAAAAAGTGCTTGGTTAAGTGAAGAAAGTAAAAATAAACACTTCTACAAATGATGTCATGTGTACATACATACATTCATGGAGAAAAAAACAGACACAGAGAGAAAGAACTTGAGGTTGATGTGATTTCCAGAAGTCAGAGGGACAATTTCCTTTATTCTTACAGAAAATAAAAATTCTGGAAGCTTTACATGGCAGAAATTGTTACTGTGAACCACTGTTCACAGATATTCACCCTGGGTATAATCATGAAGCTTTGGTTCCAATAGCAGGAGTGAGTTTATATTTCTTGATCTCTGATTACAGAAATAATGAGCTTAGTGCTGTGCAGAAGGAGAACTGGATCAGAGAACATAACTGGGTCCAAATCCAGCACCCCAAGCACGTGTTCTGTAACCTCAAGAAGTCACTCATTCCCTTGAAGGATTAATTTCTCTTCTATAGAGTGAAAATACTAATGCTATCTCTATTCTTTGGAGTTGTTGTGAGTTTGATATATACATGGAACCCTATTAATTGCTAAGTTTTGTAAAAATAGAAGAGAAAAATATCTTTTTTTCAGATTCAGAATTCTTTGCTCCTATAACTTTCTCGAAAGCATTATATGGAAAGGAAAGAAACACTTCCTACAGATTGAAAATCACATGAAGGACTCACGTGCCCCAAGGGCTACCCCTCCTCTTCAGATGGTTTCATCTCAAATTTACCCCATGTCTTGGGTGAGATGTTCAATCAGCAGATGTTGCTGTTTTATTACAAAAATATGATAATAGGGTTTCATGCCATGGTTAGTCCATGATTCTCTGCTTTATGAAATCATGGGATAGTTAATTCCTAAAATAGACAGAAAAACAAAAGAAGACAATTAGAAGGGTGCCAGGGTGGCTCAGTCAGTGAAGCATCTGCCTTCGGCTCAGGTCAAGATCTCAGGGTCCTGGTATCGAGTCTCGCATCGGTCTTGTGCTCTTTCTCTCTGTCTCTGCCTTTTTCTCTCAAATAGGTAAATAAAATAAAATTAAAAATTAAAAGAAAAAGAAGACAGATATTTTCTAAATAATTCAGTCTACTTTGGCTAGTTCCTAAGATTTTTGATTTTTTTTTTTTAAGGCTGACCACTGAATGCTATTATGACTATACAAAAGCATGGAAAGAATATTTTCAATTAATAAATGCTTATCAATAAGCTAGAATTTTAAAAAAAGCTACATTCATGATTGTAAATGTAACTATGATAAAAAAAATTTCTACAGAACTGTGAGGAAAAATTCAAAATTTGAATATGTGAGAACAAACTGAGGGTTACTGGAGAGGGGTTGGGGAATGGGCTAAATGGGTGATGGGGATTAAGAAGGGCAGTTGTGATGAGCACTGGGTGTTGTATGCAAGTAATGAATCCTTGACAAACCATAAGAGACTCTTAATCTCACAAAACAAACTGAGGTTTACTGGGGGCTGGGGATAGGGTGGATGAGTTGTGGACATTGGGGAGGGTTTGTGCTATGGTGAGTGCTGTGAAAGGTGTAAGCCTGATGAATTACAGACCTGTACCCTTGGGGAAAACAATTTTAAAAATTAAAAAAAAGTAATGAATCCTTAAAGTCTATACCAGAAATTGGTCATACACTGTATGTTAACTAACTAGAATTTAAATAAAAATTTGGAGAAAGGAAAAAATAAAAGAGACTAAACTGGAACAAATTAAAAAATTGTACATATGAAATAATATTCTACCCACATACAGTACAAGAAATGTATTAGACACATATTCAAGATGATCAACTTTGGGTAAAACCACCCAGAGATGAAGAAGGAGAGTTCCTTAAGCACCTACACAGATGTTCCAGAAAGCATAGGGAACCACAATTCACCAGAGAGCCCACAATGCCCCAGTGCTAACATGAAACATCGCTACACATTCATGATTATGGATTCCAAGTGACATGTCATGCACACCCAGGGAAGAGGACTTTTCATCTGTGCCCTGCATTAGTTAGAATACAAGCAACTGATTCAGTTAGAGCCTTGACACTTTGCATGTAGGAGAAGAGCTGTTGCACAGAGATGAGAAACACAGACAAATGAAGGGAAACCATGAATGACCCATATGGAGTCAGGTATAAGCTTAGGTTCATAGCACCTGCATTGGAGGACTAAAGTATTTCTTTCTCAGGCCATTGCTTGAAATATTTTTCAATTAAGATTTTATTCTTTAGACCCATTTTGGATTCGCAGCAAAACTGAAGGGAAGGTACAGAGATTTCCAATATATCCTCCTCCCCCCACATGCATAACCACCCCTATCATCCACATCCCCACCAGAGTGATATAATTCTTACCATTGATAAACCTTCATTGATACATCACAATCACCCAAGCCCATAGTTTACAGTAGTGTTCACTGTTGGCCTTCATTCTGTGGGTTTGCACAGATGGACAACGACATGTACCCATCATGACGGTATCATGCGTAGTAATGTCACTGCTGCCCTAAAAATCCTCTGGACTCTGCCTATTCATCCCTTCCCCCACAGTCCCTGGCAACCACTGATCTTTTTAATGTCTCCCGAGTTTTGCTTTTTCCACAATGTCATGTAGTTGGAATCCTACAGAATGCAGCCTTTTCAGATTGGCTTCTCTCAGTTAGCACGATGCACTTGAGGGATCTCCACATCTTTGCATGGTGCTATAGGTCAAATCTTTTTAGTGCTGAATAGTATTCCATTGTTTGGATGACCAGAGTTTCTTTATCCATTCAGCTTGGTTGCTTCCAGGGCTTGGCTATTATGAATAAAGCAGTATAAGCAGAGTGCAGGTTTTTGTGTCAATATAAATTTTCAATTCCTTTGGCTAAACCTTGCTTGAATTAAAAAAATGCACATAATAATACTTCGCTTTCCCTAGTGCACTGAGGATAAATTTGGCTGCATATAACAACAACAACAAAGCATTCCAGAAGCTTTAGCAAGGCACACGTTTTTGTGTGCTTATCTATTACACAAAAAAGTAAATAGTTGGGGGTCACTTATGAGAGCTCTAAGGTCATCAGAGACTTAGTCTAATTTTATTCTTATTTTCCACTTTCCTTAGCATACAAAGCTCATCTTCAAGTTTACATCATGGTTGTAAGATGTCACCTGCAGTTCTAACCATCCCATCCACATTGCAAGCTGCAGGAAAGAAAGGGAAAAACATAGATTCCCACAGCTCTCACTGAGTCAGCCCCAGAATCTTCTGGGAAGATCTGCCCACCCCTTCATTGCCTCCACTAACCTTGATTTATACCTCATTGGCCCTTCAGAGTTGCAAAATAGGCTGACAAAGGTAATCTTTCAGCTGTATGACTGCTTCCCTGAATAAAGTCAGGTGTCTGTTAGTACAACCGAGGAGAGAAAGAACATGATCTAGGCAACTAGGTCTCTCCTACAGCTCACATTCAAACCATAACCTAACTGGTGGATGTGATTTCCTGATGTCAGAGATATATTTTTTTTCTATTTTGACAAAAATATAATATTTCTGGCCAACACTTTTATATCAATTTATGGTTTATAAAAAATCATCTTTATATGATTCTGTAAAAATCTTCTTTCCAAAATGCATCATATGTAAGATCTATTTGATTCTCACAGCAATCCTGAGAAGTAAAATATTTTGTGTACGTTATCAAAGAATGAAATGAGCTTAAAAAATCTTAGTACCTTGCCCAGAGCTAACCTGTTAGTAAAAGGAGGTGACAACAATTTAACCACATTTGACAAATTCCAGAGTCTGTGTCTTTTTACCTGAAAATTGATCAACAAACTGTCAATCCTCCCTAATTATTTTTTGACTAATGAGTTATAATTTTCCGTTTATTCCATCTCTTCATTGTAGCTCACTATTTCTTTTCAAAGGAGTTAAAAAAATTAAAGTCATTTAATCCAGGGTCAAGAAAGGAATGAAAAGAAAGGAAACCTACTCCTAAGCATTATCTACAAAGTTCTTTGGAGATGCATGACCAATGTACCTCCACAGGAGCTCTGTTGAGCAGGTACTAGACATCTGCAGATGAGGGGACCAAGGTCAGAGAGGTTATGACACTCCTGTGAGCTCACCCTGTGAGGAGGTGACAGACGGGATTTGAAGGCAACTCTTTCCGACTTCCCACCCGCACTTTGAATTTCTTCCTGTCTCAAAATATTTGGAAAGTTGTTTCCTGGTTATTTATCCGTATAATCTCACAGGTGTGAGCAATAACGAAGGAACACAGTAAAGGAGACACGAGGTCACAAGACTAGCAGACCTGGTGACTGATGAAGGAAAGATCGACAAAGAATAAGAAGCTGTGAAAGATGTGAAGTGTTTGTAGCTGGTTCTTTGGGAAGATCCCAACTAGCTCTTTTGTCTGGCTTGGGTTAAAGACGGGGGCTTTAAAGACAGGGGCTGCTTTGCTGTCTTTGCTTTAAAGACAGGGGCTGCACGTGGTTTCCTCAACTGTCTCTCTCTAGTGTTAAGTTCACAGTAATAATAGCTAACTTTGAACACTTACACTATATGACTAAAGTTACTGCCAATTGTATGGGACACACTTACACTCAAACAATTGTTGTAATTTCTAAATGAAAAGATTTAGAGTTTGCCTTAAGTTTACTTAAAATGATCTTAAATGCTAATTGAACTGAATGACCTGTGTTTTTATCTGCTAATTCTGGCAACAGCTCTTTAAAGGATTAGATAAGTGATGCATAACCGGAGAGCTTAACTTCAAGACCACACAGTTGAAAAATGGTGGTCTCAAGACTCACCGTCATATATGGCCACTGCAGGGTCCTTGGTCACAGCATCTTTTTCTCAGGCTCTGCAAATAAAAACAACCTTAATGATCTCTAACAAAGAAAGAATTTAACTATTGATTGATTATCCTAACAGAGGGATCACATGAAAGCTAATAAAGAATCCAAAATCTGTCTCCTGAACAATGGCTAGAGCATGTGATATTTTTAATGTCTTCCAGATCATTAAGAGAAACAAACAAACAAAAAAAAAAGCAAAGAAGTGTCCTCTCAGTGATTTTCAACAGGAGTGATGCTTTACCCAAGGGGACTCTGATAATGTCTGGAGACACTTTTAGTCGTCCCAACTGGGGGTGCCACTGGAATCAGAAGCCAGAGATGCTAATTACCCTTCATGGCACAGGACAGCCCCCACGACTAAGAATGACCTATTCCCACGTGTCAATAGTCCTGAGGTTGAGAAACCCCAAATTAAAATAATCTGTTGGGGTTTTAATGGTTTTTTTTTCCTCTTAAGTTGCTATAATGAACCAAGAGCTGGAATGTTTGAAAGCATCTATGAAAGGGTGAGTTCTACCTTCCAAAGAGTCACAAAACCAAATCCCTTCATGGCATTTTCTGGAGCCTGCAGAAGTCCAGGAAGGGTGGGAAGAGGAGCCTTTTGGAAACTAGCCCCCTGTAACAGCTCCCCCACATCTTTAGCAATCAAAGCTGGTCTTTTCAGGATTTTCTTTTCTGTGTTTCCCGATGGTTGGGTTTTCTTCTTTGCGGGGATGCTTGCATTGGTTTTCTATGTGGACTATTCTAATTCAAGAGTGTCTTAATTTTGGACAACTCAATCTCAAAGGCCACATGTACAGGGACATGGGGTTAGTCTGAGCTCTAAGTCTCCTCCATCTGCATCTGTCCATCTATCCCCAGCCCCAAACATCCTCTCCAGAGAGCTCCAGCTGTTTAAATGTAAGAGAAAGGGAGATTGTAGTTAAAGCACACTGGATCAGTAGAAAATGCATGAACCTTGGAGTCAGGCTAACCTAAATGCAATCTCATCCCGTCTACTGTCTGGCTATGTAACCTTGGACAGTTTCTAAACCCTTCTGAAGAGCTTAGTTATCACTTGTAAAATGCAGATAATTTTACCCACCTTAGCAAGTTGTGATAAGAATTAAATGAGGCAAAACATCTTAAAAATTGTTCTATAGTTTACAAAGCACCATTAGAAGAGATTAAAGTCCTCAGGGACTATTCACAATGAGCGTTTGAAAGCATATGTGTTACGTTAAAGCAGCTGTCTGTGTTTGTAGCTTCTTCATTCTATTGACCACGTCAGTTTTATGTATCATTGTATAGACATCCTGTCCTCCCTCAACTGGAGAAAGAGGACTATTTTGTGAAATTTGTTTGTTTAAACACTTTCTCCCTTTTTGCAGGGCGGGTGGTTCGAGAGAGCAAAATAACTTTTTCCTCAAACAAACAAATGCAAGAAATACCCGATTCTGGTTGACAGAACTTGGTAAACAATGGCTGGTTTTTAAATGTTGATGGCCTTGGGGGTACATTTGACTGTGAGTGGTGCCTTTAGCAGCTCTTGACAGATGAGAATTTATAAAGTGAGAAACACCAGACTGACCTTGGCTCTGTGTTACCAAACTCAAGTAGGACATCAGTCAGAATGGAAGAGTGGTCTACTTCCTTGGGGCTGGGGAGGGTTTCCAGAGAAAACACTCAGGGGGCTGGAGTTTTTAAAGCTTTCTTTGAGTAGAGGTTTCCAAAAGGGTCTGATTCATTTCAAGATTCTTCTGTTCCTGGTCCATGTCAGAGTTACAGAACACCCAAAGCCAGAAGGAGGCTGGTTTCTGAAATGGAGAGTCATGTGTCAAGAATCCAGAAAGATCAGCCTAAAGGCAGATGTAGATGTCTTTCTTCTTTGCTTCCTTAGCACTCTGTTCCTTGCAGCTTTCCACACTGTGCTCTTCTCTATTTGTCACCCTTATTCTTCTCCATGAGACTGTGAACCCCTCTGGGGATAGGGAGTGAGTCTTATTTCTTCTTTTAACTGCAACACTTTGCACGCAATATCTATGACATAGAATGTGCCCAGTAAATAAAAGAGGAAGAAGGGGGGGAAAAAAAGAAGAAAGGAGGAAGGGAGGGAGAGTAGGAGGTAGAAAGGAAGGCAGGAAGAAGAGAGGGAAAGAAGAGAGAGGGAGGGAGGGAGGGAGAAACAGAGATATCGCTTGCCCAAGTTTGATCTTAGGCTACGAGCAATGAAAGAAGATTCATCAATCCAATAAAGTCTATCAGTTAAGTGGTTATTACCTTAAAACCATTGTCTCTTTGTGATAAAGTATAAAACACACTCTACTTCTGCACTGATTTCTCAGGACCTGGTTATTTCAGCCTTAAAGGTAAAACAGCATGAAAGAGCAAAAAAATGAGAAATATAATGGGCCATGCCTGAAAGGGGCACTCATGATTTCATTGGCTAGAGCTCAGTCACATGGTCACAACTAAATCAAGGGAATCTGGGAAATGTAGTCTAGCTCTGTGCTCAGGAAAAATGGGGAGAATAAATGTTGACACACAGCCAGTGAATATACCACAATAAGCAAATTTCTATTATAGGTGAGAGAGACTTTGCCATCTGTGCCATCTTTTTCATGCATCTGGTCATCAGCTGGGAAGTCAGCACAGACTCTAGGGTTCTCATCATGGTCCCAAAGCTGTGAAGGCAACTGTTCTCTTTCTCTCTGAGGGTCATGCAGTGTGGTGTTTCCCTTGCGATAAATTGGAAAACAGAGTTGCTTTTGCCATCTAGGCAACCTTCACCAAGGGACCCATGAGAGAGGACATCCATTGCCAATCCAGGGTATTTCCAGGAGCGGTGGTAGTTTGTAAGCCTAAGAGACTGGCACTGTACAAATCAGTCCTTAAAAATATAAGGTCTAGCACTCTGAAAAATAAGATTCCTACTTTGTAACTCATTTACAAATGTCGGAGAGGTCAAATCCAAGTTCAAAAGGAAAAATTTGATTTAGTAACTAAAAAACATTCAAGTGAAAAGCGGTAATCACTATGATTACACAAATCCTTAATGTGTCCAAAAGCAGTGAGCTTTAAAGAATCTGCATGCAATTGCATATTTTTTTTGTCCTTTTCTACTATTTATTCTAAAACCAAGACGTAGGTGGAAAATTTTATTAGCATCTGGGTAAGGCCCCCTGCCAGTCTAGAAAACCTTCATTAATCACTGAGATGCTCACCCCCATTTTTTTAAAGAACAATGACTCACCAGGACTTACACAGCAATCAGGGCAAAGGTAACCGAATGTTGAATTTTCAAACTTTCCTTTCTTAAGAATGTCTTCACTTCTGGAATGTAAGACTGCTTTAAGCGAATATGCACGTGTTTATGAGAGAGAAGTAGGGAAAGGAAAATGAACTGTAATTGAGAGGTGATATTTATGTTAGGATTTCCTCTCCTTTCAGTTTTAGGTTTAGTCTTAAGCACCTTTGCCCCAAGGGAAGAAGGAGCTCCAGAGAGCTGCGGCAGGCCCATCTAATTGCTTGCATCTCCCCACTTAGTTGGAAGTACACTGGGTCACATGCTCTCCTATATACTTCCTTCATCACGTTCCGAAAGAGATACAGTGAGAAGAGGAAACAGGTGAAGTCCTTGGGGGCCAAGACAGAGACGATGTGACCATCTCTCCTTTCAAAGGAGATGCATTCCAGTTGCAGTCTTTGTCACCGCCCACATACAGCAAATCTGGTTTTAATTCACCTCACCTGGCACTGAAGTCACTCTTTGAAGGAAAGAACAGTCAACAAAATACCTGGAAAAGAAGAGATGTTGTAGAATGCTTCAATGTCTGCTTCAAAGCTTTGAAAAAAACGTGAAATACATTGGTAAATAGGGAAATTTGGCAAATCGATAAAGAGCTTATATTACTGGTTTATCAGTAAATGGGTTCACTTCCCCATACTTGCATAGACATAGACAATTGTGTAGCCTAATATCTGTACACATGAGGAGACAGATCCTCTGTTTTCATTAGGTGGCACCAACGGAAGAAGGCATCCTGGTCTCTTTTGCTCAGGTGACTGGGGGAGTTAATCTGTTTAACCTCCAGGGCTCACGCTGCTTCCTCTCCTGTGATGAGGTGCATGGTTTGGCTTTGCTCTCCCGGGTCAGCAGCTGCAGGAAGAAGAAATGGAAACTCTTCATTGTCATCGAGGCTCTTTCTCTGCCAAAGAACAATTGATCCCTGAAACTGTTAGCAGAGGGAAGAGGCTTTCCAAGGACAGCAGAAGAAAGAGACAAACTAACTCAAATGATCAGGCTCCCTGGGGACAGGGAGTAGTCTACAAGCAAGCAATAACCGGAGAGTGTGGAGGGCGGCAGAGACTGCCAGGGAAGCAGAATGTCCTGTTCCAGCCCTTTGGGGGCAGGAACACAGGAGAGATCTGGGTATCCTACTGAGATCCAATAAGATCCTACAAGATGCACTTAGTAGGACTCTTTCTGTAATGTAATGTGATTGTATTCCTTTTTAAATGTGGTGCATAACATGTTATTCGAATTAAAGGAGATCTAATTCCAACCAAGTCATAAATCCTTAAGACAATACTGGGAGAAATAGCTTTGGGAAGAGTTAATCATCACTTGCCTTTAGTGAGTAGTATTTCAACTTTGGGGCTCATGCAAGAGGAGTTGTAGAAAATGAGCATGCTAGAGGTCAGATACATGTGCTGACCTCACCCAGATGAAAGTGGCAAAGAACTAAATTGTTAAAAAGGAGCCCTGGAATTAAGAACAAGATCGCTCCTCACTGATTCTCTCTGGAAGAAATATTAAATCATGTGCTTAAAGCAAGAAGAAAAATAAACCCAGAAGGAAAGATTGGGATTGAACAAGAAGTAATATGAGAAGGGATGATGGTAAAAATATGGCGGCATGTCAAGATTTTATCAACCACAAATATCAGTAATATTTGGGGAAGTTAACATTAGAATGTGATGTAATTACAAGGAAGTGAACACCCAGAGGACAAGAGAAAGATATTGAGAGAGAAATTGAACCTTTCTAAGGTTCCTGTTTTACTTAGAGGAATGAGATATTAGTTCAAGCGTTTGCTAGAAGGATGTAAATTTAAGTTTTCATATTACTTACTAGTATTTTTTTTCTTTTATTAAAAAATTTAAGAAAACAAAAACATTTTTTAAAAAATTAAAAACTCCAAAGGAAATATGATATAATATTTGCACTGGTTAATTCTGAGTCCTGAGTACGTTGGTGACTTTTCTATTATTTTCTGTATCTTAAAATCGTTTCCCAAATTTAAAAGGGACAGAAAACGTAAGGAATACAAGGGACGAGAGGAAGAGAAATAGAGAGAAAGGGAACCCAGTTATGGAGCAAAGTGGTCAGATTTGAGAGAAAGTTACAGAACCAAGTAAATAAAAGAAGGCCATGCTGAGGCTAACCCAAAAAGAGGGCAGTGTAGAGCTATGGAAATCAGTCCATAAAGACAGTTCTTGAGGTGGGGAGGAATGAATAAAAAATTAAGATTTTCGGCAAGCCGTAACAAAGAAACGATAAAATAACATTACAGAGAGCAGGAATCTAGGATAAGCAAGAGGGATCCAAGCAAATAAGTTCCAGTTCCTCCAACTTGCTGACTAGGGTCCCCCAAATAATTGCAATAAGCAGTATCTCAACTCTTGTACTAGAATTTCTGATGTTTTACTTCGAATGTGATGAACGTGTTGTCCCTGTTCGTGAGTAGTGTCCCATCCCATTTATGGCAAGGGTTCGCTTCTTCACAATGCTCTTGTCATCTTCACTGTGTCCCCAGTTAAAGAGCCTTTCCAGTGTTCTTTTAGAATCTAGATGGATGGTAGGCCAGGTGGTAATGGAGGCTAACAGTGAGTAATATTTTAGATGTTCTCACCCAGGGAAGGCCCTGGGTCTTAGCCCACTAAGCACCATCATCCATCACATAGACAGTAGTTTTGGAATCCCCGCTCAAGCTGGCCACACAGTGGGCAAGTCCTAGAGAAAGACTGTTCAGCCCAGTTGGGCTCCCTCCAACTGTCCTGAGTGACCCCAAGCTGAACACAGCTTGGAGATATTGTTCTTCCGAATGGATCCTTGGAGCGAAGGAACCCAGGTACAGATCTAAGTGAAGTGAGGAGCTAAGAAAATGGCCCTGGGCATCATGACTCGGCATCATCACAACGAAGGAAATGCCCCACAGATGTGGTCCAGACTATACTAGTGTGACAACCCTGCAATGAAACAAACACAGTGCGTGTGTGTGTGTGTGTGTGTGTGTGTGTGTGTGTACCAAGCACATGTTTAGGGCCTTCTTACTCATTATTTCATTAATTTCTCACAACCCTAGGAAGTCGATATTGCCAGCTCACTTCAGGTAGAGGGAAATTGGACCCAGGAACATTGTGTCTTATCACAAAGAACAAAACTTGTGAATGGCAGAATTGTCCTTAGAAACCAAGTATGTCTAAATGTGAAGTTCATAGTCAGCTGACTCATTTGGAGCTGAATAGAAGGCAATACAGACTAATGGTTAGGGCTGTGGGGAGGGTAGACTTAGCATCTCTATTGAGAGAATGGTTTTTGTCTGAACATAATATTTTAGGCTTAGTGGGGCCTATGTGGAGCTGAAGGAGATGGAAAAATTGAATATGAGGGTAAGGATATCCAAGAAAATGGCTGAAATGGTTATTTTATAGTGACATCAAAGGTAATTTGCACTGGTATTTATTTCACTGCTTAATAGCACACTTTTCGGTAAATTGTTAAACATTATCCTATTAGAGCCAACTAGTCACCCTGTAAGAATGAAATTGTGTACATTTTGTTGTTCTCATAAGTTACGAGGAAGTTTAAAAATTGTCCATTACTCATTGTAAATTGCAAAAAGGAAAAGCACGGAGCAATTTTTCATTTGGAAATCAGCTTGTAACTAAACTAAATAAACAATGAAATACATTTATTTTAGATGAACTTTGGGATGCTGGAGCTAGAAATAGGTGGGAGGTTGTTGGGCCCATCCCTGGCCTCTGGAAGGACCTCCGGTTAAACAGATACAGAGCTCCCTTGCTGCAGTGGTTCTCAGCTGGGGGTCATTTTGCTCCAGCCCCCAACCTCCAGAGACTCTTTGGCAAGGAAGGTGGGAAGACATTTTTAGTTGTCACAACTAGAGCATGTTCTGTCATCTGGTGGGTAGAGCTCAGAGATGCCACTAAGCATCTGATAATACATAAGACAGTCTCCACAGCAAAGAATTATCTGGCTCGAAATACCAAGTGCCCAGGCCAAGAGAGACTGCCTCATTGAAAAGAAACACAGGACGACTCCCCTAAAGTAGATGAGTGGGACTCAGACACCCAATGACCCCAGTGCTAGCCTCTATTACTTTTCAGATTTAATAGAGTCAGCCGAGGAAGTGACCAAGCTAACACTTGACCTAAACTGCTATGTGCATTTTACTCTGTGTGCCTCAGCCTGACCTCTGATCAATTTCCACGTGTTTCTGCAACACAATAAAATCTACCTCCACTAAATCACTCCTCTTCAACGTGGCCCGCAGTTAAGCACTATCACTTGCAATGCATTTGAGTTTCTAGGCAATATTTCTGTGCATAATGCACATCTTAAAAAATAATGACATTCTGGCCAGTGAGTTCCTAATCACAGCTCACTGCAGGAAATGAATAATTTCTCTGAGCAGCTGTTCTAACCACTGACTTCAAGAAATGATATTGTAATATTAAATTGCAGATTACTATCTTTGGGGGAAATAATCTCTTTAAAATTATCCATTCTCTGCTTTTAATGAGAAAATCGGCCATTTGGAGGTTGATGCCAAAAAAATTCATTCATTACTTTTCAGAGCCTCCGTTCCTGTTTAGGAAGATGTTTCAGGGTTTACAGTAGATCTGACTCAATTCCACGCTCCGTTCTGAGATTGAGGGAAACTGAGGCGCAATGACTTATGAGCAGCAGAATAAAGGGTTAACGTAGAAGGCTGGCAGGCAGGTCTCTGGACCCTTCTCAGCCTTATCCTTTGAGGACTTCTTGCTGCCTCACCTGCGGCTTCACAACAGCCTCAGGGAGAAAGCTGGGGCCGCTCTGCTCCAGCTCTGGCTCTGCCTAGCGTCCTTCTACCCGGTGACTTAAAGAACATTTAAGGCATTCCACATGGCTTTTAACAGAAACTTGAGTAAACCTGAACAAAATGTTCTCCCAGTGCCAACAAGCAAGACCACTGATTAGCAACAGAAACTGAGCTCGTCCCCAGAGTCTGCCCCACTATAAAGGCATATCGCCTTCTGCCCTCTGTTCTCAGTTCTTCTGGGTGGTCAGCAGCTTTAAGGGTAGGGGACAGAGCCCCAAGCTGGGTTTGGCATCCAGCACCTCCAGCCCATCTTCCCACCACCGCCACTGACTTGGACATCTTTCATGCTAGCCCATTTCCTTGTGGTTCAGGGAACCGGCTGTTGTTGGGGGCTCCTGAATGGCCCAGTCACAGACACTCTGTGAGTCCATGAAGCAGCATGGGGTCATGGGTCTACAGCCCTGCTCTGTGTCTCCCTCCTGTCTCGGGAGAGTCTGGAAGGCAGGGCTGTCTGTTGAGGCTCTCCATGGGGCTCTGGCACTGCTCTGTAAGAGGCAAACTTGAAGCTTGTCCTGGAGGATGAGTGGCGTTGTACAAAGGAGAGGTGATAAGGGTCGGGTGGGACCATGGTGAATGCACGAACATTCAGAGAATGCACTAGCAAAGGCCTGCTTTGCTTAGGGCATGGCCAACAGCTCAGGCAGGTGCAGTACTTTGTGTGTGGTGGTGAGAAATGAGTGGATGGGTTGAAAAAGTGGGTTGAAGTCAGACTGTAGGAAAAAGGAGTCTGGACTCCACACCGACTTGCCAAGACTTACTGTTCATTCCTCCAGTATCACCTCTGTCTCTTTAGCAAGTGAGGTCCTTGAAATCAGAGATGTTGCCTCTCATCCTCTCCTCAGGCCTCAGGTGTGGCCGAGGTGGAAGTGGGGTTATTTTTAGATAAGTTGTTCTAGGAGAGACCACCCTCCTGGGCCAGCCACAAGCCACCTTGTCATCTGCCCTCCATGTTTTTATATGGAGTAAGAACGGCCACAGAGCTAGGGACCTGGGTCAAGAAGCAGGTACAATGACCATAGGACGCCCTGCCTTCATTTCAGTTCTGTGGCTCTGAGTCTGTTTTCCTGATCCTCTTCTGAGAAAACAATTCCAAATGTGAAGCCAAGGATAGTAAGACTGACTACACCCCAGCTAGGCTCAACTTTCCTGAGACTTACTAGAATAGCAGTGCCCAGAGTTATCAAGGACTGGACAGAATTAGGACCCCCAGTGTCCTTTCCAAGACAGAATCACTGGGCAATCTTGTTGGCTTCCAGGGAGGGAGCCAGGATGGATGAGGATAATGGACCTGGAGCCAACAGGCCAGTGAGAAGTGAAGCCACTGGGAAATGTTTTTCTCTGTGTAACCAAAAGCAGAAGTAGAGCTACTTCTCTGAGCCACCTGATTCTCAACTTTAGACAGGGATTTATGAAGCTTCTTTGCAAGAATGTTGTAAAAATTAAATAAGGTCACATAAGCAAACCACTCAGCACAGAGCCTGCTTCCATGGTCACGACATGGAAGCCATGATGATACGGGAAAGGCATCTGTGAGCCTTCATTAAGTCCATTCAGTTCAACATTTAGTAACCAAATAGAATAACCAGCCAAACTCTACTCTGGTCCTCTAAATTTTCACTGGTTTTATGGCCCATCAAGGGCAAGGTTATCTCCCCATTAGCTTGGGGTCCCTCAAAGCCTTAGGTGTCTCTGAGTTCTTAGCTTTCAGCACAGTGCCTATATGCAGGAAAACACAATATTTTAATCCCAATCAAGACTTTTTAAAAACTAAATACTTTTCTTTTATAGGACAGGCTTTTCACAGGATTTGTTATTGACCATTTGCCCTGACTTTAAAATCTAAGGAGGAAATGATCTGTGACTCTGTGATTGTCCATCTCACTGGGTCCCTGGTAGACTTCCAGGGTCATACATATGTGTATATATATTACATATGTATTGATATGCATATAACATATTTATTAGGTATTCTTTATTATTATAATTTATTACTACATTAACTGTATTATATTTTCAAAAACAAGATCTTGCTTTATATATACTATATGTTCTGTTTTAGAAACCTTTATTTTCCAGTCAATTATTTACCCACCCTTTTTTTTCCATTTTGGTAAGCTTTCAGTAAATCTAATATCCAGACCATATTCAAATATTCTAACTTACCAACTCATCAAACAATTATCATTTACAGGTAGTTGGGGCAAACCAGCTTTTTCATCCAGAATCTTAATTTACTTTGAAGAGTTATTTCGAGATGGCTAAGGTTTGCTGTAATGTTTCACACTAGGAGATCACAGCTTGTTTCCTTTGGGGAAAATCCTTTCTTATAATAAATGCTATTACACAAGGGAGCAGTTTATCACAAGGATAATGAGCTGATTGGGTCACTCAGATTGAGCCACCTGCTGGCATAGACAACATCACATTGAGTTGATTTTGGTACCACGTAAGAATGCTTCAAATAGAACCATCCAGAGCTGTATGTTTGTGGTCATTCTAGAGTTCAGTTTACCCCCAAATAGATTCAAACCTGAGTTCTGAGTACCTTGAAAAAGAGGTTTCAGAACTAAGTATAGTACATTTTACATTGGTTGGTCTTTTAAGTGTTTCAACACACTTTTTCAATGCTTCTAGACTGGAGTATGATTTGTACCACCCAGGAGAAAGCCAGGTCTCTGGACACAGGACTCTTCACTCAGACTACCTGCCTTTTTAGGTAGCAGGGAGGGAAAATCTCATATCCAATCTAATGCTCCGGAACCCTGATGGTTTCCCAATACACCCATACAAATTCACTTGTTTCTTTCCTCTCCTCTCCTCTCCTCCTCTCACCTCTCCCCTCTAAAATGACCTCGAAAATCAGATCGCCTGGGGTTAAATCTTCTTACCATCTGTATGAGTTTTGACAAGTTGCTCAAACGTTCTCTACTTTTTTTCTCATTTGCAAAAGAAAAAAATATAGTACCAATCTCTAGCATATTTTCAATAATTAAATTATTCAATGCATGAAAAGTATGCAGAATAGTACCTGACACTTCAGCGAGCATTAGTAAAGTTACTATTGTCTTACTGTTATGAATGAGGCACCTAGTAACAATACCCCATAGGATTCCAGACAAATAGTTGTGGTTTATTTTTCAGTTTTATTTAAATTCCAGTTAGTTTATATACAATGTAACATTAGTTTCAGATGTCCAATATAGTGATTCAACACTTCCTTCCATACAACACCCAGTTCTCATCACAACAAGTGCACTCCTTAATCCCCATCACCTATTTAACTCACCCCCTTACCCTCCCCTGTGGTAACCATCAGTTCTTCTCTATAGTTAAGAGTCTGTTTGTTGGTTTGCCTCTCTCCCTTTTCCCCCTCTTTGCTCATTTGTTTTGCTTCTTAAATTCTACATATGAGTGAAATCATATGGTTTTGTCTTTCTCTGAATGACTTATATCATGTAGCAAAAAACCCTCTAGCTCCATCCATGTCATTGCAAAGGCAAGATATCATCCTTGTTATGGCTTAGTAATATTCCATTGTGTGTGTGTGTGTGTGTGTGTGTGTGTGTGTGTGTGTGTGTGTATCTCACACCTTTATCCATTCATCATTCAATGAACATTTGGGTTGTTTCCATAGTTTGGCTATTGTAGATAATACTACTATAAATATCAGGGAGACTGTATCTTTTTGAATTAGTATTTTTGTACTCTTTGGGTAAATACCTACTAGTGAAATTACTGGATCATAGGGTATTTCTATTTTTACCTTTTTGAGGAAACTTTATGTTGTTTTCCAGAGTGACTTCACCTAGTTTGCATTCCCACCAATAATGCAAAAAGGTTCCCCCTTTCCCTATTCTTGCCAATACCTGTTGTTTCTTATGTTGTTGATTTTAGCCACTCTGTACTCTGAAAAGTATAAAACACCAATGAAAGAAATTGATGACACAAAGAAATGGAAAGAACTTCCATGATCATGGATTGGAAGAACAAATATTGTTAAAATGTCTATACTACTCAAAGCAACCCGAACATGTAGTGCAATCCCTATCTAAATACCAACAGCATTTTCCACAGACCTAGAATAAACAATCCTAAAATCTGTATGGAAACAAAAGGGACCCCAAATAATCAAAGCAACTTTGAAGAAGAGAAGTAACGCCAGAGGGATAACAATTCCAGACTTCAAATTATACTACAAAGCCATAGTAATAAAAACAGTATGGTACTGGCACAAAAATAGACACATAGTTCAATAAAACAGAATAGAAAACCCAGAAATGAACCCACCCCCAAACAAATTATATGGTCAATTAATCTTTGACAAAGCAGGGAAATATATCCAATGGGAAAAAGAATGTGTCTTCAACAAATAGTGTTGGGAAAACTGGACAGCTACATGCAAAAGAATGAAACTGAACCCTTCTCTTACATCATACACAAAAATAAATTCAAAATGGATGAAAGACCTCATTGTGAGACCTGAAACCATAAAAATCCTAGAAGAGAGCACAGGCAGTGACTTTTTTGACATCTGCTGCACCAGCTTCTTTCTAGCTATGTCTCTTGAGGCAAGGGAAGCAAAAGCAAAAAAATAAACTATTGGGACTGTATCAAAATCAAAAGCTTTTGCACAATGAAGGGTACAATCAACAAAACTAAAAGGCAACCTATAGCATGGGAGAAGATATTATCAAATGACATATCTGATAAAGGGCTAGTATCCAAGATCTAGAAAGAACTTACAAAACTCAACGACCAAAAAATGAATAATCCAATTAAAAAATGAGCAGGAGACATGAATAGACATTTTTCCAAAGAAGACATACAGATGTCCAAGAGGCACATGAAAAGATGCTCAACACCATTTAACATCAGCAGGAAATTAAAACCACAATGAGATATTACCTCACACCTGTCGGAATAGCTAAACTCAACAACAGTAGACAAATAGATTTGAAGAGGAACATAGAAGTAATTTGGCCCAACCTCTAACAGATCTTTATGACTGGTTAGTAAAAGGATAAGGAAGTAACTTTAGCCATTAAAAATAATCTTGAAGGCCTCTGTGCATCTTCAAACACGAGTATACTAAAAATAGCACAACCGTCAGACCCACCCGAATACACACTCTTGAAGCCTTCAGTCATCATGTAAGCACTTTGACTTTCCAGAGGCTGCCACGCTATGAGGCCCAAATTAGCCCAGGTGGAAAGACCACATCGAAAGTCCTTGAGACTGTATGACAAGGGAGAGGGAGAGGTAAAGGGAGGGGAAAGGCATAACCCAACAAGCCCCCACTGGCTTTCCTTCAGCTCCTGCTTTCCTAGCTCCTGACGACAACTACATGTGATACGCCATGCAGAACTGTCTATCCCATCTTCTCCCAAATTCCTGACTCTTAAAAACTGTGAGATACAATAAAGGGAATGCTATTTTATGCCACCAGGTTTTGTGATGATTTGTCAAATATGAACAGATGATCAGAACAGATTTTTCTTTCTCAACTGAAACCTTTTCTCCCTCCCTCACTCCCTCTCTCCCTTCCTTCCTCCCTTCCTCCCTTCCTCCCTTCATCCCTTCATCCCTTTCTTCCCCCCCTCTCTCTTTCTTTCTTTCTTCCTGAATGTAGCAATGAGTTCAGGAAGGAGAGGGTTTAGAGTCTTGTCAAAATGGCCATGTCTTTCTAGATCCTTTGCATACTAGAGGAAAGGGAAAAAGGTAAAATTATTTTTAAAAAATCAAATAATGGGCATTCCCTCCAACAGAAAACCAAGAAGAACACATATAGGAAATTCTGCTTGCTTTACTTATTTTTTTTAAAGTTTTTTAAAATTTAAATTCAATTAGCCGACATATGCTTGCTTTACATATAATGCCATTGGACCATGGTTTATCACTGGGGGAAGTGAGATGTGCCGCATGACCCTGGGAAATATCAGGCCTGCGTGCCTGGCCCGGAGAGCGGTGGAGCAGTGGGTCTTCTCTTGGCCTTAGCTGCTCAATGGATGGGGCCTGCTCCTCATGGGCTCACTGTTCCGCAGGCTTTGTCCAAGGGTCCCAGCGAAGGTTCTGATGGTGAATGTGTACTACATTCCTCCTCGGACCCCTTCCCAGTTTGACAAGCTCCAAGAAGCCAGCACATAAAGCAGCACAGGAAATGCAAGACATCTGTACTGGGGCCTGGGAACACACTTTCCTCAGTCCCCTTGCTAGTGTGGTCCTGGCATGGAGCAGGGCCTCTGGAGAAATGAATTAAAGAAACAAGTCCAGTGGAGAACATGGGATTCCACTTCCATTCATCTTCCTTATTTTGCAAACACCACATTCTGCAAATCCCATGCCAGTAAAGCTCTTGGATCAGCCCTCAAATTCTTCTGGATCCTTAAGGGAGGAGATGTCAGGGCTGGCCAAGAATCTAAGTGGAAACTGATGACAGAAGCTGACATTAATCAGCTACACAGTATGTTCTTCCCAGCAGGTTTCTTCCAATAAATCAAAGGCCAGCAAATCCGAGGGGTGTTTAGCCATGAGAGAGCAACTGTTTGCTGTTCTCTTTCCTTGCTAAAGATGATAAATTTAATGTTTAATTGAATCCAACACTGGTGGCCGTGGGAGTGTTTGCTGTAGGTGTTGGGTGCACATACCACGAACAGTCACATTTCCTCATAGGCCAGGGGTTCTGTCCAAGCATCCCCTGCCACACATGGTTCATAGTTGATGTTAAAATTTCCTGGCCAAATGGAGCCACCACCCTATCGAGTGATCTGAAACAGACTCCCTTTTTCGAGTTGGAATCCTCAGGCTGTTTTCGGTGACCAAATAATTTCTTTTCCTTCCTGAAAGACTTAATTAAGATACTTAAAGATATTAATGTAATAATGTCTGTTTAAAATCCAACCGGGGCCAAACTCTTTCAACATGAGTATGTGTGGGGGTAGGGGGCTGGACTCAGAGAATGGGTAGCCTTTTGTCTGATGCCATGTTCCCCCCATCCTAGCTGTGCCGCTCTAACTCCATCACTTTACATCTCTGAACTTCCTTTTGCTATCTTGAAAATGAAAATGAAAACCTCCATCATCGATTTGTGATAAAGATAAATGAAGAAAATGTACATGAAGACAGTTCTTCTGCTGCAAAAGCACTTGAACATGAAAAAGTCAGATTATTATGATTTGTACTATTTTTTTTTAAAGATTTTATTTATTTATTTGACAGAGAGACAGAGATCACAAGTAGGCAGAGAGGCAGGCAGAGAGAGGAGGAAGCAGGCTCCCTGCCGAACAGAGTGCCCGATGTGGACCTCAATCCCAGGACCCTGAGATCATGACCTGAGCCGAAGGCAGAGGCTTTAACCCACTGAGCTACCTAGGCGCCCTGTACTTTTAATAATAAAGTATTTACTGAGGAACATGAAAAAATGGGACTGGCTCTTATGGTTGAAAGTTCTGAGTGAGGAGCATAGAAAAGCAAAAGTCACGATCTCAGCAATAGATCAAACACTAAACTCTCTTCTAGGACAAAAATCTTGATAGAGATAAGGTATTTATCTCTAAGGCAAGACTCATAACAAAGCTGCACTAGGTCAATAAATGGGAAAATTATTTTAAAAATTCAGCTACTTACAATCAAATAATAATTCCAGAATCAACTATTTGGGTAATTAGTACAACCAAATTTCTTGGGCATGACTAGTAATTCAATTACAAAGTGACTTTGCATAATTTTGGAAGGTAGACCTAGTTATGTTGCTATGTCTCCAAATTTTTTTTTTCAGATTCTACCCTATAAAGATCTTAGCTTTGGTAAGAAAAGGAAAATGAAGTTTGATATTTTCCAACAGAGAGATTTTGATAATCTCTCTGTGCTATGCTTTTAACAGTCACCTTATTTGACCTAAAAAGAATAGAACATCTAAATTGCTAAAGACAGTTTGTGACGTGCAACAATAGAGCTAAGAATTTCATCCTAGACATCTCATAAAAATGTATCAAATCACCCAGTGTGTAGACCAGTACCATACATCTAGAAATATGTTCATAAAAATGACGATAGATGTATAAGATCCTTGTCCCACTCACTTTCTCTTCTACAAGTGACAATGTGATATAATGTTTACACACAATGGTTTGGGAGTTGAACAAACGTGGCACAAACTCTTGTGGGGCCACTTACTACTTTTTGTAACTTAAAGCAAAATTCTTTCTGGAGCTGGGTCTTTACTCATATAAATCCCATATAAAATGGGGATGTATAATATATATATTATACCTAATAAGGTTGTGTTATATATATATAAAATATATATTAATATATTATACCTAATAAGGTTGTTGCATGGATGAAACAGTTAACATATGCCTGCCTCTGCCTAATGATCTGTCTCAACTCCAAGTTTCCCTTCACAAGAGAGGTCTTTCCAGACGCCAGTAGATACGTAGCCTGGCCCTGCTCCTCCCTCTGCATCTATTGCTATTGATGCCATCATCCTATTTTCTTTCTTGGAGAACTTTTCATTATTTGAATTTATTTGATTTAGTTATTTGTTAATGACTTTATTGTTTGCCTTTTTTTTTTAACTGTAGGTTCCAAAAGATTAGGAACTTACCTCATGTCTTGACTGCTTCTCATGGATACTACAGTATGGTTAGACCAATTATGGGAACACTCTTCCCAACGCATTGAATGTTAATAGCACTCCCATATACTGTATGTTGCAATCTTTCTAGTGACATATATGGCAGCCTTGTTGTTCCATAATGAATGCTTAGTAAGTTCTTCATGCACAAAATAAGTGTGCAACAATAATGTAAAGCATGTATCTCTTGCCAGGTCCCACAATAAGGGCTGGAAAGGCAAAGGTGAATAAAACACAGTCTCTGCTCACCATAGATCCATACTCTGGCATTGAAATGTTTTATTGCCTTAAAATGGTTCTAAGGTTCAAATACAGTTACCTTTATATAACCATCAATACATAGAAGACATTTGAAAAACAGTTTATTATTTTAAATCATTTCTCTTCATCATGATCTTGGTCATTAAAACTAACACATGATTTCCTGAGTGACTGCTTCCCACAAAATTCTGTACAAGTCACTATTGGGGTACAGACATGACTAAAATATTGTTTGATATTTACTGTATTCCAAATGTGGTTAATATTTTCAATTTTCAGATTTATTTGTGATAGAAATTCTATGACATCTGAAAGCCACTGATAGTGTGATACATTGGTTCCTACCTAGGATACAAAGCTGGATACAAATGTTCCCAGTAATATGAGCTGTAGCACCTACTCCATCCAGTGTGTGTGATGAGGAGGAGGAGGAGGAGGAGGCTGAAGGGGTAGTTAGCTGATGACCTAGTATAGAAAGGTAAATTTTGCCCCTTTAATCGCAAGTCTACATCAGATGATCTAATATGAACATCAGAGGTTTCCAGATCAATGGGTAAGGCTGAAGGAAAGCACAGGGTATCTAAGTCTTGCTTTGGAGTTCTGCAATCTTCTTTTAATGAGGGAAAGCTGTTATTAGCAGAGAATGTACTTCTTCCCCTACATCCAAGTGAACATCTGCCGATATTGCAAAGTCAGCACCCTGCCTCTTATCAAATACTTCTTTAACCTCAGAGATGCTAGATCCTCAAAAGCTATTGAAGCTGAATTCCATTGGAATTAATGCTGTGACCAACAAGGGCTGTTGTCAAGACATGTGCTAACCCTCAGTGCTGATGCTGTAGCTGCTCCCACTGTGTAATATACACTAAAGAGCACAGGACATACCACATTAGATGCCAAGGACACCTTCAAGGGCACTTAGAAGAGGAGAGACAACAGTGTCTTGAGACATATTTTAATGCCTTGGCTAAAGAGTCTAACCCTCTTTCTCTATTCTCTGATATTTCTTCCCCTAAACCATCTGTGACTCTATCATGAATGCCTATTGGAGCTTAATTTCTCTTTGGTCTTCCCTTACATTACTCTGTTAATGGATTACAGTATCATTTAGTCTTTCACAGTCTCATACAGGAGACTCAGACACCATCACATGCAATCCTTCAACTTACAGATGAGGGTTTGAGAGAAGAATGGATACCCAGAACCAAATAAGAGATAGGACTGCTCTTACCAGGAATGTGAGAAACTCCTACTTTCTGAAAAGATAAAAGGAAGAGGAGACAGAGGATCTTGAGGAAGAATCTGGAGGCTGCATAAATGTCCAAAATATAGCAACTCATAGATTTACTTATGAGTCATGTAAATTTATGCAGTAGTGACCGAGTATGCCAAATGAATGAACAGGTCCACATGTACTCCTAGGTTGAAAGGACAAAACAAGTTCCCTTCTCTCTCTCTCTCTCTCTCTCTTTCTTCCTCCCAACCCCTCTCCTCTCGCTCTCTTCCCCCACTCCACCCCCTCACCATCATTATCATCTTCATCATCATCCTAACACATAAACTATCAGAAAACTATCAGAAGAGGAGTTAAGATACCAGTAGAGACAAGTTGAAAAATGTAATGATGTAAGCCGAGAGGGCTAAGAGGGAACATTCAGGGATGATGTCAGATTAGGGAAATAGAAAGATAGTAGAGTTGTCAGAGGGAATCAAAGATATTTCTAGAAACAAGTCCTGGTGAGCCAAAGGGAAATTAAATGAATATGCTGATGTTTACTTTCCCAGCTCTTCATAGGAAATTGAAGATGGTTTTGTGGAAGGCAAGTGGGGAAAAGGTGAGTCTATAAACCATTATCCACTCAAAGCCTTGATTTAAAACATTTGCTTTCAAACACACTAAGGATTCAATTTTTAGTTGTTAAAATTTGCAAAGTGATTTTTTTTCTCACAATTTATTTGAAGAAAATACCTTGAGGAATTGGAAACATGCCAAACAGGAAAAAAGATGTCCAGCATAAAGGCATACTGTTGGATTTTTAGGGGCTGCAAGCCAGGGGCTTCCCTACCAAAGAGCTTTCTTCCCCCTACCTTCACGATACCCTAAGCTTTGTAGTCTAAGATGGCAAAGGGGTTGGTTTTCAGGAACCACAGAAAAGAGCTGCCTAGCACTTGGCTTCAAAATATCTTGGATGTATCTCCAGCCATAGGTCACTCTTTTACTGGTAGAAAAGTGATGACAGGAAGGTTGTAGACAAAGTCCTGTCCTACCTTGAATGTCCTTGAAGGACAAGACTAAATGGTATTCCACAGTGTGGGGCCTGTGGGGGTAACTGGGAGTAGTCAGGTATTCTGAAAAGCTAGATCAGACTGGAAAAGAGAAATAGCATGACTGAAGGTGAGCTTGGAGGGGCACCTGGGTGGCTCAGTAGTTAAGCATCTGCCTTCGGCTCAGGTCATGATCCCAGGGTCCCGGGATCAAGCCCTACATCAGGCTCCCTACTCAGCGGGAAGCCTGCTTCTCCCTCTCCCACTCCCCTTGCTTCTGTTCCCTCTCTAGCTATGTTTCTCTCTATCAACTAAATAAATAAAATCTTAAAAAAAAAAAAAAGCAAGCTTGGCTCATAGGAGGGATTTGTTCCCCACTTGCTTCCCTCCAACTCCATCACCTAATGATATTAGTTTCCCTTGATGGGTCAGAATGTACCTTTCAAGAAAGTTTCCAAAATCCACTCTGCCATGGAGTCGTGGCTGGATAAAGCAAGGGGCCAGAGGGCACAACTGAATGGAGCCTATGGTCATTCCTTCAGTCTCTGCTGGGTACAGGTCAGGAGACTCCCCTGTAAGCCACAAAGGAAGGGAAGAAAATTAAGGCTCAATGAATTGTCTAGGAAAAACAAAACGGAGTCATCAGATTACTGCAGCTGAAAGCACTCAGAGGTCAGCAGCTCATTGCACAGCCTCTGGTTGGTCTCTACCCCTGGAGCGACGTTAGTCCTCAGGGTCATTGCATTGTGTGGGGGAAGTGAGGTGGGGGTGGGAGGCTACTCTGGGTCTCTGGATCTCACTGGGCACTGCAGGCAGGACTGGCCTGTGGAAGAGAAGAGACTATTACAGGACATCCAGTGGAACACGCAAGGTCAGCCGTCACAGAACACTTGTGGTTGGCTACAGATGGAAAGGCGAAGACAAACGGAAGGCGAACAGAGGGAGCTGAGGGAGAAGAGATGAAGGTAGTGGTGAATGGTGGAGAACAGGCATCTGTATGTCTCAGCCCTGCCTGCCTCTTCTCTCCTGGCCTATAAATAATGAACACACGGTCATGACCTGCTTGCTGTGATGTAGTTTCCCCGACCTTTCCTCCTACTTTTTCCACTATTTTATTCCTCACAATCAGCCCACTGTACAATCAACCTTTGCAATCCCATTCTATGTATGAGTACGTTGAGGCTCAGAAACATTTAGGAGTCCCTGGGGTCAGCTAACTAATGAGGGGAAGAAGGTTCTTGCACCCCAGTTGTCAGAACGGAAGAGAGGAGCCTCAGTCATTCCTCTAGGGATCCACTGAAGGAGTCTTCACTGCTCAGAACTCTCAGGGAGCAGAGAGGGAAACAGAGACACATGGTGAGAGGTCTATGGCAAGACATACAGAGGAGAAGGCCAAAGGCCAGAGGTTAAAGAGAAAGAGGTGTGAAGGAAAGAAAACACTTCCATCCACAGCGGCAGCCCCTGGGTCCACCGACGAGTTTCACTTCACACACTGTGTCCTGGGCTGGGCGGTGGATGAGAAGATGAACAACACCCACGCTGCTGACTAAGGCTCTCGGGGGATGTGGCTGAGTGGAAGAGATCCACAAACGGACTCTCCCCCAGGCCTTTCAGAGGCAAGAAGGAGGGAGGCTGTGTGATCACGGGTCGTGGCCAGAGAGGGCAGGATGAGGTCAGGAAGGGCAGCCCCCGGGCAAAAGCCATGGGAAGCAGAGGGAGAGAGTAAGAGCCCCAGCAGGTGGCCTCATCAACTGAGAGTCCCTGATCAGCCTCCCCCCAAACCTCACATTCCAGAATGAGTCAGTGTCATCATCGATTCCTGCTGTGTATTCCAGGGTTGGAGGGGAGGGACCTGGCGAACAGAGAAGGCCCCTCAAAGCATGAATTTGGCCCAGAATGTACCCCAAATGTTCTGTTCTTTGCAGCTGTCCACAAACTCGGGATTCTATTAGCTAGAACACCTCCCATGCGATGGCACCCCTGATGTTCTCATAACAGAACTTTGGTTAATTCAATCAATGAGTCACTCATTCACTTGTTCAATAAACATTATTGGGTGGCAGGTAACTTGCTGGACAACAGACATGTCTAGTCTTGAAGGTCACAGCCTTCTGGGACGGCACAGTTTGGTGGGGTAGCCGGGCAAGACAACAGACGATTTCAATTTAGTATGATTGGAAGATGTGATCCAGCCAAGTGCTGAATGGAGCTACACTGAACCTAGTCGGAGGATGGATGGTGAATGGGAGGAGAGTCTGGGGCAGTCCATGGGTGGCCTGACTGTGCCATAATCCTGTAGGAACTAGACTCTAACCCAAAAGATCCCAAAGAACATTCTACAGTGCCCAGGGTGTGCTTTTGTCCTCATGGCCTGAACGGTTCATACAGCCCCAGCCATAACCTCTTCATGTTGTAACATAGGCATGAGCAACAAAACCCATGGGCCTCGTGCTACTCAATAGTCCCAGAGATTAATAAGTGTCTTCCTTCATGTTTGTCTTTATCATCGTTAATTCACGATGCCGCCAACCTCGGTGTTCCCTCAATGCCCTATCCTGAGTGTGGAGCATGACATTGTACAAAAGAAGGCAGTTAGATCCATCCATTCTCATTAGTTACCAACATTGTACAAAATAATTTTTGTTGTCCTTGGACTCATCAGCTCTCTCCCGCCCCTCAACACACACACATGCATACACACACAGACATGGATTGGATTATTGGTGGGGACCACAGAGACCTGGGGCTTAAAGGCACCATAAAAGGTTCTGAGGCCAGCCATCCCTCATAGCTTTTAGTCTGCAAAAAATTCAGCCTTCTCATGGGGAGGGTCAATTAGGACACTTTAGTAACTGCCATGGAGGCTGAGTGACAAGGTTAGGACCCCTGGTTTGTCTTCTGGACCCTGGCACTTCCCACATCTGGTGAGTTGATCCCAGACTTGATTTTGGTCATGGGCTTTACTGATCTGGTCTAACTCATAGCTTTACAGATTTATGTCCTTTCTCTTTATTCTTGTCACTGTGTCTTTTCACTTGGAAAGACTGAGCCCACAAGCTGAAAGCTTTGTATTGTCTAAGTGCTGGACGTGGATCCAGGCCTTCAGCAACTCTGAGCCAGGCCCTTATAAAGTTGTAGGATATGAGATAAGTCACTTCAGTGTTGAGCCTGCTTCTTGTAAAAACAGAGATGGTAATTATCCCTGCCTCAAGGTTTTTATGAACATGAGCATTTAAATGCAAATAAGCCTGGCAGAGCCTTTCAGTAAGAAGGATAGTTCCCTTTCTTTTCCTTTAAAGCGGTTTTCTCTTCCAAAATACTTGCATCCTAGGAAATGGAGGGTCTCTGATTAAAGGGGAAGTAACTCAATTGCAGAAACTCAGCACTGGTCTGGATTTGAGGAAGCTTCCATAACTAACAGCACAAATTTCCTTTTCTCTTGGCTGACAGAATTGGAGGCAAGAGCCTGATACTTATCTCCTTCCATCTGTTTCTGTGTGCAGACTTATTATAACGGATGTTTCTATTCCAAAACAGTGGCCCCTTCTATATAAATGTGCAAAACATTTCTCTTAATTTCCTTGTGCTTTGCTCTCAGGCTTCCAACTGCAAAACCAAGAGGTGCTAAAAATATGTCTTCCTCCTGACTTCTCTGTTAAGAGGCAAGCCCTGGGGAGAAGAGAGCCGTGAAGCCAACTCTGGTGTGGCAATGTTATCTCCAGAGACCTTTCTCACTCCCCAGGTTCCCCAGCCTTCTCTGAGCACACCCTTGGTTTAAGTCAGATTAGTTTCTTCCATGTTCCCCAAGCATAGACTTTTTTCCCATGTTGCTGGTTCTGATCTATTCCCCCTGCCCTTTGCCCATCTTCGACCTTTACCCAAAGCCCCGATTCTCACCTGTACCTCCTACCACCTATCCCCCACCGGACCCCCAAGGTTGGGTTGTGCTTTGCTCTAAGAGCTGGGAGATTGGGGAGAAGGGGTGTGCCTGGGTGTCTCAGTTGGTTAATCTTGATTTTGGCTTTGGCTCAGGTCATGAGCTCAGGGTTGTAATATGGAGCCCCACCAGGCATGAAGCCTGCTTAAGGTCCACTGTCTCACACAGTCTCTCTCTCTCTCTCTCTCTGCCCCTCCCCACTCTGCGTACACATTCATGCACACATTCCTTCTCTAAGTAAATAAATAAATAAATAAATAAATAAATAAGCAAGCAAGCAAGCACTGGGGTGCCTGTGTGGCTTATTTGGTTAAGCGTCAAACTCTTTCTTTTGGCTCAGGTCATGATCTATGGTCATGAGATTGAGCCCTGTGTCGGGCTCTGCACTCAGTAGGGAGTCTGCTTGAAATTCTCTCTCTCCTCTCACTCTCCTTCTGCCTCTCCTCCTACTCGTGCTCTTTCTCTCTCTCAAATAAATAAATCTTAAAAAAAAAAAAAGAGTTGGAAGAGGGGTAGGTTATGTTCTTAGGCTAGTCTGGGAGGATTGAGGCTTTAAGCATTGCTCAATGGGAAGCAGAGCCTTCCCACAGGCAGAGGCAGACACTGAGGGAGCTTTGCTTAGATCTCATGAAAGAAGTCAGATGGGTCAGTCTTCCTGCAAACCCTCTGATTCCCAGGAACCTTCATTCCCACAGGTCTGAGTCCGTACTCAGAAAATGTTATGGAAAGAATGTGTCCCCCAAAATTCATATGTTAAAGCCCTAACCCCCAGTGTGATGATATTAGGAGATGGGACCTTTGGGAGATAATTAGGTTTAGATGAGGTCATGAGGTCTCAGTCCAGATCGCTAAAACAAATGTCCATAGCCTGGGTGGCCTATACAACAAACACTGGTTTCTCACATTTCTAGAGGATAGGAAGTCTGAGATAAAGGCAGATCCCATATCTGGTGAGGCCTTGGGGCTGCAGACAGCCACCTTTTAGTTGTAGCTTCACATGGCAGAGAGCAAAGAGAAAGGACAAGTCTGTGCCTCTTCTCGTAAGGGCACGGTTCCCATTCATGAGGGTTCCACCTTCATGATGCAATTACCTCCAAAGGTCTCACCTCCTAATACCATCACATTTTGGGTTAGGATTTCAGTGTGTGAATTGTGAGGGGACACAGATATTCAGTCCATAACATGGCCTGAACTGAAACACAGAGGAAATTCAGAGGCTCAGGTAGACATCAATATCCCAATATGCTTTTTAAAAATGTATATCCAGCCTGGAAATCCATCCAAACTAGTTGATGTAAACTGATTCTATTGCAGGGCCTGGAACCTAAAATTCTGCGGCTGTGCCTCTTGAATAATAAGCTTGTAGCAAAGTCTCCTAACCCAGACTGAGCTGATTTTCTCTTTAGAAACATTTTTCTTTTTGCCTATTTTTTGCAATCGCTTTTACTCTAGGAACAAATGAACCTGTGTGCCATGGGCATGATTTTATAAATAAATCTGAAATTTAAAGCTCAGAATAACCCACTGATTAAGCCTCTGCCTTCAGCTCAGGTCATGGTCTCAGGGTCCTGGGATCGAGCCCCGCATCAGGCTCTCTGCTCAGCAGGGAGACTGCTTCCTCCTCTCTCTCTGCCTGCCTCTCTGCCTACTTTTAATCTCGCTCTCTCTGTCAAATAAATAAATAAAATCTTAAAAAGAAATAAAAATAACCCACTGAAATATATATGACAGCTCCCATTTTAGGGTTAAGGAAACCAAGGCTTAGAGAAGTTACTTTCTCCAGCACCACAGAGCTAGCAAGCAATGGACAGACGGGACAAGTGCAATTTTCTGTACATCCAAATCTACTATTTCCAGTGCCATCCATTTCAGATTGTCAATTCAGAATGCGGAAGTTTCTATAGACATCGGATTAGCATGATGAATCAAACAAAAGAATTCCCTAAATCATTCTTAAATGACAACCCAGGACAATAAATCCCCAACTGTAAAATCACATCAATATATTCCTACTTCGTTCTCTTTAGGTTGATCAAATAGGGACCATTTCTCTTGGGACTTTCCACTACATCATCCATATGTCATTATTGTGGCATCTGTAACACTTATTATTTACATGGCATGTGGAGTTAGAAGAACATGTCACACAATAGGAGATCTCCTGGAGACCAGGAATCATAATTTAGTGACCAAGGGATGTCAACACCACCCCCGGACCCAGGTAGAGGGGTGCCTACCACAGCCTGCACATCAAGCAGCCTCAGACTTCGGAGTGGCTTCCTGGATATTTTCTAAGTCTCCCTTGGAGACTTAATGCTGGAGGCCAGTTCAGGCCAGCAGTTCCATTTTGGTGGATGGAATTGTGCTACGGCCACATGGCCAGGCCCTGGTTTAAGACTTCTGGGAGGGAATCTGGGGAGAAGATCTCTCCCTGGCCAGCATAGTATTTCTATCAAGGAATGACATGAAATTGTGTTGCCAGGTGCGGCTTCCACGCTGATATTTGTGACTTAAATGGTTATAAAGAAAATTACTTATCTGGAGCCCCATATACCCAAAAGGCAACCTTGATCTGTATCTGTATCTATAGCCCCCAGGGCACAAAGTATCTTCTCAGTAAATACTTGCTCAATCAATGGATGAATGGATAAATGGCCTGTGATACCTCAAAATAAATTAGGAACATCTGGATTTTTTCCTGACTCTGGAGTTGGCATTAAAGGTCATTTTCCAAAGACAAAGTGTATAAAACTCACTCCAGTATTAGAGTCCAGTGAGTTGTTCCCAGAGTCAACTTAACTCTGGGAACAGCCGATACCAATTGGTCCATTTGGAAAGCCCGGAAAGCCGTTAAATGTGCCTATATTCCTCAGTCATGGGAAACCTAGCGTATTGAAATAGCTGCCCTCCCCCTACAGCCACAATTGTAGGGTCACCAGGGCCAGAAAGTCCCAAAGACATTTTTAAAAAGCCTGATTTACCTCAATCTTGTTCAGGGCTAAAATGACATTTTTTTTTTTATTCCTATGCTGATGTTGAAAATGAAATCTTCAAGACAAATGGCTTTTGAGCAGTGGAAATTCCAGCCCCAAGAGAGCGGAAGAAAATGAGCTTTCTGTAGCAAGAAGGGCTGAAGCCACCAAGACTGTGGTATCTGATTGGCTAATGTGTTATACTTTGAGTGAGGACTGACAAGAGCCTTATGTGAAACCATTATGTGATTCTGTGGAAGATACCTCCCTTATTTCTTACTACGTGATTTCCAAAGGAATTGGGACTGTTGTCAAAAATAACATGCTTCGTATGAAATACAGATTTATTGGGACTAGGATAAGTTATTTATGATCTTGGGTTTATGGCTTTAATAACCTATTCTTCCAAGAGGGTGTCTGAAGAAGGAAGGCCCTATGGCGAAGGGCCAGTGAATTACGCACCATGATAGAGGGGGAGGCCACACATTCCTCTCCCATAGATGGCTAGTCCTTACAGATGTCCCGAGCAACTAGTATATGGGCAGTACCATATTAAGCACTGAGTGTATACATGGGAGACACAGGTCCTAAGCTCAAGACCTTATAAGTGAACTGCTCTAACATGAATATATCATGAGTCACTTAAATGGATATTTAATTTACACTCTAAAATTCAGTTCCCAGTGGACTGGGAGATTCTTAGAAATTTCTGAACTTAGTATATCTTGGGAAGGGCCCTGATTATTAGATTTGCTTGTTAGGAGTTTACAAATTAAGAAAAATATTTGAGTAAACATATGAATGAAGTAATACATATAGGAGAATTCAAGTTACTTTCTAGCACAAAAAGGGGACAAGAATGGTTGGAGATTCAGGATTTGGAGTGGACCAGAGGAATTCAGGATGAAAAGGCAGATTTGCTGATTTTTTCCTACCTCAATATTTCTATTTAACACATTGGCTATAGTTGTGCATATCCTTGTTGATAATTATTGACAATGTGTCTCAAATATATCACAATTTATTCCTCTCCTAGTATGTATGCATGCACATTATGCACTGTGTATGACTAGCTGTGTGTGGATGGCAGGTGTTTGGTGTGTGATAATGTACATGATCGTATGTTGGGGTGCAATCACGCAATATGTGTTGTGCTTGGATATACATGATTTATGTGGAGGGGACTTAACTAGGCAGAAATGTGACAAAATTTTCCAGCCACTGAGCCCTGCCCAGTGGACCTCCTAGGCACTACCAACAAAAAGACAGGGCTGAGTTGTGCTTTGGATCCAGAGATAATCATGTATAATTCCTACTCCCAAAAAGCTAACTGACCACTGGAGCAGACAAAACAAACCCTAGTGAAACACAGGAGGTAAGTAAGGATTAAGATAAAGTGTCAGATCTCTCCTTTGGTAATACAGAGAAAGACACAATCTGGAGACTTAGGGAAATTGACATGAGAGTTTTTAAGCTGTATTTGTAGGATCTTAAAGTTGGGAAAAAGATGGGGTGAAGAAAGAATTTCAGGATGAGGGTATCAGGGATAAACAAAGCCAGACACTAGTTAAGGTGGGCAGATTTCAATCAGCAACATACTGTTGCAATAGGAAAGAGAGTCCAGAGTGAACTGAATCCTACTTCCATCTGCACAGCAGTGCCCAGATAATTTAAAGGCAGAACCAGGAATTAGGGAAGGGCATGAGTGGAAGCTCAGTTGAGTCAGGGAAGTGCCGAATTACAAAAAGTGGAAAGGAAGGGTTGGTCCATGTGAAACCCAACTGGGTTTGCTACCTATGGCTTATTGAGGTTAGACTCCTACTTCCCCACAAATGCTGGGAGACGGGGGACCCATCTTTGGGTGTTGGCTGGAACGTGAATTCTTTTGATAGTCTTGAGTTTTCTCAGGCACGCACTTCAGTGGAGGCCAGGGTCATGCTAGGGATGTGGCCTTGAGCTGTTACAAACTATGTCAGTGTTTTGCTCAAGTTTCTGTAAGCCAAGATTAAGTTGGGTTGTAGAAAGGGCTCAGAGGATCCTAGCTAGAATTTGGTCAAGGAGAGAACTTTGTCAAGGGACAAAATGCACTGAGATATGGGAACTTGGCAATTTGTAGCATGTGTGGTGAATTACAGGTGAACCAGGGCAATTAGGCCTCAGGTGCATATAGTAGAGGTGCAGGTAGTAGAGGGTTGGTGCAGGAGATGAAGCCAGAGAAGTCATTAGAGTCTAGCTTTGGGAAGGTTCTTTGGGGTTGTCTGGTGGAGGGATGACTGTTGTCCTGTGAGATATGAACCCTGGTCAAGGAGATACAACTGATAGTAGAATAAATATGAGGGAGTTATGATATGTAAGCTAGACTATTTAACTGGATATTGTTCTTCATTTAATTCCCTTTAACCTTTTGCAAAGGGGAAGATAGTCCTTTAACTCTTGGAAAGACCTTATTTAAATCTCCCAGTTGAATATAAGCTGTGTTATTGAGAAGTAATGGAGATTGTTAGTTGTAACCCTTCGGGTAGCAAGTGACAGGAATCTAACAGACATATAGGGATTGGATTGAGAGTGATTTAAAACAAGACCTTTCTCAATCATCAGAAAAGACACTGCTTTGGATAGCTGTTCATGTCATGTCTGCAAATGTCTCCCACGAGATTGTCCCTGATTATTACCAAAATGCTCTAGAATCTTGCTACTCAAAAAGCAGACCACAGCTCAACAGCAGTGGCCTCATCTGAGGTTCTGTAGGAACACAGAATCTCTGGCCTATCACCAGAAATCAGAATTTGCCTTAATTCAATCTTCAGGTAATATGTATGCACAGAAAAGTTCTAGAAGCACTTATTTAAGGCACCCTCACTCCTGTGCCAACCACCACAAAAAGGCAAATGTGGAAATCTGAAAGAATGAAAGGAAGGATAAAAGTCATGAGCTTGGCAACCAGGCAGAACTGGATTCCAATTCTGATTCAGTGCTGTTGAGTAAGTTACGTACGTGGATATATGTAAACATTAATCAATTTCTGGAGCATATCAGGTCCTCCATAAATGTTAACTTTGTTTTTCCTCATTTTCACCTAAATCCAGGGGCACTAACACAATGTGCCTTGAGTTATACGATCTGTATAACATTTAATGAGTAGTTACTGGCATTTATCATGAGCAGAGAAACAAACATTCATGTATCAAACTACAAGATTATAGGGCTAGGTTGTATTGCAGCATAATCTAGTCTAATATGGTTATTATAAAACTAGCAACAAGAGGTAGAATCAGTAGGAAAAAAAACCCTCAAATATGTAGCATTGGTTACACATCAGTTGGTAGGAAGAGGCCCCTGAGGATACAATATTGGAGGTGGTAAAAAATAGTGACTCATGGCATGCCATCAGAAATGTTAAAATAATTAACAATTATGATGTGAATCAATGAAATCATGGCTCTAAGGGAAGAAGCAAAAAAGAAAGATGTTAACAGTGTGTCTAAAATGGCAGCATTTGGCAAGGTGTTATCAGAAAGACAGCTCAGGAAAGAGTTAACCAGTTTAAAGGCAGAAATAATGGGAAGAATAACTACTTAACAAAGAGGGTGGGTCACCCAATGCCCATGTCAAGAGTGGCCAAGAAAGCTAAAAATGAAAAAGACCCTTCCAGAGAGTAGATCCAGAGGCCAAAGAGAAGAAAGAGCTAGGGTGTGCCCCTGCAGAGAGCAGATTCAGAACCTAATTAGGGAATATTCTCCTTCCTCAGATTAGGAGGCTCTAGAACATTCCCCCAGTTGGATTCCAGAATTTTCAGTTCAGTGCCTGGTGAGTGCTCTCATTCATTGCCTTTCTATGTGGTAGTATTTATTATGGTAACCTTTCCCCTATTCTGTGATTGCATATTGCCTTTTTGGTACATAAGTCTTTGGCTCAAGAAAAAGAATGCCCAAACCTAATGTAGAAACTTCTGTTCATGCCCCTGACATCTTAGATTTGGCAGATTTGTGTTGAATGAATGAGACTTTGGGTTTTGCACCATGGGCAGGACGATAAGGGCTTCTGGTGTGGGAACAAAAGTAAAGCCATCATTTGATGACCAGAGGGCAGATGTTATTGACATTGTTAGTACTGACCAATATTTGGTCCTTTCTCCTTCCAAGTTCACAGGGAATTGTATTTCTCCTCTGCTCAGCTAAGGTGGACCATGTGACTGCTTCTGACCAATGAAATACATGTAGGAGTAACAATTGTCATGTCTTGGCTGAAGCAGCCAAGAAAAAGCCCATGTGAAATTATCTACTTTCTTTTCTTCACTATCACCAAGACCAGAGAAGGGTGTCTCTGTCCACCTGGGCCCTTGTACAGTTGGGGGTCCCCCTCGGACTATGTTGGACATGCCATGTGAGCAGAGAAACATACCCTTGTGTGAGCCCTGAGATTTGGGAGATTAGTGTGTCACTGTCGCATAATGTAAGGCTACTTTGACAAGTGCCATGATGGTCCCACAGGATCTTTAGAGGATAATTACTCACCCAAATCAGGCTAACCTGTCAAATTCCAAATGGATTAAAAACACTTTTCTTCTGGGTCCCTCTGCCTTTCCTTTCAGTTTGCCAATGGCACCACAGGCTACAGAAATTGTCACTGCTATGAATGATTAGCTTGCTTTTCCAGTTCTCTTCGATTTAACAAATCCAATCTGCTGTGCTAATTTTAAATCAGAAGATGCTGCAATATGAGTCATTAGTTTGTAATTGAGAAATATCAAGCAGGATTTGCCAAAATGAAGAAAAGCAGCTGACTGAAACATAACTCTTTGGCAGAGACAAAGTAAATACCACTCCAGTCAGAGGGAACAGCAGAGAATATAGTCTCCCCACTCCCTCGCCATGGAGGGGACATGGATGACAGACAGTGGGACCTCAGAGGACACTGAAGTGGTGCTGTTCTCAGAGCGGGCATCTGGGGCATTTGGAATGAGGGAGTGGCTTTGAAAATAAAGGAAAGCAAACCCTAGGACAATTCCATTGCCCATCAGTTAAGCAATCACTTGTCAACGTATACGTATTACTTATTATGTGTCAGTATTAACAATATCAACTGACCGAAAACCATGATGTAAGATATCAGGATTTTTTCTGACTGAGTCAGAGATCATTTTCAACCAGAGGATGGAATTGTCTGTAAAAAGTCCCTTGGTAATTTTTTTCAAAGAACTGCACATTTCTCAAGAGAAGAGAGACAAGACAATTTCCTTCCAAACTCAAAGCTCACACAACCTGAAAGTTCTGAAAGTGACCAAGAACCTGCTGGAGAAAAAAAGAGCAAAAGAATGGGACTCCATTAATGTTAAATGTATGAGCAAGGGTCTGGGCTCACTGAGGTCAATAACCATTCAACTGGGAAGAATCAGTGTGAACTGTGGTGATTCCACCAACCAAGCTCTGGTTCCACATCCACAGACTAAAAGTAAACCAAAAAGTAGAAGCTCACTCCTTCCAAGTCAATGGGCCAACAGACACAGGGCAGCTGTGAGGCTGGTTCCCAAAGTTTTGTACCACAGTGGCTCATCCCTTATGAGACCAGGACCTTCTCTGAGGAAAAGGGATTGCTTAGAGTAGTCTCATACTTACTGGATGAAGTCATTGCTGCTTTTTCTACTGCAGATGAACAGCCACTCACCGATTAGCCTTTCCCTGAGCTCCTTCCAGGCTTCTGTCTCTGCTCCAGGTAGTGGAGAAGGGTGCCAGCTTCCCGCTGTAAGGGACAAATGGGGAGAAAGGTTACAAACAGACATACGATCTCCAGGCCCCATCATAAAATCATGTAGCAGTAAAGGGGAGGTCTGCCCATATAGTTCCTGCTTCCCTAGCTCCAGCCTGTGGGGTTTAACCCCCTGTTCTTTGTCATGGCCCTGGGACTTCCACGTGTGCTGGTCCCTCAGCATGGATGGCATCCCCGGGATGGCACTCCCTACCCTCTCATGTGTTGACACTTCACTTGTCGTTCACTGCCCCTGGTGCCACCTCTCCTATAATAATAGTTCACTTGGCTTCCCCAGTCAGATTCTCTGACCCCTTTCCTGCATTCCTTCTGCCTTGACTACGTTGGTGTACCTCTGTCGAATCCCACCAGGATGTGTGCTCCTTCGGAGAAGGGCCTGTGAGCCCTGTTTGTATCATTTGTATGTACCAAGTGCTATTAGTCAAACCTCAGTTAATGACTATTGATTGCATTTATTCTGAAAGAAGGAAGTGATTTTTTTTTCCTTTGGGGAGAGGAAGAAAGACAAAAGGGTTTGGAGTTAGGTAAGACTCTTGGGAGTTAGGTCGCCAGAACATGAAAGGTCAGACAATACTGGCCGTGAGGGCCAGATCATCTCAAAGGGGGAATGGGGAGTGGGAACAAAAAACGTGTTGGGATAGGAAAGCGAGGCCTCAGATTGGAGCCTGGTGATTCCAGACAAGTCAAAAGCAGGAGACAAAGGTGGCCATCAAACATTTAACTCTAGAACACAATGGGAAGGCAGTGGGATGGAATGTTCTCACAAGGTCCCTCTATTGTGAAAGTCCTCTTACAACCCATTTGACAAAGCAATGTTACTTCCGTGAGCAAATTGCCAAGTTTCTATTCATATGGAGAAATAGGTTCTTGAGATGAATGAGTCTGTGGGTTCTAAGATGGGGTCTGGGAATGCTCAAAGGTTTCAGCTCACGGATTGCTCTCCTCCCCTTGGTCATCGTCCAGAAGACACTCCATGGCTCTGAGGAGCTGCTTCTTCACCCCTCTTGGTGCCATTGGGGAATCTGTGGAATCCATTTCACCCGTGTGATCTTCCAGGCCACACATGCTCTGCTCTATCACCACATTCGCACGTCTTCCCATCATGCCCTCCTCTTTCCTACATGGTTGTTACTTACTACAGTAAGTTGCCCACCCAAATGTTTCAGTGAAATGCTTCCATAAACTTAAAAAAAATAATAATATTTAGAGCATTTGTGAGTTCAGGGCTGTGTTATACGGTATCTGTTTACTCATTGATTAGAAATAAAGGCAGTTTTGTGTGGATATTTCCATGTAAAGTGGATAAAAACCTGAATGACCTGTGGTGGAGAAATATATCATATATACCAGGGGACTAGCCCTCCTGGTCATGCTCTCCGGATGATTCTTTCCTCCGTCTGGGCTGTCTTGAGGCAGTCAGTCTGAGAAATGTTTCCTCCAGCCTACTCTCCAATTGCTACTGCTTGTATGGGCAGAACGTGATGAGCCTACAGATTAGTGTCATATTTCCTGCCTCTAGATATGCCAGAGGCTTATGTAAACCAAGTTCCAAATGTGGTGCCAATTTCCCTGCCTGTGGGACTCCTAACATATCGATCAAATGTACGTAAGTTCAGTTTGTCAAACCTGGAAGCGGCCTGAGATGGTAATGATCAATAGCAACAAAATTCCCTGCCGATACTAATTCACCCCCACTAAATAAGTGCTGAACAAATATTGAAAGAATACTGGTTTGGTGGGTAGCCAAAGTATTGGTCTCCCTGGAGAAGCCATGGGTCTCAGACTGGTCCTGCGTAGAGGCTCCTTCCACTAAAATAATCAAAAAGGTCCGGGGTCTCCAACTTCTCCAAACACCCTGTCTTTACCTCCCACATGATCACTGCTCTTTGCCTCTTGCCACTAACCCTGAATATCTCCAGGTCCCTTTGCTCACTACCCTTCTCTCCACAATTCCTCTCCAGCCGGTCAATCCTGATTTGGACACAGAAGATGAATCACAGTCTCAGAAGGGATGTCAATCTCAGGCACCCTGAGTCGCCATTAAGAGGCACAGATAACCTAATAAAACAAATTTATAGTTGAGCCAAGTATTTTCCTTTTCTTAGATTCATTCAGCAAAAATAACTATTGCATACTTACCACGTGTACTATCATAACTTTTTGAAAATCATACCCTTATTCCTGGTCCCGGAATTTCCTTATTCTCTCATTGTCTTATGTTTCTAGTTTCATTCAAAACTATGTACTGATGGCCTGTTCTGTGTCAAGATCTTTGCAGAAATGTTCTACCATTCCACATTTTATTCTATTCCCAAGACAGGATCACCCTCTGTGTATAGAACTAGTTTATAGATTTGGTTTATGAGCAACTGATTCTGTTATTGAAAACTATTTCAAGTGTAAGTGACAGAACCCAATTCAACAAACTTAAGTTAAAAAAAAAATTAGAAGAGAAAGAGTAGAAGAATTCAGAAGTAGTTATCAGACCAATGGAAAAGTGACAGAAAGGAGGCCTGAGAGCCTCCAGACTAGAGACTCTGGACCCTGAGGATGTTGCCTCTACTCTTCCCTGACCTTTGGATGCCTTGTGTAGTCTCTCTTCTGTAGTGAGTTGCATTATTGTTAGAAGTCCTGTTCACGCCCTTAGCTAATCTCTAATACGGAGGAGAGAAATTCCCTAGGTGTCCATGCATCATACCATAGGGGAGGCCATGACGGGACTGTTTTAATCATTTTCCCACTCAAACCACTTATACCAGAGATGAGGACACTAACTAATCTGACCTGACTCATGCACCCGGCCCAGGGGCGGGAGAGCAAGAAAGTAGGATATTTGCTCGGTAGTCTACCATAACCCCATGTTTGGGGCTAGAGAAGAGCCAGTCATTGGTAAGGTGGTTGGTTTTATGTGGGGATTGCATTATGATAAGAAGGGGTAAAATGTACAGTGTAGGCAAAAATAGCCCATGTCTACACACTGTCTGTGAGTTCAGGTCCTCGGAGAAGCACATGCCAAAATGGAAATCAGGATGCAAGGGATTTATGGGGGACACTTCCAGTGAAGAAAAAGAAGAGAAGAAGCATGAACAAGAAGAGGTGTCTTCAGAGTGGGTCCTGATCTGACATTTCCAAAGGGAGAGAAAAGATGGAAGAGGGCTGTGCAGGAAGAAGCTCAGTCCCCAGTGCAGCTCTGAGCAGGCTGGCCAGGCAAGAAGAACCCAGGGCACCCACTGCCCATTAGACCAGTCTTTTGTGAAGCAGTATGGCCCCAGTCTCTATCTCTGATATACTCAGTTATCTGGGAGCATCCCAAGAAGACTGTGGCCTTGGCAAGAATGCTATGGTAGACCTTGAGTGTGTGGCAGCCAGAGGTATCAGCTGATCACAATCCTCACAGGAGATTTTCTCCCTGAGAAAGATGTGAGTCATGCATTGTCATGGTGACCACACTGATGTCAAGAGTGATCCTGGCTCCTGCTGAAGGCTAATCACATGGTTAGCTCAATGATGGAGCTGAGAGCTGAAGTCAACATGTTCCACTCCCATGTCCTTGAACTTCCCACTGTACCATACTTTCCCAAAGCAGGTGCTCCTGTTGCTTTGGAATCTGCTTCTCGTTTGGCCATTCCGTTGATGTGCATTAAGAAGGCTAAGCTTGATCCTGGGAAGGCTTTCATTCTCAAGACAGAGACCTGATCAAGAAGCCAGAAGGAAAACTGGTCCAGCCAAAGCAGTAGGAACCATGGTAAGTCTCCCTCAGCTGCAAGGTGATATGTGAGCATGTTAAAAATACACCAGTCTTTAGCCTGATGGTACCATAAATCTTGAAATCTTGTCCAGCTAGAATGGACGATCCAGAACCATAAAACAGTGACACAAACAACTCAATATTGTTCAGTTTAAAAGCCCCATAGGTATATTCTTCCTAAACGCAAAATCTCCCATCCAACTTGTCTCCACTATAGGATTAGATTTATAAACTTTATATTACCAACTGCTTAGGCAGCAAGAAATACATCAAGAATGACACAACCACCTGCAGAGCTCAAAATTCTTGTATTTGCTCCTCCACGGAAACAGGAGCTGAAGGCACATCCTCCAAGTGGCCATTGCACAGCTCTGCCTCTGCCCACCAGCAGGAGCCGGCAGTCGCACCAGGCATGTCCTTGTGTTGACAAGAAGAAATACCATCATTTTTTAAAGCTGGAATCTAAGGCATGAGAAGAAATGCCTTTGTGGTGTCTAGTCAATCCTGCTCATCTTTAAATATACCTGAGGACTGGAGTTGGTCACGTGCATAAATCATACAACATTTTAGTGGCCATTAACCCTGAAATCCACCCAGTTCACTGTTTTTCACCCATGATCTGATGGTGCTTTGAGAGAATTTATTGCCTGTGACCAGGGGCGAGGATGGAGGAGGTAATTATGGTAAAGGGAAGAAAAGGAGGGTAATGCCAGTACACAGGAAAGCATACAGCAGTACCTTACCTAGGAGGTGGACACATCCATTTACCAAAGAATGAATCCTCCCGGATATCTAGATATAGTTACCATGAAAGTCAATCAGGTAAACAGAAGCATTTATAAGATGCGCACAGACCCATCTACTTAACACTATTTTGTACACAATCCAAATAGTCTTGTGTTCTCTTGATTCCAAGTTCCTAGTCGATTACAAAGTGCAATTTAGAGGGGGATCTTTAGGGGTAGGGAGTTTTAGAGTGACTCAGGGCGATAGCTAACTGGCTGACAATGAGGTGAACGACAATGCAAACTTAAACACAGATCCAAGAGCTGAATAAGCAGTAAGATCTAGAATTTGTAGTAGAACATTAAATTCTGAGCATTTCATTACTCCTTGGCACTTCTTAGAGTGATGAAATTGCTACCCTGAATACTAGCAATAATTATAGTAGCTCACACAGAAGGCCTACTATCTGCCACGTATTATTCTCGAAGCTCTTTTCGCGTGCTAACTCATTTAATCCTTTAATTCTAAGGGATAACATTATTAACCTTGTTTTACCAACTTGGTAAGTGACCTATGAAGAGTTTAAGTAACTCTCCCAAGACTATAGGGTTCCTGAAAAGCTGTATTACATTCAAATAAACCTACTTCAGTTGAATACAGATTGTGCCACCGGGTGTTACATGCAACTGATGAATAACTGAACTCTACCCCTGAAACTAATGATTTACTACATGTTAGCTAATTGAATTTAAATAAAAAAAACAGATGGTGCTAATTATTTAAGATACATATCTATTCAAGATACTTACAAACCATCCCTAAACTAGCAGGCTTTAGCTCACTTTAATGGACATTTACCTGTTTACATACTCTGTGTCCTTCATTGAGCCAGGTAGCAGAAATTCACAGATGCTAGGACTCAGTTCCACTCCTCTAGGGGATGTCTTCAATGAGCAATCTGATTCACCGATAATGCCGATTCCTCTCTCTCCCTCCTCTCTCTTTCTTACTGTATATGTGCGTGTGTGTGTGTGTGTGTGTGTGTGTGTATGCATGCATGTGTGTGTACTAAAGGTAATGCTTAAGAAAATTATCTTAACAAAGGAATGTTAAACCTGGCAAATGCATGTGCTTATTTGTATTTTTGTATCTATATAGCTTACTTCCATCTCACTTTTACATAGTTTCCTTTATATTTAATATGGTACTCAGATAAAACTATGAGAAAACAAGGCAGTTTTCAGGGGAGAAATAAGATAGGAAATTGGAGATATTTCCCCAATGCCACCACCGAACAGACAATGGAATGTTATAGGCAATACTGCAGTGTGTGTGGCCCGGCTGACAGCCTGGGTTCTGGCAATCTATCCCTTTGGTGAGAGTTTCTAGCCACAGGACAGGGCAGTGAAAAATAGAGAAGGTGCCAAGTGAGTGGAAGAGGAGGAAGAGTGAACTATGTCCCAATCCAGGACATACGCTTGCCCAGATAAGGCCACATCCACATGAACACCCTTGGGCAAGAAGGAAGATTTCTATATCTGCACAATATTATCTCAAAGGGCTGGAGCAGTGGTTTCTACCTGGAGCCCACACCTCTCCCCAGGAGATCCACGGGCAGAATTCAGTGGATTCTTAAACTTGTTTGAGGGAAAAAAAAAAACAAAAAAACACCTTTTCCCCCAATAACTTTAATTGAAATTGGACATTTCTTTCATTATAAATGTAGGCATTAAGCCACAAGAACATTAGCAGAACTCATAACTTTTCACTAGTAAAAATCAGATATTGCCCTACTGGATTACCATTATTGCCGATATTTCAAAATTCTTTAAAATTGTTGTAGTTATTAGACCTAAGATCTCACACAATCACAGTTTCCTGAGCAATGTTGCCAGATCGCTTTTGGGCAACCCCAATCCAGGTATCATTCAGCCACCAACTACCAGTTACCCAGACATCTGCAATACATTCTCTCTCTACAATTGTTTGTTGATCAATATGTGGAAAAGGATGAGTCATTTTCATTAAGTGTTACTGAACAGTTTCGGATATAAACCGTATCAAAGATGTTGATCTAGCCAAATATGAGCTCATCGATCGCAAAAGTGAAATATTACTACATCAGAGTCTAACTCCAAAGTCCTTGGAGAGTTCTGGTATTCCTTGAGAGAAGACTCTCCTGGCCTTTTAATACCATCTATGGAAGTTTTCAATCCAAATGCCTCAATATATCTCTGTGAATTGGGATTTCTACACTTGCAACCATCAAAACAAAAAAAAATCAACATTGACTAAACGTGACATGCATGTAGCCTTGACAAAGACCACCTCACAGTTCAATATTCTTATTCAAGGCAAGTGACAATAGCCAACCTTCACATATTGATGGGTCTATAAAACCTCCACTTCTAGCTTGCTTACATGTTTAATGTGTTGTTTTGCTCTCTAACATGTTCATGACAGTACCATACATTTTAATTATTTTTGCCCATCACCAGGTAGCCATCAGATGTGCACTGGGTGTTACACGCAACTAATGTATCATTGAACACTACATCAAAAATGATGTACTATATGTTGGCTAACTTAACATAATAAAAAATTAATTATTTTTGAAAGGGAGTTAATTTTTTTTTAGTTTTTAAAGATGTATTTATTTATTTATTTACTTATTTATTTATTTTTGGTGGTAGAGTACATGCTGGGGGGGAAATGGAGAGAATCTCAAGCAGACTCTCCACCGAGTGCGGAACACCACTTGGGGCTCAATCTCAAGACCCTGAGATCATGACCTGAGCTGAAACCAAGAGTTGAATACTCAACTAACTGAGCCACCCAGGCACCCATCAATTTTAATTTTTTAAGGTTATGGCAATGATTCCAATCAAATGAGTTTCTTTTGTATGGTTAATTTTAAGCATTCAAAAATATTATCTCCTGAAATCTATCCATAGGATTCACCAGGCTGCCAAAGGTATCCATTGCACAAGAAAAGTTAAGAACCTGTCAGCTAGGTGATTTTATCAGCCATGAGGCATCGGAGACCAAAGAGTACCTAGGTGTTTCTGAGATACACCATGGGAATGGCTAAATCATCATTACCTTTCATCTAACTGTATTAGTGATGTGTCAGGTGTCACAACAAATACCCCCTAAATGTCAATGGTTTGACATAGTTTAAGTTTGCTTCTTGGTTATGTCCCAGTACCAGGAGGAGTAAACAGGTCAGCAGGGAAACCCTCTTCCACACAGTATGTCAATGATTCAGGATGACAGAGCCTGGACCACTTTCAATTCAGGACTTTCAAGTTTTCCATGACTCTTGACTCAGACAACTGGAAGAGGAAAAGAGCATGGAGAAGTACAAATGGAAGGTTTTTATGGGCCTATTAACTTCTATTCACAAGCCAGAACTCAGACACATGACCTCAAGAAACTGCAAGGGAGCTGAATATCTTGGAAGGAGAAGAAATAGGTTTGGTGAACATGTAGCCAGTCTGGCTACTTGGCCCCACTAGGAGGAATACAGGTTACAGCCATAGTATACATTCTGTCTATAAAGATAAGACAAACTTGCACTTGTTTACCTTGCAAATTATATATAAAAGGGTGTTATACAAACCACTTAGAATTACCTGGGGAGCTTCTTGAAAATACAGATCCAGGATCTACTGAATAGGAAGCCCTCAGGATGTTATTGTTGTATTTTCTTTAAGCACTCTAATATAGAATGACAAAGGAGATTACCTAATATCTTTAGTAGGGAATAATATCACTACAGGGAAGTAGGCGGAAGAGCCAAAGCAAGAAACTACACAGAGAATGGATGAAGGAGTAGGAAGTTACAGGAATGAAGGAGGCGTTCCAAGAAAGAGGCAGCAGCCAACGGCATTGAATGCCCTGGAGATGCAAATGAGATAATAAAGACAATCTGCACAGCTTGTGACTTCATTCTAAGTTCAGATGTGTATTTCATTGTTTTTCAAAGAGACCTGATATGATCAAGCCTTTAGGACAATAACTGGTTAGCGGTACAGGTATTTTTTGCCTTTGAAAGACAGGGCATGGGAAACCATTAACTAAGATATCAGGATGGAGGAGATAATGGTTGTGGGAGAACAGGATGGGTTTGGTTTGGGGAACATGCTTAAAGGATCTCCGAGACAATCAGGAATGCCTTTGTAGACATGATCAGAGCTCACAAAGGATATGAGTCTACAGTTTACAAGTTAGGTTTTATCACCCCGCATGTGGTATTGAGCTATGAGCTCGAACAAGATTGTCCAGAGAGAGGATGTGTGGTTGAGAAAAAAGCAGGAATTACCTGTATGATTCAAACATGAAATGTTCATACAATCAGAGTGAAGGTCTGGGCCAGTGTCTGGATGACATGACACAGAATGAGACAGTTATTCAACTGGGCTGCAACTTTCAAAATCTCTGTTTTGGATCTCTGTAGGTATCATGCAACTCTTGCTTGCTTTTCCTGCTATTTTCATTTCAAAGAATCCGCTGGAGAAGTTATGGGAAAAGTTGGCTTAGGTATTAATCCCCTCCCACTAGTGGGGAATTCTTTTCCCTTTTGACTTCATTTCTTGGTAAAAAGCATTCAGTGTTATGTTTCTTTTCTTGGCTCTTTCATCTCCAGATAAGAGACACCATGTCCCATAGACAACTGTCCTGCCTCCGGTCTCCCTGTGGACATCTTCCTTTCCACCATCCCTGAGATGGACACTTCATGGAGGAGGAGGGAAGCTTGCACAATCATGATCAAATGTATGACTTATTTTTAAACTAACAAACAATCCTTCTGACTCCCTCAGGAGACAAATTCTAATATTTCCAAAAGAAAGTAGATCAACACCGCGAGCTGGCTCCCTGGGATATACTGTAAATAGCCTCCAAATCAGGAGTAAAGAATGCAGTTGAGTTGGAAAGAACGAAGACAAGGCCCAGAGAAATGACCACGTTGGCTTGTTGTTTTTCTGAATATGTGTCCACATTGGCTCTGCTCAGCCTGATGTCGGCAGAATATATTTATCGCCTCACACAGCCAGGCGCTGTCATGTGCAATCAGTTGACATCTGGGGGCTGTTTCATGTTTCTCTCCTTCATCTGCCCTCACTCAAGCATTTGGAGACATCAGTTACTAAACCAAGCACGAAGAGAGAAAGCAGTGATAATTAGGTCATCTTCTATATTGTACTGCTCATAGCAAAACTCTCTTGAAATAAAGGTTGGAATCATTCATTCATTCATTAACAAATTTATTTCCTGCCTGTGTGAATCTCCTGAGAGGGGCTGGTTTCATTAAGGAGCAGGATTTAAACAAATAGACCTGGGAAAATGTTCAGGATATCAAATGTTGGGAAAGTGGTAAGACAACGTGTTTGTTTTTACCCTTTCCTCGTGTCATGTCAGGAACTGGGAGCTGGGTTTTTATTAACCATTTTCTATGCTGCATATGTAGGGCAGGAGTTGGTACATGGAAGGGTGGGTCTTCCAGCTAACAATGATTCAAGAGCCACCCACCATGGTGGACAGTGGCCCACATGGCAGCCAACATAGGTTCTTGTATCATCTTGGCAGGGAAGCTAATCCCTGATGCAGAAACTGTTCTAGTCAAGGATTTGAGGTTTATGAGTAAGGCTGAAAAGTCTAGAAGTCTATTCCATAATGAGCAAACATTCAAGCTTCACCCTGAGTCAAACTCATCGGTGTGTGTGTGTGTGTGTGTGTGTGTGTGTGTGTGTGTGTGTGTGTGTGTGTCTGAATATAACCTTCTCTGGACCTAATGGAGGCTCTTTTATTCACACCTAGAAAATTTCAGGCTGAATTTTCTGCAACAGCTGTTTAAAGCCACCTCAGTTTTGTTCTAATTCTTTTCCAGACTCTGTCCTGGTCATTATCTAGAAATAGCTTAGACTACTCTTTTGCTACGATCAAGGCCATCTGAAGGTGGGTTCCTTTTGCCTCTCTCTCTATACAGCAAAATTTGGTGTCATTTCTCACACCTTCTCTTCATCCTTGGAGGAAGCCCTGCCTTTCTATCAGACCGCAGCAAGACCCCCCCCCATTTACCCTCAGAATCCATCACTTCCCCCTTTGCAGGGCCTCTTCTCCCACCAAGTATTCCCTCTCTCCTTTTCTCCAGTCACTCCCTCCTGTATTCATTATGTCTGAAATTTTATGTTGTTTGACATTAGGTGTGTGTAGGGGGTGGCTAGCTGGCCAGGGAGAGACCACCCTTCCCAGCACTAGTTAATTCCTAGCGCTAATAAACAACTCACCTGCAAACACACCTTTTGCATGCATCCCCCCTCCAGCCACCTCCTTCATGGAGCTCACAGGCAGCAGGCCAGCATTTCCCCTGCCCTGAATCAACCCCAGGCCAGGTACCAAGTAGCTGGAGACGGCTTCTACACCCCAGAGCCCGTGGACATTCGTCCAATAAGCCAGTGGGAAACCGTTTCCCCTGCCCTGCCTTGTCTTGCTATCAGAAAGCTCAGGAAAGGCTCTGGATCATAATTTCTCCTCACTGCTTCTTCTGCCTCTAGGAAAAATTTGGTGTTTCTTTGTGTGAATTTGTGTGGCATGGTGTGCCCCCTTGTCTTGAAAATTGTATATAATGAACTCTTCGTTCAATGCCATTGGTCTCTCTGTATAGGCATCTAGTCATCTCCATAAATTAAAAAACCATGGGTACAATTTAATATACCTCCCTCTCTCCATCCGTTTCTTCCTCCTCCTACTTTCCCTCTTCTCTTTCCTCTGTCCCTCTTTGGGTCCTTCTCTTAATTTATTTTATTTAACAATGTGATTGTTTTGGCAAAAAAAAATGCTTTAGAAATTTAAACATTGAAACAACATAGATAAATGTACCAGAAATCTTATGGTCCAGAAAAAAACACTGGTGACATTTTGGTGAACATCTATCTGGCTGTATCTTGTATCAGTATATAAACAAACAAGCCTATGTATGTTTAAGTATGTTTATGTATATATAATATTATAAATAAGTGGGATAATACTACATATCTTCACTCAATTATATGTGAATAGCTTTACATTTAAATAAATAAAGATCCATGTCATCAACTTTATTAGCTAAAGAAAATTTTAGGTATATCAGAGTTTATTTACCTAATTTATTGTGTATTTATTTCTATTTTTTTGCCAATTTGAACAATGCAAGAAACATCTTTAGTTATTTATATTTTCATATTTATGTATCTATCTTCTTCATGTAAAGTCCCAGGTGTGGGTCTGGTAGTTGAAAGGATATATCACTTACACCTACTAATATGAATTATCAAATTGAACACCACAAAAACTTATATTTTATATTTCACTCCCCCAATAATGCACAATAGTTATCATTTCTCAACCATTCATAAAAACATTACTCTCAACCTTTTTAATTGAATCACCTATCTAGCAGGTAAGAAGATTCTTTTATTTGAATATCTTTGATTAAGATGTAATTGATTTTCTTTTGAATATTGATCCTTTGTATTTCTCTTTGTTTAAATTATTCATTTACATTCTTTGTCGCTTTTTCTATCTGGCCATGCATTTGTGTTTTTAATTTCTCTGTGAAACTCTTCAGGTGTTCAGAAGTCCATCCATGTCAATCACATGATTGGCCAACAAGTTTTCCTCTTTGCTATTTTACTTCCAATCCTATTCATTACTTTTTGTTAAATAGAAGTTATAATTTCTTTTTTCTTTGTTTTTAGAGTGGGGGAGGGGCAAGGGAGAGAGAGAATCTTAAGTGGGCTCCACGCCCAGCCTGATGTGGGGCTCCATACACAACTCTGAGATCATGACCTGACCTGAAATCAAAGAGTCGGACACTTAACTGAGCCACCCAGGCTCCCATTAGGTTTCAGGTCATGATCCCAGGGTTCTGGGATCGAGGCCTTCAAGGGGCCCATGCTCAGTGGGGAGTGTGCTTGAAGATTCTCTCTCCCTTTTGCCCCTCCCCATGACTCTGTCTCTCTCAAATAAATAAATAAATATTAAAAAAAGGAAGTTGTAATTTCTAATGCAGCCCAATATATTAATATTTTTCCTTTTTGGTTTTGAGCTTCCCTGGAATTCTTAGACAGAATTTCTTAGCCGCTACATTTTAAAATATCTTCAGTGGTTTCGAGTTAACAGTGTAATATTTATCCAGCTGGAATTTATTTTGAGGCTCCAGGTGAGTGGGGACCCTCCTTTCCCTTCGTCCTTTCTTCATTTTCCAGCTCATGACTCTCCACCTTCAGAGTCGTCTTGGTATAAAAACCCAAGGTTCATCTGAGATCCTTCACTTCTGCTCATCCCACAAATCCAGGTAGTAACTTAAAAAACCACAATAAACTTCTGGGTGGTTGGTTTTTTTTTCAGACTTTACAAAGTGTTTCCACATCTATTGTTTCACCCGAGCCTTGCCGCAACCCAGGACGGATTAGACGAGCCTCGGTGACACATGCGAGTGGACATTGCTGGGAAGGGAGACAGGTCAGCCTGGAGAAGCTGTGGCTTCCTCCAGGTGGCTCCGAGTGAGAACAATGTGAAGGTCATGCTGGAGTCTGTCTGATGCCGAAAGCCACGCTCTTTTTCTAATAACACAGCCGCCGCACACACACCAGCGCCTCCCTTGTACATCTCTAGGTCTCTCCCAGTCTCCATCCCAGCTACTCCAGTGCGAGTTTTTATAATCTCTCAAATGCATTTTTTTCAGGTGTCCCTACTGCAATTTATTCATGGTCTTAAATTAATCTTCCTGAATTACCGTGCTATGTGCGCTCTCAGAACGCTTCAGTCTATTGACTATGCCTTTGCCAAGGCACGTAAAGACCTTCAAGATAGGGCATCAGTCTGTTCTCCCCCTTTGTCTCCCATTTGCCCTCTATAAGGACGGTGGGTCTCAGGGAGCCAAGTATTGGCCAATACTCGAACATGCCTCCATGCTGCCCTAGGCCCACGCCTTGTTTCAAGCCACGAGCTCTTTTTACAAGAACTACTGTCTCTCCTTTTTCTTTCAGCACCGTATCCTGCCTTGAGGCCCAGCCCAAATTCCACATCCCTCACGAAACCCTTCCTGGAACATTCCAGTTCTTTCTTTCTCCTTTAACTTTCCCCAATCCTTTATCTGTGACTCTCCCATGACTCATAACTTTCTCCTTCAGTTTGTGCCAGCATCGTATTTTTCTTATCGGACTGTGGACTGCTTGAGTAAATGGATCAACTCTTCTTTAAAATTTTATTGTCCATTTCCCAATACTTAACACAGCGACTAGCACAGGTAAATATCTCAAAACCAATTAGTGAGTGATGTGCAAACGAACCATAAAATGAATGGATAACTTTGGATTACTTTGGGAAGCCTCTATATTCCCAGAGATTTTCCCTTTTACCCCTTGCGCCTGCCCCAGTGCCCACTAACACACACTTACCTGGTCATTAAAGTGTGCCATCCCACCAACAGAATGCCATGATTTCCATTTGTTACTCTGATCAATGCAAAAGGCTTAGGTCCCAAAGGATTGGATACCCACAATTCTCAGAGAAATATTATATTACCTGTGATAAATGAAGGACTTGAGAGCAGAATTTTCCCTGTAATCTGGAGATGGCTCCATATGGAATAAAACAGTGTGCTCCATAAGGCTGCAGAAGGAACAGCTGAAGGAAAAATTGGGCCAATTTGGAGGAGTTAGCCACGGACATGGGACCCACCTGCTTTGCAATTCTGTGCGTCAGTTTTATAGCCTTTGGAGTTGTACATATGAGTGTCTCCTCCTTTCTGCTCTCTTCCTGCCTATGACAACCTGGCTGCCTTCGGGGGCGTTATGGCTCCAGATCTACTGCATTGTCTTTGAAACAACAGAGCGTTACATACCCCTGGTATCTCTCTGCCCAGGGAAGTTCTTATCCTTGATTGGGCCATCATCTCTCAAAGAAAAGAGGAGCAGTTGTATGACATGTGGAAAGGATGGTATGTTCACAAAGAAAACTGACAAACAACACTTTCTTGCCCCAAAGGCAAGGCATTACTTTAGAGAGGGCTGCGTGCCAATTTGTTATAATTGAATAAATCAGATTTCTAATGTTTAATAACAGATGTTCTGGCTACAACTCATGAAATCATTTAATATTGCTTTATGCTCTGGTAATAAAAAAAGTCATCTGGCTCCACTTGGCCCAGGTTACATATCTTCCTCAAAGGGTCAAAATGATTTGATGCAGTTCTTGGATCAAAAGGGCTGATGTTTTCTGTATGTTATAGGCTATGGACGGGGTGTGCTCAGAGAACGGGACAGAGGCTGGCGTAATACAGGCTTTGCATCCAATGGCCTGAGGTATATCTCTGACCCTGAAACTTGCCCTCCGTCTTGACCTTGGAGAATCTGCACACTACCCAGGAGCCTCACTCTTTCCACTCTTCATTTTTCCCACACCTGCCAGTGCCAGCATCCAAGAAAGGCTAAAGTAGGTTGACCAGCCACGCTGGGAGAGGCTGGCAGGGTACCAGAGCTTAATGCCTACAGTCCCCAAAGGGAGCAAGTAAATAGGAATGACCCCACTCTCTGGGAACAAGCTTCACAGATGAGTTTGGATTAATCTGGAGGTGGGGAGCAAGGGAAAATGTGTCTGATGAAGGCTAGTAATAAATCAGAAGAACTTGCAGCATGGATAAATGACGAATTGCCAAGATGACTCAAATATTAAAATAACCAAGTTAATCAAAAAAGATCTTTTAAAGAAGCTGACGATAAAACAAGGGGATTCCTTATCCTCAGAGAAAATCTAAGGGAAAAATTAAACAAAGGCAAGAAGAGGTCAAAGTGGGAGATGGTGGGACAATTTAAGCATTGCTTGAGAAGCCCACTGAAAAGAGGTAAAGGAAAATCCAAGGCTATAAAAAAAGGACCTTTGCTACAACTTCTCAAAGAGAGTGATAATTCCTTCCAGGGAAGCATGATGTCAATACTTTGTAAAACAAAAGGCAAATTCTGAGATACAACATAAACACCAGGCTGGATCATGAATTCTAGAGAAGTGTACTACATGCATTCATGGCATCCCGGAGACAAGAATGCAAGGCGAACCTCACTGTCAAGTTCACGCTCACACACGCACACACAGGACCCCAAAACAGGTAGGAGAAAGGCAGAAAATAATCTAGGAATTGCTTCTGAGGTCTTCCCTCTCTCCACAGCAGTGTTCCCATGATACCTGCCCTGAGGAAGCCCCTTCCCCTCATGGCACATTGCTTGAGAAGAGATCGTGGGCTATTTCAGGATTCCAGTGATACTATGAAAAGTATAAAATTGTTGTGATCCCCAGGGTATTTCTGTTTATGTGGACAGAAACAAATGCAATCGATAGTACTGCAACCCAGTAAGGAGAGGCATGTCAGAGAATTGGAGTGTCAGGGCTGAGAAGGATTAAAAAGAGTATCTAATTCAACTCCATGAATGATAGATGGTGAGACTGAGGCTTAGCAAGAACTGACTTGCCAAGGCAACGGTTGGCGAGTGGTAGAACTGGAAGCAGGTTTAATCTAGTCTGTATTTTTTCTGAAAGGCAATATAATTTCATACTCACTTTTCAATTTTAGCAAAATTTGTGACTGAGACTAAATGCAAGCGTACAACCTGTTTCTGTGTTGACATTTTATATTAATAAAGCTTTCAATTTCTTTATCTTAGACATCTTATCTTGGAACTTGCAGCCCAAGTTCTAATTCTCTTCCCACCATCTTATCAGAATCAATGAGGAGGTAGAAGTAACTTATTGCCTTGAACAAAAGCCAAAGAGATGGGATACTGAGAGTCACATTGAATTTGAGAGTACTAGCAGTCCCAGAGATTCCAAAGAGAAAGACAGCCCTGTGTCTGCCAGCATAGGGTGATCCCATAGTGCGGAAAGCCCACTCCAATCAGTCCAATCTAATCGCAGGCTTAGGGAGATGATAGCAACAGTGACGCAATACTAAGATCATTTGGTAAACACTCCCTGCCCCCCTAGGACTTCACGCAGCACCATGAAGTGCTCTGCAGCTTCTGCCTCCTACTCACCTCTGAGCTGCCCAGCCACCAGCCCTGGTGACCCAAACTCCTATGTGTCCAGCTCTCCATGTTCAAGGAGCTCAGAGCCGGAGCACCATGGAGTGGGTAGTGGTACAAGTTGGAGGACCGTAAAACACTGCCCCAGGACAGCAGAGCATGGCTGCCAGAGGAGGGCAGAGCTGTTCCAAGACCCACTGGGTATGGAGAGTGACTGATAAGGGCGAACAAGCACTGACTTAGAGAAAAATGTTTCAAGTCACTGGCGTCCCTGGCACCAAAATTCTCGTTCTGCCACCAACTCTGCATGAGGTCGGACAAGTTCCTTATTATAGTTCATTGGTTTTAAGGCACATTCACCTCTGCCCATTTTAAAAGTCTCTGAAATTCCAATGTGTCTTGCAACTGGTGGAGTCTTACAGTTATAATTATCAAAGCTTTTAATTTCCTTTTGTAACAGTAAATAAAAAATGATATACCTTACAACCAGTGGCATGTCACATTTGATAACATTTAGTAGTATTTCTGATCTTCTGTTTATAAGATAAAAATAACACTAAATTAAAATTTTAATATTTGTGGTTTACTGTAAGGGTTAGATTATATGATACAAAAAAAAATTTAGGAAAGTATCCAGTATCTAAGAATGGTCTCAATGGTAAATGTAGATGCTAAATGATAACTCTGTCTGTTGGTTACCTGAGCCAGGCAGGGTCTGTTCCCAGTTTCTGGTTCACAAACATTACCTGGGAAAGTCAAATAAGAAAAAAAGCCAGTATCTGTGGATTGTTGATTTGGTGCCAGGCAGTGTGCCAATTGATTTCATGGGCTTCACTTGTCTTACCATGCTCTCAGGATACAATGTCAAAGATCACACCTACCTGTCAAAGAGCCCATAGTTAATGACAAAATGAGGACTTAAATCCTTTCTCTGTGACAGCAGTCCATGCTTCCCAGTATGGGACCTGATTACCACAAACCCTAGGAGTTCCCACAATCCTTCCATGCTCTGTACACCGGACCTCTGGGCTCTAAGAAAGGTGGATGACGGGCTTTTCCATGCATCCTAGGAAACTGGATTAATATGTTGGAACTAGGTGTCAGGAACTGGCTGAGGACTAGCCCAGGTATTACAGAAAAGAATCCTGCAAACGTGCCTAACCCTGACTCAACCTGAGATGGTTCCTGGCTCCTCCTGGTGCAAAGCTCCCACCATGACAACCTCAAATAGAAGCAAAGGGGGTGGGGAAACACCCCCCCTCGGGGTCTTGTTACAATGGTTTGAACTCAAACAGTCTCCTGATGGCTTCTCTGGGCCAAGGCCAACTGCAATGGTGTGTTCCTCACAAGTAGTCTATTCCCATTTCTGGGACTCCCTGAGGTGTATTCAATAATGCACTCCTCATTCTGAAGCAGATGGAAAAGTGTTTAAAAAGGTGCCAGGTTTATTTATGGAAGCATGAGATTGAATTTAAGAGATGCGCTTTGCCAATATGAAATGTGAACTCTCAAAACAGGAAGTGTGTTTTACTGCCTATTTATTTTATTGCCGTATCAGCTGCCCAAAGCCTAAGAATCCTTCCTCTCAGGAATTATTTATTTTCTAACTTCTGAACCAGAACATCTTGACCATCAGCCCTCGAGCTCCTTACTGCCAGATTCCCAACTACAAACATGTGCCTTGCTGTCTCTCAGAGGGGAGCCACTGAGGCTTCAGTGAAAAACATTTGGACTCTAGTATTTTGTACCGAGTCTTCTTTTTTTTCATGGGAGTAGAGATGTTTCAAGTAAGTTGAATCGAATGACCAAGAGAATGAAAAAATTTAAGAGCCTCTTAGAGTAATGGAGGAATTATTGAATTTTCTCATATAGCTCAAGATACTCAATAATCAATATTCTTTCATTACCACTGAATCATTTTGAAGAATTTAATGGCAGAAACTGAGTATCTGGATAATACATAATCAAAAAGCAGGCTGGAGGGGCAGGAGGTCAAATGAATATATAATATAAAAAAGGGGGCGCCTGGGTGGCTCAGTGGGTTAAAGCCTCTGCTTTCGGCTCAGGTCATGATCTCAGGGTCCTGGGATCAAGGCCCGCATCGGGCTCCCTGCTCAGCGGGGAGCCTGCTTCCCCCTCTCTCTCTCTGCCTGCCTCTCTGCCTCCTTGCGATCTCTCTCCCTCTGTGAAATAAATAAATAAAATCTTTAAAAAAAAAAAAAAAAAGGGACAGAGCTGTTATGTAAGAATTCTTTCACCTTATAGGAAAACCCAACCCCGTCTAGTCCACTAGAATAATCTAGACCATTTTAGTCTGAATGCTTCAGAAAAGGTACATTTTCACATGTGGACTTTACCTGCAAAGCTCAAGCAGCTAAAAGCTCTAGGGCAAAAGACATGTTACAATGGTGCCATCTTCTGGATACTCTGTGAAACACATCTTTTCTTCTCTCCCACTCAAAACTCCTCAATGGCTCCCTATGGCTGACAGAAATGAGTCTAAAATTTCTACCATTCAAGGCCTTTGCAATCTAGCACAAGTTTATTTTCAGGTCTCTTGACACTCCTTACATGGGTATTATGTGCCACTCCCCAGGATAAATTCAGAATTTCCTGCCTCTTCCATCTCAAGCCCAGCATGAATTCAGTGCAATAAGCCAGTAGAGAATCACAGAGCAGTTGAGGGATTCAGGGCCGGAATCCCAGTAGGAAAAATGTGACAAGGCAAGGGGTATCCCGATATCCAATAACCAAATTATGTAGGACACCACGTGCTCATAACAACCTGCTCTGTTTGTATTGAGAAGGTTAAATAGCAGAAAAGTGAGCGATAGGAAAACAGGGAAAAGCATGAACACACACACAAAACATACACACTAAAATAAATCTAAGAAAACAGATGGCTAAATTCATAAATGATCAAAATGTGTAAATTAATGTCAACCACCATCATGTTAGTTCCTCAAATTTAAAATGACTGGTTGTAAAATGACACTGGGCCATGTTAGTGAGTATTTAGAAAGTAGATCATCTCATACCCCTGTGCAGGGAAGTATTTCTGCAGGGCAACTTGTGAATACTTGTCACAAGCTTTAGAAATGCCTTTACCTTTTATCTAGGAATTATTTTAAAAATGTCTTTAGGATACTATCGCAGTTTTGTACTAAACGATGCCCATTAGAATGGTAACTACCAAGAATCTGTACTCAGAAAACTATAAAGTACTCATGAAAGAAATTGAGGAAGACACAAAGAAATGGAAAAACATTCCACGCTCATGGATTGGAAGAACAAATATTGTGAAAATGTCTATGCTACCTAGAGCAATCTACACATTTAATGCAATCCCCATCAAAATACCAGCCATTGATTTCAAAGAAATGGAACAAATAATCCTGAAATTGATATGGAACCAGAAAGGACCCCGAATAGTCAAAGGAACGTTGAAAAAGAAAACCAAAGTTGGTGGTATCTCAATTCCAGACTTCAAGCTCTATTACAAAGCTGTCATCATCAAGACAGTATGGTACTGGCACAAAAACAGACACATAGATCAATGGAACAGAACAGAGAGCCCAGAAATGGACCCTCAATTCTATGGTCAACTAATCTTCGACAAAGCAGGAAAGAATGTCCAATGGAAAAAAAGACAGTCTCTTCAACAAATGGTGTTGGGAAAATTGGACAGCCACATACAGAAAAATGAAACTGGATCATTTCCTTACACCGCACACAAAAATAGACTCAAAACGGATGAAAGACCTCAATGTGAGACAGGAGTCCATCAGAATCCTTGAGGAGAACACAGGCAGCAACCTCTTCGACCTCAGCTACAGCAACTTCTTCCTAGGAACATCACCAAAGGCAAGGGAAGTAAGGGCAACAATGAAATATTGGGACTTCATCAAGATTAAAAGCTTTTGCACAGCAAAGGAAACAGTCAACAAAACCAAAAGACAACTGACAGAATGGGAGAAGATATTTGCAAATGACATATCAGATAAAGGGCTTGTATCCAAAATCTATAAAGAACTTCTCAGACTCAACACCCATAGAACAAATAACCCAGTCAAGATATGGGCAGAAGACATGAACAGACATTTCTCCAAAGATATCCAAATGGCCAACAGACACATGAGAAAGTGTTCAACATCACTCGGCATGAGGGAAATACAAATCAAAACCACAGTGAGATACCATCTCACACCAGTCAGAATGGCAAAAACGAACAAGTCAGGAAATGACAGATGTTGGTGAGGATGCGGAGAAAGGGGAACCCTCCTACACTGTTGGTGGGAATGCAAGCTGGTGCAGCCACTCTGGAAAACAGTATGGAGGTTCCTCAAAAAGTTGAAAATAGACCTACCCTATGACCCAGCAATCACACTACTGGGTATTTACCCTAAAGATACAAAGGTAGTTATCCTCAGGGGCACATGCACCTGAATGTATTTAGCAGCAATGTCCACAACAGCCAAACTGTGGAAAGAACCTAGATGTCCGTCAACAGATGAATGGATAAAGAAGATGTAGTATATATATACAATGCAATACTATGCAACCATCAAAAGAAATGAAATCTTGCCATTTGCAATGACGTGGATGGAACTGGAGGGTATTATTCTAAGCAAAATAAGTCAATCAGAGAAAGACAATTATCATATGATCTCTCTGATATGAGGAATTTGAGGGGCAGGGTGGTGGGCGGTCATGGTGGGTAGGGAGGGAAAAAATGAAACAGGATGGGATCGGGAAGGAGGCAAACCATAAGAGACTCTTAGTCTCATGAAACAAACTGAGGGTTACTGGAGGGTGGGAGGGTAGGGATAGGGTGGGTGGGTTATGGACATTGGGGAGGGTTTGTGCTATGG
>LNAC01000728.1:677905-769914 GCA_002007465.1 Ailurus styani
AAAAAAAAAAAAAAAAAAGAAAGAAAGAAGAAGAAGAATTACCACTGCAACATTAATTGTGATAGATAAAAAGTTGAAATACATTATATAACTAACCACAGGATATTTGATATATTCATATGATAAATTTAAATAGCCATTACAATTGATACGTGACAAAATGTTTATCACATATATACTGTTCGTATTCTTGTATTTAGTGAAAAAATGGAACATTGAAACCTTGCATGTTCTATTTTTGTTTTTAAAATATGTGTATAGAACAATAATCAGGGTTACTCCAAAATATTAATGATGTTTTATCCAGGTGGCAGCAATATGAGTGATATTTATTTTCATTTTCTCTCCTTTGAGTCATGTATTTCCTACATGGTATATTTTTAAGAAATAAAATGATGATTAAAAAATAATAAAAGCGAGACCCATGTTAGATTGTTTCGGTACATAATTTTCAATTTGACTGAATTTAGCTTGTCATACTTTTTTTGGTTTGGGTCAGCGCCTATTACAGTTCAAGGTCTCTGGGATGCTTAATATTTCCCTCTTCACCAGGTCCCATGTGGGTGTGCATATAATGAAATGGTGCCTGAACAATGCCAAGTAAATACTGTAACTGAAAAAGTGTTTTGGAAAGCAACAAACATACCACTGTCAAGAGCCTTAGAAATGGTTATGTGTTTCCACCTGATAATCCCATTAGAAGGGTTCCATCCTAATGACATCCTTCCCTCAACAGAAGAAAGGTATTCATGCTTCAGAATGTTCATTGCTGAATTATCATTAAGGGTGAATAAGTTTGGAAACAATTTAAAAATCCAGTTATAGGTAGTGGTTACGTGAATTCTGGGATAGACACTCAATGAAAACTTTAACTCTTAGGAAAGTTACAGAACAGGATTTAAATGCCTATGGCATGACGGTGAGTGAAAGTAAGTGGATTAAGACATAGCTGGCTTTTCATGACTAGGAGCGCATAGAAGAACACGCCTGCATGTGAGGAAAGAGGAAAAGGAAATATGTAAAGAAATGCTTAACAAAATAGTCTTGAATTTCACTGTTTTTTAATTTGAAATAAAAGAAACCTATGTGAATGGTTGCAAATCTCCGCCTCAGGTGTGAGGCTAGAATGCAAGCCCCACAGTTGTCCGGTGTGATGGAAAATCGAGACTCTAAAGATGAAGAGCAGAAGACTTTCATCTCCGTGGATGACGTCCTAAGCCAGTGTGCTAAAAACTCCATTCTCTGGTGGCTTTCTCAAAGGATGTGTTTTGTCTACTAAAAATAATAACAATAATAAAAATAACGATGTCTTAGCTCTGATGTCTCCGAGTGATATGTAGGGCTCTGACCTCCCACCCCACACTCTTTAACTCAGTGACTAGAGATTTTATAACAGGAACTCGGATATTCAGTTTATATAACTTAATCTGTTTGTAATTGTCTCTTATACAGAGACATCCTATTTTGCAGAGCAGTAGACCAACCCTCCCTAAGTGACCTGGAGCACCTAGATCCAAGCAAGGGAAGAGAGATTTTTAAAAAGAGACAAATTGCCCTTTAATTGAAGGAAGAATGAGCCAGCTCAATGCAGCGTTCTCTGGAACAGCAGATCCTCTAAAGACATGCTTCTGCTCTCAAAGAGGTTGGCCTGGCAACTTGCTTACACACTCCACTTGGGGAAAATTCTTTTCAGCACTGGCCAAAATGCCGATCCAGGTTCCTTTGCCTAGCAGCCTTGAAAGCTTGCACACATTTACAGAAAATACTTTCAAATGACTCCGGAGTTCTGCTTTATGTTTCATGTTCCTTTGAACTTATTACCTCTTTACAATGTCTTGGACTATTAGTTTGGGAACATTTAAAGTTAATGACTATATGGAAAGTAAAACAACACTTTGATGTTGTCCAAGTCATCCATTTCTCTCTTTCATACACAGGAGGTTATGGAAGGCTGGCTGATGCCAGATCAAGTCATTTTAGGAATAAATAACTTATTTGGGGGTCTATATGGATTGTTGCTTGGGGGAAAGGGGGATAGATCAGCTCTGGAATGTCTAAGAGAACCAGAGCCATGATTAATGAGGGTCAACTTTAAAACTTGAGCACACACAGATAGGATTACTTCACACAGAACAGACTCTGTCTGACCCAGGCTTCCCCAGCAGAGCCCCCCTGAGGTACATCATTCACAAATCTTGTTGGTTTCGGGGATACACTGACAGCAAAAAGAGATATGGAGAGGACCTCCTTGGCCATAAAAGACAGAACCCAAAGTACCATAAAACGCAAAGATAATGGCTATTAAAGAAAGTTGGCCAAAGTTTCTAGAAAGTCAAGATTCAAGCGTTCTGGTTGGGTTGGGTATCTTTCAATAAAGTATAGTGTGCTCTTCCAGATAATAGTTATTGAAGTTTTTGTTAGTTTGTTTCTTATTTCTACACGTAAGAGCTTGGAAGCTATTTGTAGGATGGATTTCTCTGTGATACATAGGAGACTCAGAAGTGGAGGTGGTCCCAGGGAAGCAGAGAGACAGAGGAAAGAGGGAGAACTGCTCATCCTAGGGGTCATAGATATTGACAGGATCTGAGATTTCTGAAGGAGAAACAGAAGCTATCCACAATATACTACCTTACCTTACGGAAAACCCAGCAAAGGAAAGAACAGGGATGAAATCTCTAAAACACGAGAGAGAACCAAAGGGTTTTCAGCAGAAACGCTAGAACATCGTTCCTTGTTCCCAAACAGCTAAATAAATGTTTATAGGTGTTAAACATTGTGTTCAGTTGTGTGAGGAAAACCATAAGATGATGCTTTTTCTCATACATCTTGTTATTTAAAAAATACAACTAACATTTGCATCTCATCATTAGGCAAGTATTTTCTGACCATCTACTATATATTTGGGGCTGATCTAAACATGGAGAGATGATGGTAAAAACACAGAGAGGGTCCCAGTTCTCATGAAATTTGCATTCTAGTGCAAGAAGATAGGCAATAAACAAATAACAGTAAATGAAAATTGATTCAGTTGTTTAGAGCAATGAAGTAAATAGAGCAGAGTGGTTTGGCAGAGCGTGAGTGAAGATGGAGCCATATAGATTGAGTGAGCGGGGAAGAAGTCCCACAAAGGAAGAGACGCTCCAGCCAGGACGGTTTGGACAGACCCTTAAAGAGGCAGGGAAACCACGTGCAAACATCATACGGCAAGGCCTGGCTTTGCTTCTTCAAGAAACAGAAAGTCACTGGAGCTTAGGTTGCAAGGAAGAGAGGGTGGAAGATGATTTCAGAAAGGTGCACAGAGGTGAGGTCATATTAAGAACTTCGGGCTCTAAAGAAAAAAAGAAAAAGGTGGGGGATGGAGATTGCGCCTGGATGGCTCAGTCAGTTGTGTCCGACTCTTGATTTTGGCTCAGGTCATGATCTCACAGAGTCCTGAGATTGAGCTCCATCTCAGGCTCTGCCATCTGCCTCAAAGTCTCTCTCTCCCCCTTCCTCTCCCTCTCCATCTGCCCCTGGCCCCACTCTCCACCCCTCCCCGCCAAAACAAAACAAAACAAAACAAAAACCATTAGCCAGGGTAGGGACTTTTCACTTTATTTCAGATGCTGCCAAAAGCCACTGGAAAGACCGAAGCCCAGGAGTGACACAGTTTTTGTGTGGAGATCACAACTACTGCCTTGCAGAGAATGGATGCTAGAGATAAGAAGGGTGGAAGGAGGGAACCAACCGACCTGGAGGGTGTGATCCAACTGACCTGAAGGGCAAGAAGTCCTGCGGTCTGGACTAGATGCTACTGGGGAAACATGCAGCATCGCGTGTGTCCTGCCCAGCTCGCTATAGAATCAGGTCCTGGTGTCACATTCTGAGACAGGATTGGTGGGAAGGAACCGGCTTAGAAATGCAAAATTTCAGGACAGCCAGGTGAACTCAGAGTTGAGTTTGGAACAGTTTTGGAGAAGAGGTGAACCTGAGCGGGATCTCTAAGAATGGGAAGAACTTGAATATGTATTTAATGATGAGTTGCTGAGACTGATGTCAGAGGGTGACTTCACCAACTTTGCCATAGTGTTTTTTTTTTTTTTCCATATCCAATGTACTTTTATGTCATAGGTTTTTCCTTCAGTTGAGTCCTTCTCTTTTTGCTTAAGGAATAATATTTTTTTTAAGTAAATATTGTTGGGTAATTGGGGGATGGGCATCAAGGAAGTCACTTGATGTAATGAGCACTGGGTGTTAGAGGCAACTGATAAACCACTAAACTCTATCGTGAACTTAATAATACACTGTATGTTAACTAACTTGAATTTAAAGTAAAAAAATAATAATAACAATAATAGGGGCACCTGGGCGGCTCAGTCAGTTAAAGGTCTGCCTTCGGCTCAGGTCATGATCCCAGGGTCCTGGGATCCTGTCCTGTGTCAGGCTCCCTGCTCAGGGGGGAGCCTGCTTCTCCCTCTCCTGCTCCCCCTGCTGGTGCTTTCTCTCCATATCTGTCAAATAAATAAGTAATATCTTTAAAACATTTATTAAAAAATAATGGAAAAAAAGTAAATATTGTACACCAAGGAATTCACAGGCTGGAACTCCCTGAACTCTGGATTGAGTTAATTGAACTCCATCAGCCACCCTAGTCTTAAAAACACTGCTGTGTGCCTTATTAGCACTCCCTCCACTAAACCATGCTTTGTAATCCCCTGTGTCTTTCCCAATGGTTGTGGGTTCCTTCTCAGAGACAGGGAAGAATGTGTGTGTGTGTGTGTGTGTGTACATTTTTTTTTGCTTGTTTTGCTATTGTTTTGGGGAGGTGTGGGACAGAGCCATGTCACCTTCCTCTTTGCCATCTTTGTCCTCATCTGACTTGGAGCTGGTAGTGTTAGGCACAGAGCAAGCACTCAGCAAAGATTTGTTGAACAAATAACTCTATTCAAATTTTCTCATGGTCTGGATTTCTGGATGTCAACCTCTTGATTCCAATCTGTTGTGGGTCGAAAGGTGACTCCCCAAAATATATGTCCACTCCTAACCTGTAAATGTGATCCTAGTTGTAAAAAGGGTCTTACAGATACGATTAAATTAGGGGTGGCAAGATGTGACCATCCTGGGTTATCTGGGAGGTCCCTAAATCCAAAGACAAGTGTCCTTATAAGAAGAGAAGACACAGACAGGGAAGGTCATGTGAAAACAGAAACAGAGGTTGGACATTGTCATAAACCAAGGAACACCAGAAGCCAGATGATTCCTAAAAGCTGGAAGAAACAAGGAAGGCTTCTCTCCTAGAGCCTTTGGAGGAAGCACAACCCTGCTGACAACTTGGTTTTGGACCTTTGGCCTCCAGAACCAGGAAACAATAAATTTCTATTTTTTAAGCCACCAACTTTGTGATAGTTTGTTATGCCAACCCTAGGAAATGAATATACGATCTTTATACCTAGCTCAGTGAAGCGTTCAGTGGGGAGCTCGCTGTGCAGGGCTAGGTAGGATCAGGGTCCGGGGGGTGAGTGAGGCACAGAGGGCACAGCATTGAAGGAGGTACTCACTCCGCCCGCGCCTGTCTCCTACCCCTGCAGCCTCAGGGATTATGCATGGGAGTCCCCCGAGGGGGCTGACACTTAGAATTCAAGACAAAGTTCCAGGTATATTTTCAGTTTAAGAGAGTTGAGGCATTGTGATGGCAATCAAGACACCTCGCTATGCCCCTACAAATAAATGTTCATAGAGACCTCGTTAGAGACAGCAAGTCCCCAGGAGAGTCTGTTCGGAGGGTTGGCTACAATTTCCAATCATTCAGACACCTCATTTTGAGAAAGGAATAAAGAGAAATAATCTCAGGCTGAATGGTAATTCTGTTAGCATTTCCCTTGATTCTCCTGGGTGTGCCAAACACAGATGGCAAGGAGGCAAGCTGGGGAAAGAGCAGGAATGTCAGAGTGTGATAAAGAGAAGCCCAGGAAAGTGTTGGATAGAAAGAAATTTATAGATGAGAGCCCAGCAAATTCAGAACATCCTCAGCCAGCATGGTTATCTGTCCAAGTGGTGACTTGGTCCTGAGTTGTTTTTCCACCAACTGCTCCCCAATGAAATAGAGTAACTGTTTCTTACTGACGCAAATTAACCAGACAAGCAAGCTTCTATGTCTATATTTCTAAATCTTTTTAAGAAGTTAGAAATTCCTTGAATTTTCAATGGAGCTAGAGTTGCCATTGTTGTGGTTGAAGAGATTTTTGTTTTATTAACAGCTACTCAAAAAAAGAAATAAGCCAAAGATAGAAAGACAGTAATACATAAAATAAACTAGATGATCTAATCTCTGATTATTGCATACACAATCTTCAACAGCTAATCTTTTCATATCCAACTTCCAAAAGGTCTCCAAGTGGATGACCAAGAAGAAATGCATTCATTGCCCTCAAGTTCATGATTAAGTGAGAAGAGGGAATTCCCTTATCTTTTATCTTCTGTTTATTTTTTTTCAAGTTCTTGTTTTTATGGGGAGACTGTGTACAAGTCAGCTCTGTCCAGTGATGTGAGTTTTCAAGTTGGCAGTGACCCCTCAGAACATCTTCTGGTACCAAATTGCTCATTTACAGAGGCAACTGAGCCTCAGCCTGAAGAAGTGACTTGCCAAGGTCATCAGCAAATTAAACAAAGGAAGGCTTGTTGGACCCTGTTTTGCCAGCATTTTATTAGATTTTACCAACATTTTCCTTCTTTTCTTTTTTAAAGAGTTCTTTTTCCTTTTTTTTTTAAGATTTTATTTATTTATTTATTTGACAGAGACACAGCAAGAGAGGGGACACAAGCAGGGAGAGTGCGAAAGGGGGAAGCAGGCTTCCTGACGAGCCTGGAGCCATATGTGGGGATCCCAGGACCCTGGGATCATGACCTGAGCCAAAGGCAGATGCTTAACGACAGAGCCACCCATGCACCCCTTGCCAACATTTTCTATCTTAAATTTCCCGATTGTCCTATGAGGTATCACTGCTGTCATTTTATAAGTGATAAGAATAAGATTCAGAGCGAAGTGCAAGTTGTCTCACAGAAAGCCTCTTTCTTTGAGGTCTTTCCTCCTCATCCATCTATCTACTCATTAAATTAGACATCCACTCCAATGGAGGACAAACTTTAAGGACGCCTCTATGTTTCCTGATCCCTGATATTCACACCCTTGTGCAATGCCCTTCTCTTGAGTGTGGGGTGGGAACTATGACTTGTTTCTAAACAGTAGAATATGGGAAAGGTGATGGGATACCACTCACATGATGTAAGGCTCCGTCTTGCTAGAAGACTGACACTAGAAATGTTCTCCCTTGATGTCAATGCAGGGTAATACATTCTATACCATTTTTTCAAAGTTTATGACCATGAACAGGAAATATAAGAAAGAGCAGTGACTCTGTCTTTTCTCCCCTGTCCTCAAAGGCTCCTTTCCCTGTACCTCACCCTTGTCTCAAACCCTTCATTCCCATGGAAATGTCAGGATTGATGACAACCCAGAGTGACACTTCCATTTTCAGTGAGATATGGTCGGGAATGTGCTCTCCCATATCAAGGGAGTACCCTCTCCTTCTTTGGCAGGTGGTATAGAAATTTTGTGGACTGCCCAAAAGTTGGAGTATATGCCATGTGACAGTTCTGGCCAAAGGTGTGTTGGTGTAGTAAACACTTCCACACCTGGTTCCTAAAGTCCTCTGCAAGGTCCTTCAGAGAGAATGGTTTTCAGACAGAATGAAGAGGATCTGATGGAAGACTCCAAGGCCCTGAAAGATGGAAGGATCCTGGGTCCCTAAATATGTGTGAAGGACATCCATCACACAACCGTCTCCCTATGGGATGAGCAAGCCATAAATCTGTGTAGTATTAATTACCGGGATTTGGTTTATTACTGCAGTTAGTCTATAGGGAAATTGAATTTTAACTGGTATCCCAGATAATTAAAAAGATAGGCCCAATGGATGGAGACCTTTCTCATCATTGTGTGTAGCATCTTTGAGAACTCCAGGATCCACAAGTTAAACCTCGGTGAACATATCAACCCCTGGGGGATCTGAGGGTAGGAACAAAGGCACGGATGGAGTCTGTACCCACAAACAGCTCTTTGCTGTCCTGGTCTAGGCAGTAACAAGGCCAGAGCTCCAACGTTCCCATCAACCTGGGCTCTCCCTCCCTAGCAAACCCGTAGTCCAGACTTCCCAGTTCATTTCTAGCTGGTTTCTAGGACTATACTTTCGGGGTGAGGCCCTTTCCAAGGGCTATTATAAACTCTGGGAAAAAGGCCAGAATGTTTCATATTGTAATGGAAAATAATCCTTCCACCCTCAATCTGCACATTTTATTTAAGGTGTGAAAACTGCTTTCCCAGCTTCAGCCAGGAGCATTCAGGTCTCCGCGGGGACCTGGGCTGAGAGGGGTGGGGGGCAATGATTAGGTGAGGGAGAAAACCCTCCCTGCAGCAGTTTCCAGAGGAGCAGCGAGCATGTAGTCAGAGGAAAATAAGACTTGACCTCCAGTCTGGTTCGTATTACACGTCTCCGCCTCACCCTGGTGCCCAGAAGCTCCAGCTCACACTTGGCCTGGGACCAAGGAGCAGTGAATGGAGGGGGACCCCTGGTGTGGACTTGGGAGTTTAGAAGCTGTAGTGCTGCCTTTGGAGGCTGATTGGGTCATCAGGCCAAGGGCAGGTGAGGAAAAGGGGACCCGGTCCAGGTTAGCAGTGGGGGAGAGTAGACTAACGCTGAGACCCTCAAGTTTGAGAGTTGTCGGGGAAGCTAGAATCAAATCACTTTCGAAGGGACAGAGTAACAAAGTAGTTAGGTGGGTGATGTGTGCAGTAGGTAAAGTTTAATTCTTTCACAATTCTGGATCCTTATTTAAGTACTTCATTATTATGTTTCCTTAAATATTTGTGATTAATATTATACCATTTCCAACACTGGTTTCTAGGTGACTAGATAATTAATCATACAATAGTTAAATTTGCAGTCCATCAGACACAATGATATGATACTTGTTGGCTACTGATATGATGATCTTATCCTAGATATTTCTAAACAGCTTTCAAAATTTTAAATGAATCATTAGACATATTCTAAGAAATTCATTAATTTTTAAAGTACGATTTACTTTAGAATCATTATTTTGCAACTTTGTTTTATTATCTCATGAAGTGACATTGACATTTTTAAATTAATGATCTGATTTTTTTTTAAACCTTGATTATCTGGCTCTAAGTTACAGACCCACTAGTGTAACTTCCACTGTGATTGTAAGACAACCACAGCCCAGAGAGCTTACTTCACAAGTTCAAGGTCTACTAGGGAACAGCAGAGCTGGGATTCTGTACTATAGGACACACTATTTTTCCCTGACTTTGGGCCAGTTAAAACATTAGGGCTTCTTCCTCAGTGAAATGAGTTTTTCTCAAGTCTTCCACATTCACCCCATCATTCACCCTACCAGGAGAGGTTTTTCTCATCCTGGTTCACATTGATTTTCCTTTTTTATAACATGGGGAGAACACCCTCATCAGTTTTCATCAGTTAGACATTTAACCAGATATTTCTCCCCTGGTCTGTGAACACATCTTCCTCATCTTGGAAGGGCTGACACTTGACAATACCACCCACTACCTACCTACTGTGTACCAAGCACTTGCAAAGTATTTTATAGGCATTATGTAATTTGATCCTTATGACTAATTTATGGAGGAAATAATATCAGATCCATTTTTACAAATGAGGAGATGGAGAGTCATAGAGATAAAGTTACTTCTTAGAGAGCACATAGCTAGCCCCTGCTGGGACCCATCAACTCCACAGTGGCATAAACCACTGTGTCCTACTTGATTCCTCTTTTCTCCCCTACTTTCTTTATCAGCTAGTTCTGCTGGTTTTTACCTCAAAATAGATCCTGAAACTAAGCATCTCATACCATCTCCTCTGTTATGATCCTAATCCAAGTCACCTACACTTCTTGATGTAGTCAGAGAATTCATTCTCTACACAATAAACTGAATGATCTTAAAAAAATATCTTACGACAAACTCCCAGTGGTTCCCCATTTTGTATCATACTTTGTCTCCTAGCCTATGATGCCCTGAAGAACCAGCACTTACATAAATGTTATGTAACACAATAGAAAACAAGTCTCCCACTTTCAATGGGTACATTTTATTTAAGGTATGTGTTATGGGTAAATTCTGTCCTCCCCCCCCAAATTGTTATGTAGAAGTCCTAACATCCTGTACCTCAGAATGTGACTGTATTTAGAGAGAGGGCCTTTAGCAAGGAAATCAATGTACAATGAGACTATACCAGTACTCCATAATCCTCTATGACTGTTGTCCCTCTAAGAAGAGGAGATTAGGGCACAGAAGGACGACTATGCGAGGACACAGGGAGAACCAATATGAGATAGACAGATAAGAGGAGATTTATTATAGGAATTGGCTCACATCATTTTAGAGGCTGAGAAGTCCCATGATCTTCCATCTACAAGCTGAAGAACTAGAAAAGCCAGGGTTGTAATTCAGTCTAGTCCAAAGGTTTGAAAATGGGAGGATAGGGGGTAAGAGCTGATGGTATAAGTCCTGGTCTGAGTGTGAAAGCCTGAGAACCATGAATGCCCACGTCTGGGGTCAGGAGAAGACAGGTGTCTCAGCTCAAGCAGAGAGAGTGAATTCTCTCTTTCTCCACATTTTTGTTGTCATCAGGCCCCAACAGACTGGATGATACCCACTAGTGATGGTGAAAGCTATGTTCTTTACGCAGCCTACTGATTTAAATGTGAATCTTCTTCTGGGACACTTCTGCAGACACACACCCAAAAATAATCATTTGACCAGCTATCTGGGCATCCTTTAGCCCCATCAGGTTGACTCATAGAATTAACTATCACACAGCCCTAGAAAACTAATATAGTCTGAAAAATGCTTACGCAGAAAAATTCAGGTCTGCATGGGAACCTAGGTAAGAGTATAGGGAGCAATGCTTAGATGAAGGAGAGAACCCACCCCCTCATTGAAGCGTCCATTTGCCCAGCTTCCCTGGCTTCCTTTCTTTCTTGAACTTAACCCATTCCTGATTTTTTTTTCTTAATGGAATGATCCCTCTGGCTATTGAACTTGGCAGGGGTGCCTTCCTCTTTTAATTCAAGGACCAGTGAGATCTTCCACGTAATCCAATTAGCCTCCCGTCACTCTTTGTCTTTTGTTTTCCTTCATAGCTTTTTACTCTCCAATGTGATCGATGTATTTATTTGATGAACTGTCTCCTCTGACCAGTTTCATAAGAGCAGTGCCTGATTCATAAGTAGAAGCTCATTAAATCTTTGTTCAATGAATGAATAGATAGGTTTGGCTCTAACTCCTTTAAAGCTTATTTATCGGTATTTCCCATCTCAATATAGAGCTTGTCACAAAGTAGATTCTCAATAAAAGCCACATAAATTAAACAGACTCACTAATAAACACAGTGTGGATGCTGAATGAATAAAATTAAGAACATGTTTTATATATATATCTCATGCTTATAAGTCTCTTCCTTTATGACTTTGAAGTTGGGAAGAAATATGAACAGAAAGGAAAAAATCTGTTCTTAATAAACCAGAATATTGAATTTTTGCCCAGGGTGTCAGAAGATATGTGAGAAAGTGATCTGGAGGGTCACAGAGCCAAACTGAGGTCCTGTCTTAGTCCTTTCCCAGTCACCAACATCATCGCAGAGCATTCCTAGTACAATTTGCCTATCTCTCCTCAAAATTGGAAATTGATTAATTCCTTCTTTCCAGTACAAAAAGGAATCTGAACTCTAGAGAAGGTCATCAATATGTTCAAATATCTTAAAGCACCAGATTGAAGATAAGACCATATGCTATATCCATATCCCCAGGCCACTTTAACTTCTGTGAGAACCACTCCTTTGCTACTGACTTCAATCCTTTGTTTCAATTCTTCATTCAATTTGAACACAAATTTGATATACTCAAGTTTGTGGAATGAAAAAAAAATGTGACAGAGACTGGATGGATGGTCACCACTCTTGTTTCCCCTTCTGGGCACACAATCAAATCACATTTCCTGGCTCTAATTTGGAAAAGATCAGGTCCCAATACTAGTGTTTGACCATAGAATGTGAGTAGAAGTGACATGTGTCACTTCTAGCTTAAGACAGTCAAGAGCTTCACAAAATCCTATTTCCTACATTTTTTTTTTCCATGGGGATCTTAGAGATCAAGTGTGGATGGTTGCAGTTCCTTAAGTTAGAAGATATCTGGGTCCCAAAATGATTTCATGGAATAGGAACTATGGCCATCAAGCATTAGACTATTTCACATCGGCAAGAAAAATACTTCTATTATTTTGAGTCACTGACATTTTGGTATTGTTTGTTATAGCAACTTTATGGTATGTGTTCTTACTAATATAAATAACGTGACTTAATAGGATTCCTTGGGTTGATTCTGTTCAGTGTTTAGGATTACAGATATTTTTATTTCAGGATAAATTAAGAAGTTTCAATGCAAGTGTCTTCTTATTTTGAGTAATAGCAACCTAATGAACCATAGTGTTAAATATTTTGGAATACAATAAGATTATATATCTCTCAAATTTTTAATTTACTATTTTAACATATTTACATGCATAAGTGCATATTGATTTAACATATATTATGAATGGGATCCTGATCATCTTGAAGCCATGAAGAAAACCCATTCCCTGGTTGGAGCAAGGGAGATAATGACTTTAAGATTTTAAAAAGTCAGGAATATAGCAGAGGTGGACAGGAAATTCTGACCTAACCCGATAGACCTCCTAAAGGGCTACCATAGTCCAGGATACATCCACATACTGATGCCAACAACATGATGAAAGCTCATACCTAGGTCACTCTGTAGTTCATCTTATACTTCTGTTCTCCATTAATGAGTTCTATGATTACCACGAATCAGTTGTTTCTCTTCTCAAACCTGCTTTGGTAGTTGTACTTGCTATTATACTTATATAATATAATTAAAGATTATATAAAAGCATAAAATATCAATGAAAAAAGAAAATTGTTGTTTCAATGAAAACGATATAAAGGAAAGTTACTGAAAAAACTTTAGTTGAGTTTGGTATCTTCAAGGCAAATGTCAAAGAGAATGTCGTGTGTGTGTGTGTGTGTGTGTGTGTGTGTGTGTGTGTGTGTGTGTGTGTTGGGCGGAAGTGTATCATTTAAATTTCCCTGTATAATAAACCAACAAAAATGTTATATCTTAAAGCAACAGCAAATTATTTAGCAAATTATTCTGCAAGACAATAATTTGATTTGGACTGAGTAACATTTCTCCTGGGTCAGGTTGACTCATCTTGGGTGGGCTTGTTTATGTGGCCACAGTTTGTTGGTGAGAGTACTGAAGACAGTCCAGATGACTGGAGCCTCTCTCCACATGGCCTTGGCCTTTATCCTCCACGTGCTAGCCCAAGCTGTTACATGAGGCTGCAAGGTGCCAAAAGCATCAAGAAGATAAGCCCTAATGCGCAAGTGCCTTTCAAGTCTATTCACATTGTTTGCTGCTTATTGTGCTATTGGTCAATGCAAATCATACAGCCTAGGCCTTTTGTCAGCTTGAGAGCAGGAATATTGAAAAAATGAGAATGAATCTGGGCTAGAACTACAATTATCCTACCATAAGAGGAATAATCATAGGAGTTCTTCACTTAAGTCATTGTACAGGTGTTTTTAATTTCTTGTTCCATTTTAAAGAAACCAAAAAATCCTGAATGTCATAGATAACATGGCAATACTTAATGCAAAAAGATATGTATATATATGTGTGTGTTCTGCAAGTGAGTGGTATTATATATTAAAATAATATATAATAATGTAAGAACATAATAGAAGTAACTTATGATAATATATAAGATAATAATAAATGTAATACATATAATTATATTAAATAGCTTCTATACCATCACATAATTAAAAGATATAACTCAAACTGGGAGAATACATTCATCAAATGGGAACCCAGTGTTTTATAGCTCTTAATATAATATGTAATATGGCCTTACCAAATTAATTTTTTTACATTTTCTGTATTTAGTTTTTAAAATTATTATAGTAAATAGTTGTTGAAACAAATGATGTTATATATACAAATGCAACATAAATCAATCCTTTACCACCTTAATATTTATAGATATATTAAAGTATTCCTAATTGTTTTTTATTAAAATTCAATTATACTATACATATTAGTCAGCCAATTACTTTTTCTACTTGACTATATATCACAGCTACTCCTACAAGTCAGAAATACAGAACTGCTACTTTTGGGTATTAAGGAGGGCATACATTGCATGGAGCACTGGGTGTGGTGCATAAACAATGAATCTCAGATCGCTGAAAAAATAAAGTAAAAAAATCCTGCTACGTTTTTCTAAAATGTTTACATATACATGCATTTTATATAAACAGCACCATATACATATGTTCATTTCATTTTATTGTGATAAAATATGTATAGCATAAAATTTACGATCTCACCATTTTTAAGTGTACAGTTCAGTACATTAAGTACACTCCTGTTGTTCTACAATCATCATCACCTTCCATTGCTGGACAAGTTCCATCTCGTAAAACTGAAACTTTGTACTCATCAAACAGTAACTTCTCCCTCTGTGCTCCCCCTTGTCCCTGGCAACCACTATTCTCCTTTCGGCCTCTATGATTTTGACTCCTCTAAGTATCACATATATGTGAAATCATGAGTATTTGCTTTTTGTTTTTTGGGTTTTTCTGTGACTGGCTTATTTCACTTACTTTCACTTGAGCATAAGGTCCTCAAGGTTCATCATATTACCACATATGTCAGAGTTTCCTCCCTTTTTAAGGCTGAATAATATTTCATTGTATGTATAGATCACATTTTCCTCATCCATTCTTCTGTTGATGGACACCCGGGTTGCTTCCACATTTTAGCTATTGTGAAAATAGTTTTAGTTATTGTGAAAATGCTGCTCTGAACACAGGTGTTCAAATATCTCTGAGACTCTGCTCTCAATTCTTTTCAATCTACCTAGAAGTGGAATTTCTGGATTATATATATAGTAATCTCATTTTTAATTTTTTGAGGAAACCATCATACTTTATTTTGGAATTCAGAAGTTTTACCAAAATATATCTGGTTATTTGGGTGTGTATGGTTTTCCCTCATTCTTTTTAATCTGTGTCATAAATGCTTTTTTACTAAAAGGATTTTTCCCTGTTTTTTTTTTGTTTAATTATTATTTTCTTCTATCCATCATTTATTACTCTCCAGGATTTCTTATATTCACACATTTATTCTTTTGAATTTGTTTTCAAACTTCTTGTCTTTCCCTGCATGACTTCTTTTTGTAATTTTGGCTTATAGTTGAGATATTTCCCCACTTGATAAAATGAAACTTCAACCATCCTTATGCTTTCTTTCAAGACATTCTACAACATTTAAAGAAATTTCAATCCCTTTAGCTTTTAACTTTCTTCAAATTATTATTTATTTCATTCAACAGTTGTATTTTTATAAGTCTGTTGTTACTGTTTCTAGTTGTTAAGCCTCTGTTTGTTTTCTCATTAGGTATTCTCTTTACCAATATAAACTAAGGTAAGCTGCAGCAAAAATGCCAAGGTATTTCTCTGATTATCTCATGTTTAACATGATCTAACAGAGGGCTCTACTTCTCACAGTGATTCAGAAACAAGAGTGACAGAGGTTCCCCTCTCTTAAACTGTCCCTTCTTTAGGACAAGTCTCCAAGATTTGCCACAGCAGAGTAAACGAGAAAGGGAGAACTATGCAAAGCTAATTCAAATCTTTAGCATCCATATTATTAGCTAGATATGGTCACAGGGCTCCACCCAACTTCATGGAGGCAGAGAGACCCAGATTTCCATGTGCTCAGAGAGGAAGGAGAAACTGTTATCAATAAACACTAACTGTCCAGTTCTGGAAGTTCAGACTCAGGGTGGAGAATCAGGAAGATTCTTTGTGAAGATATCAAGGGGAAATTTTTTTGTGCCCACTGTCTTCAAGATCTACTTGATTTGGAAGTAGACAGGATCCAGTACAACTATTCAGAAATTCCTTAGCATCCAAAAGAGATTGGGAATATCTGTTTCCAAAGGTCAAGCTCTCCCTAGTGACCATCAGTTTCAGGCTCCATGACTGAGGATTTCCATGCTGGACCCCAGATCCAGAGAGGATAGAGAGCCACCGCTCGCTTCTGACCTACGGTCTCCTGGCGTTGCCTGGTTGCCACTCTAAGAGCTATTAAGAAGAGAAGTTGAGCTGGAGTGAGATTAGAAGAGAGGCCAGGTGTCCTCCCAGAAATCTCTGTGAGACATATTTTGTCCAAAATGGCTTTTAAAGTCACTTAACATAGATAATGGAAATAGTCACGAATCCATTCAAGGGTTTATGTAGAATGAAAGATGTATTGCAAACTAATTATGTATAATAACAAATCAGATCTGAAAAAAAGACTAAACTAGAAGGGTAGTAAAACTATAAATATCTTTAAATATTTAAAAAAATCTTTAAATAATAAAATCGTATGAAACCACAGTTTTTTCTAAGAATCTTTAATGATATGGTAAAAAGCTTTAGTATTTAATGTTAACTGACCAAAAAAATTTGTTTTCCCTACATTACCAATTTTTATTTTAAAATATATGTATGGGAGAAAATTTATTCAATATTAATTGTAATTGTCTCCCTCTACATGCTTACTCATTTCTATGTCTTCTGGTTTCTTTTTTCACTACTTTGTCACATTTCACATTTTCAATGATGAATTTCATTCTTTTAGAATGGGAAAGATACAATGCTTTAAAAAAAACTAAGATGTTCCTAATAATGTGCATTAAATACACATATATCAACTAAGGTCAACATTAAACTGTTAATTTCCATATGGTAAAAGACAATTCTGGCAATGTTATTAATTACTGCTCAACTTTTTTCTCACCATTTATTCAATTGTGGTTAGAGTTATTTGTGTCTGCAGTAATTCAATAGAAATATTTTTATGACAAAAATGCAAGAATATATCCCATAGGGATATTGGTAGAAATGCTGTTAGAATGTTGAATTACATGACTTTTTCTCTATTTAAAAAATTCTTATTATATGTTGCCATGCATTTACAATGAGTCAATTTTTATTTGAAAAAAATGAAAAGACAGATCTTCCTTAACTTACGTTGGAGTTATGTCTGGCTAAACCCATTGTTAAGTTGGAAATAAATCAGTAAAAAAAATGCCTTTACTATACTTAACCTACTGAACATCACAGCTTAGGTGGGCACTAACTTAAATGTGCTCAGAACACTTCCATTAACCTACAGTTAGGCAAAATAATCTACTAAAATGCCTAATTTATGACAAAGTGTAGTTTATTGAAAACTGTGCTGAAAGTGAAGAACAGAATAGTTGTATGGGCATAGAATGGTTGGTAAGTGTATCTGTTGTTCCCCCTCGTGATCATGTGGCCGAAGGGGTTGTGGCTGCGGCCACCACCCAGGTTCACAAGAGAGATCACACCACAAATCTCCAGCCACGGAAAAGATCGAAATTCAAAATTTGAAGCACGATTTCTCCTGAATGCATATAGCTTTCACACTACTGTAAAGCCAAAAAATAGTAAGTTGGACCATCATTAAATCCAGGGCTGTCTGTGTTTGAAAAGGTAATTGCATTTAGCCTGAAGATAATCTTTATTAGAAATATTGTACCCGGGCGCCTGGGTGGCTCAGTGGGTTGAAGCCTCTGCCTTCGGCTCAGGTCATGATCTCAGGGTCCTGGGATCGAGGCCCGCATCGGGCTCTCTGCTCAGCAGGGAACCCGCTTCCTCCTCTCTCTGTCTGCCTCTCTGCCTACTTGTAATCTCTCTCTGTGTCATATAAATAAATAAAATCTTTAAAATAAAAAAAAAAGAAATACTCTACGCAAACAAAATCCAGAATTCTCAACTCTGAAAGAAGACTAGAATCATCAAATTAGTATCATAAATTATTCTAATGTTATTATTAGATTCTTAATTAGTTAATCAATTCAGGTTTTCCATATTCCACCAATATTTATTAAGTACCATTTCTGTGGCAATCCTAGTACTAGGGATTGGCTTTTTAAAAATGTATTAAGACAAAGTCCATGCTTTTTGGGACCTCATAGCCCAGTAAGGGAGAGAGGCAGATAAAATGACAAATAATAACAAACTAGTACGCTCAAATGCAAACATACCCTAAATAGAGAATAGAGAGGCAACAAATAAGTGAAGGGGGTGGAGCTTGGGGGAGGAGAGAACTGTTAAGAAATTATTCCAGGGGTTAGAGGATAGGGTGGGGCCAGAGAGCTTTTCGTTTAAGCTGCAACTGATATCAGGCTTTGAGTGATATTTGTTGGACAGTCTTTAGTTCCAGAAAGTTCCAGAAAGAACCATAGATTAAAGATTTTGAAAAACAACAAAATTTTCCCGTCTTTCTTAATTCAACTAATATGTACAGCTAATAGCTTGTTTTGAAAGAGGCAGAAACATGAGTCACCTGGAATAAGACCCACAGAGTGGACTTTCCCAAAACACCAGCTACTTTGCATCTCATTATCTGTTCTGATTTGGGGGGGGATCTCCAAATTCTAAGATAAAAGATATTTAAGCAGTGCCAACCTCAGAAAGCGTCAGGAGGAAGCTGTGCCTTTCTTTTACTAAACTGGAGGCAGCTCTCAAGACCCTTGACTCACCTCAGACAGTGAAAGCTTTCTGGCAAAAGTGCCTGCATTAGGACATGGGAGTGAGGGATGTTGGGACCCCTTGGCTTCCCTCCCCCTAGTGACAAGTTATTTTTTTGAACTTATTGCATTTAAAGATGTTCTTTCTTATCATTTGTAGAAAATTTTACAACAGCCAAAGAGAAAGTGTCTTAGACTCCACATTCATCAATAGCTTGCTTACATGGAAAGTTGTATTTTATAAAAGGTGACTCATGTGTTTATGTAAGCATATCTAAGTGTTCATACTGTCCAGTGTGGCAGCTCACGATAAATCTTTTGAACAAATGTGTTTTTGCATTTCTACACATGTAACACATAGAGTTGCAACTGAACTAATAATTTACATTTTCAGATGCTTCGTCTTTCCAAGCTAATTGACTTCCTGAGCTGGGACTCTGCTGAAATCTGCTGAGCCAAATTCTCCCTGTGCCAAAACTACTCCCTAGTAGGGTGAGACCCATTTGGAAGTTGCATTAAAACTTCTTAAGGCTTCCAGGCAATGACTGTTTCAAGAAGGGCTCAAATCTACATTAGAAAAGTCAATATATCTTGAAACAGGAATATTTTTTAACGTAAAATGAAAGCATGTATTAACTTTTTAAAATAATGAACTGGAAATGCTCCTCTAAAAAGGGAGCGATTTGTCAGATTTTTCTAGTATAGACTACACATTTGTATGATTACCAAACTGGACAAGCTAATTGAAAAGTAAGCTAAAAAAAGGGGGGGGGGAGTAGGTAATTAAAACTCTCTATTTTCTCAAAGATTTTATTTATATGTTTATTTTATAGGTAGGGAGGAAGAGAGAGAGAGCAGGGGAGGAGCAGAGGGAGAGAAACAAGCAGACTCTTACACTGAGTGTGGAGTCCAAAGTGGGGATCAATCCCATGACCCTGATGATCATGACCCAAGACGAAATCAAGAGTCAGACACTTAACCAACTGAGCCACACAGGCACCCCTGAACTCATCTTATTCTAACTTCATTGCTTTAAAATTTAAATACCTTCCTCAAGAAAAAGCAAGTTTCCCTAAAGTACAGAGCCAATCACGATGGTCCTAAAGGTCTATGTTGGCCATGGAATGAAAAAAATAAAAACTAAAAAAAGCAATGTAGGATAGTAAGGATGTGCGTATTTTTTGGATATTTCTGTGTCGAGTATCGTTCTTACCACTTACCAGCTGTATGCTTTTTGGGAAATTTCTTAACCTCTCTGAGCCTCAATTTCTAAACTGGTAAAATAGAAGGCATATTCAGTTAGGTCGTATGTAAAGGACTTATGTGAAAAAATATTTAAAAAGCAGTAGTGAAGTTTATCTTTTTAAGCACTTAAAAATCACTACTTCAAATTTAAATCTTTCTAAAAGTACACATTTGTTCCTTCATAAGCAGAAGATACTCATGTATTTAACATTTTAAAAATAACTCAATAACTTGTTGGACCCTGCTCTTTTCAAGATTGCAAGCCTGGATTCTTGCACTAAATAAGCCTTACACTGAAATTTAGTTGTGCTTGTTTTATATTATTTAAAAATGTTCTTATTAGTGGTAATGTGGCCTGAAAGAGCCCTTTTTTATTTTCAAAGCAGATCCAATCTTGCATTGAGAGAATGGGATGGGCACAAGGAAAATCTAGATATTATATGATGAATTTTAGGAATTTTCTAATTAAAAATACTTTGGAAGGAAACAGGTCATATAATGATAGAGGAGCTGGAATTTAAACTTTCTAAAGTTTAAATTATAAAAAATCTTCCAACTGAAAGAGAAAATATCACTATCAAATAAATGGTAATCACCCTAATTGAGTTACCTTACATATTCCTCCACTAGTGACTCAATATTTTACACTGAAGGGTGTATTTAGAAACAGAAGGCTCAGCCCTTGATCTATCTAGCCCTATCAAGTTTTTATCTGGAAAATCATATGTTTCTATATTTTCTATTTAATCATTCGTTGAGACTACATAGGATGATGGACTTACAATTTAAAGAGAGAATGAAACATTTTTTTTATTTTGCTTTTCTAAATATAAAATTCCTATAGATCCCTTATGATGACAATCTGCCCCAATAAACTTATTTCCAAAAGAAGGGATTTTCCTTACATTTTCCAATGATTTAATCAGAGTACATTGGCATATTCACTCCTGGAAGAGCCAGAAAAATCTATATGGATTATTTCAATGCCACAGAAATGAAAACTAGAAAGTACTTAGAGCATTTTACAATGATTTACTCACTCTGTATGATAAAATTTTCCAACTTTAAGATTAGCTAAAAGTAATTTAATTTCAATGTTTTACTGAAATGCAAAGCCAGATTTTCTCAGTGGCCAAAAGACAAGGCCAGCTGGAATTACAGAGCCCAGAGAGAATGCCTTAATCCCCTTAGGCCACTGAGTTTTTGCTTAGAGTTTCCTGCTAACTTTCTCTATTTTAACAAAGATGCAGATCTGGGTACCTGGGTGGCTCAGCCGGTTGAGAGTCTGATTCTTGATTTCCGAACAGGTCATGATCTCAGAGTCCTGGGATCAAGCCCTGTGTAGGGCTCTGTGTTCAGTGGGGAGTCTGCTTGAGATTCTCTCCCTCCCTCTACCCTTCCCCCACCATGCTCACTCCCTCTCTCTCTCTTTCTCTCTTTCAAATGGATGGATAAAGCTTAAAAACAAACAAACAAAAAACCAAGGAAGCAGATCAAGGTAAACTAGTGTTGAAACATAAACTAGGCAAAGAATATTCTAACCATCCTGAGAAACAGAATTCAATTCTCTCCTTTTCTCCAAGAAGCCAGAAAGTCGGTGGATTGAGGGAGTCATAGAAACTGCTAGTAATGTCTAGGATTAACTTGCTTTGTGGCTTTGCTTTGAGCCTAAGTGTTTGCTTCCAGCCTAGGATTTGGCCCTGAGACTTCTTTTTTTTTTTCTCCAAGATATCTATGTATCTATATCTATATGTGCGTCTGTATATATATATATAGAGAGAGACAGAGACAGAGACAGAGAGAGAAACAGAGAGAATATTAAGCAGGCTTCATGCCTAGTGTAGAGCCCAGTGCGGGGCTCAGCCTCACAACCCTGGGATCATGACCTGAGCCACAGTCCAGAGTCAGATGATCAACAAACTGAGCTACCCCAGTGCCTTGGTCATGAGACCTCTTTAAACATTATTTATGTAATGGCAAACATGAGAGTCTCCATCAGTTAGGGTCCAATCATAAGACAGGAATTACACAGTAATTTGAGTAGGCAAAATCTTATAGAATTAATGGTTATAACAGGGGATTGAAGTAATGAAGAACTAGCTCACAAGAAATAAAGAGAACTCTGAAGAATACAGGAATAGCAGCCATAAGGAGCAACCACTATCTGTAGACCTCAAATAGGGGGGCCCAAGGAAGAGCCTCCTACCCATACCCCCAGGGCTGAGATCCAGTCTTCATTGAAGGGCATGGTCATGGCTCACAGGATGGCAGAGAACTTTCTGTGGGGCATACCAATCTGCTCTCCAGGGAAAGTGACTTGCTGGGGGCGCTGAGCTATAAAATACCTCGAGGGTACCACTTGGGAAAGCAGTAGGCTGCTGACTGCTGCTGGCTGCTGGTGCACTCCAGGCTGCAGGACTCAGGAGCTGGAGGAGCTGCGCATATTCCCAGAGCTGGGGACTGGCAAATCTCTGCGCCACAAAGGCCTGGCACAAGGAAAAGTGTGTACTGACAGGGGATGATGCAGGAGTCCAGCGAGAGAGCACACTCGAACCAGGGGTGACTCCTTCTTCCTGCAATGTCTGACAAAGATTTACATTATGCTAGATAGCAAGAGAAAAAGTATTTCTCCATATTTTCACAAAAGAGACAATGGTGGCTGAACTTGGAGCTGACAGGCTGGCAAAGAACTCAAAGAAGAAGCAGCCTGTGATGCTGTGCTGGGAGCCAGGTTACACTCACCGTGGGTAAAAGAGAGACCCAGTGTCAAGGAGTCAGTATGTGTATGGCTTGGAGCCATTTTCAAAAGTTGAGCCTCTGAGGGGGCCTGGGTGGCTCAGTCAGTTCGGCGTCTGCCTTTGGCTCAGGTCAGGATCCCGGGGTCTTGGGATGGAGAACCATGTCAGGTTCCCTGCTCAGTGGGGAGTCTGCCTCTCCCTCTCCCTCTGCCACTCCATCCTGCTCATTCTCTCTCTGTTAAATAAATAAATCAGATCTTTAAAAAAAAAAATGTTGAGGCTCTGAGACTCTCTTCTTCTCCCTGTGCCATTGAGTGATTACTATGATTTTCCTTGACTTCTTGTCTGCTCTTTTATGTAAATGCCAGAACCTCTATCAGGAATAATGTGTTCAGTGACTGGTACTGCAAAAACAGCATCCTGCTTGGGTTTGTTCTAAGGAGGAGAGAAGATAGCGCACGCTCACACACACACACACACACACACACACACACACACACACACACACACATGCTCCTATTACTTTCCTGTAGGTACTTTCATGTCTTATTTTATTTTAAACTTAAAGAATGTAGGTATTTTATCCCCTTTGATAGAATATAATTAATACGGTCAAAATTGCTCAGCTATTAGCCAGCCATCGGTTTAATACTTTATATGAATTTAAACTTGCAACTTTTGGAAAGGTGTAGAATCTTCAGATGCGTCAATGTCCTCTTTAGCGCAGTGGAATAGTAGTATTGCCCTCACAAGAAGAAACAGATGAAAAGAAAGGTCACCCAGAGCCACAAAACTTTAAAGTACCAAGCTGTAATTTCAAGGCAGTTTTGTGAAAATTCAGGGCCAATTTTTTTAAAGCCCTGCCATGATTCTTTTTAGGCTACAAAATCTTTTAAAATTTTCTTTTTTAATTTAATTTCAATTAATGGCTTTTGAAATTTCCCTTAGACCAACTACTTGTGAGGAAAATAAATTGCACATTGCCTTGTAGATGGAAGCATGATCAAATAGGCAAAGGTTCTTTCCCTGTATTTTTTTAGATAAAAAGAAAAACATCTAAAATCTGAAAAAATGTCAACATTAAAATTCTGCCCTGATAAATTACTTAATTTAAAGAAGAATTCTTTACTTGATAGAATATTCAGTATAGGTTTTCTTTAAGCAACCAAACATTTTAGTGCATTAAAAACACTGTAGTTGACACAACTTTGATTAGAATAGCATTTTTCATGGATACTTTTAACGGTTTGGAACACGATGATATGTGTGTGCTTATGTGGATGAAGCCACTGTATTAACCTGAAGATTGAAGACTAATAGGTAATTTGTAAATGCCATTTATAATCAACTGTAAAAACATAATAAATTGGACGTAGTTCTTGATCTATGCCTCAATACAGTGATGGAATCAGATCAAATCAATGGTTTCCAAACTTAGGTGCGCTGCAGAACCCTTTGTATACCTACTGCATGAAGCAGTGAGCAGGGATTAGTAAAGCTACACCAGCTGAAAACAAGAGTCCCTAAGGTCTGGGCTTGATGTCCTCTAACATTCTAGGATTCTATGCTTTGAGAAAGAAGCAGCTCACATATGCACACTACTCAAATCCACCATGAGAACTGTCAGTATCACATTATAACAAGAGCTTGACCTTTCTTCAAATGACATTTGCCTAAGATCTGGTGGCCTTGGAGACTCCATGCGCTAGAGCTATAATATTCCTATTGGGCCAGGCCTCTGATGGAGCTCAGATGACTTGTCAGATGACAAGTAACTTAGAAGGTGACTTCTTTATGTCTTCACATTTAATCCCCATGAAATACTGCAGGATAGATGTTATTATCCTCATTTTACAGATAAGAAAATAAAATCTCAGAAAGGTCAAGTAGCTTTTACTTTCATCACCTAGTTAACAACTAATGGGCTCGAGTTTGAAGCCAAATCTGCCCAGTACCAGAGCTCTTTTACTGTATCATGCTCACCTCTCCCCAAAATATCAACACACTGTTAGTTTTATCATCTCAGCACACATGTTGCCACTGGCCCAGTTCCTAACAGTGCCAGATATCAATTCTGGCTGTCTTCATATTCCCGCTCAAGAGAGTCTTCTGCAAAATACCCTCCCGTTCCTGCTACCACTCATCTAAAAATCCTATATTTTCTTTAGTTCTTCCTCCCTGCGCAGAGCTGCCTGGTTACCTCCAACCTCAAGAACCTCTTATCTCTGCATGACTTTGGTTGTATTAATACATAAGATTTCTTTTTTGCTTCAAATTATTGTTTTTGTTGGTCATTATTCTAGTTTTTTGCATTTTTTATTCTTAACATGAATTCTATATTTAACACGAAACATATTTTTAGATATTTCTTCATCCTCTACAATGAGTCATCTACCACATGGAGGGTGAAGAGGAAGTATATTTACTCAGGTGCTCAGTAAACACATGTTGAGAGAATGTTATCTAATTGTCAATAAATATTCTTGGTTATGGACTCATCAAAAGCACAGCACTCAATACGAACATCATTAATTTAGTCATTGGTTCGAACAATAATGACTGAATGTCAGTTTGGTGCCAGCCATTAAGCATAAAATGCTGTCATGTATAAGTGTATAAATCATAAATAGATCGGAGAACCCCAGCCAGATTAACAGATGAGGCAAGACATGATGTACACGTAAACTAAGGTGAAAGCCAAATGTGTGAAGAAGGCATGGTCACAAGGAATTTTCTAGGCCTGACTGCTCATCAGATATTCAGAGTACAAGGCAGGAAACAGATTAGGATAATGCCCAAGATTTTAGTCTAAGGCTCCAGACTATCTTTATCTGCTGATGGAACAATTTACTGGGGCGTACAGAAAGAAGAGCAAGATAATAGGATTGAACATTAATTTAATTTAGGAAATATTAAAGATAGGACCCGGAGAATATTCTTGAGGCAGGTGGATACACAGAACTGAAGCTTCCTGGAGAGCTAAGTCCAGAGATAAATATTTGAAATCTTCAATATGTGGGTAGTAGTTAAAATTGTGCATGTGGATGAGTCTATGTAGGAAGAGTATACAGGATGGAAGAGAAGAAAATCTCTTAGGGACACAAGAGAACACCAATATTTAAGCAACAGGTACCAATTACACCTCAATAAAGCCAGGGGATAGAGGGAGACAGGTGAAGAAAGAGTTGCCAGAGAAAGTGACGAAGAAGGAATTCTATAAATAAGTCTCTAGACATTTGTCTTTCTTATTCCTCACAACAGATGTTTAAACTTTTTGTCATTCTTCTCAACAGGGACACTACATTTGTACAACTCTAGGGGGCACCATTTGTGGGATTGTGCAACTCTGTGATGGGATGGCGCCCCAGATCCCTTTTCCATGTGACCATTTGACCTCTTCATCCTCTACAATGAAGCATATAACACATGGAGGATCAAGAGGAAGTATATTTATTTATACTTAGCACACAGACATTTTTCCATATTCACAGAAGATAACAAGAATGATCACCTCAGGATGCCTGGGTGGCTCAGTCAGTTAAGTGTCTGCCTTCGGCTCAGGTCATGGTCTCAGGGTCCTGGGATCAAGCCCCATATTGGGGCTTCTCCCCTTCCCCAACCACCTCCTTCCTGTCCCCCACTAGTGCTCTCTCTTATTATCTCTCTCAAATAAATAAAAAAAATCTTAAAAAAAAAAGTGATCTCCTTGCTCCCTTACCTCCCTTTCACTATCACCTCAAAATCTTCATCCACCCTAAGCCTAGAGGTATTTTGGTTCGTTCGCATGTCACGGAAGCTTGCTCCTCTATTAACGCTCTCCTGATCATGTCTTCCAGGGCCACACTCAGCTTGAACAGAAATTTTATAGAAATGTATGAAAAAAATGCAATGGCGATACACCCCTCCCAGTCATTTCTGCAAAGGTGTTTTTGTCAATTCATTTACGGTTTGCCAGGACTGGGGGATATTTCATCTACCGTAAAAATAAAACGTTCAAAAGTATCATCAGATAGAGAACTTCATACGTGCTCTAAATGAAAAGATGTTCCCTTAAAGATGCAGCTCTTAATGCCCAGTGTAAAATGCTTGTAGCTTTTATTATGTCTTAGATGAAAACCATGTTTTACCGCATACCAGAGTAACAGACGTCAACTCACTTTTCAAATTGGGAACAGCTTTTCATTTTGTTCTATTCAACAACTTCTGGGTCCTAATTCAACCCTTCCCTCCCTCCCTCCCTCTTACCTCCCACTACTATGCATTTGTCTTTGTTGAGCAAAACCGTGTCACAAACTGCTTTTTCAAATGGCAAGGGCAACATGTACAAGGCGACAGAAGGGGAATTTTCAAGGTAGGAATCTCCCATGCGCTCTCCCCTTCCATTTAGCAAGAGTAAAAGAGAGCACCTGGATGGTGAAATATTTACTACTTGAACATTGCTGATTGAACACAATCCACAGGAAACCCAGATGTCCAGAGTAGTAGATCAGAGGGGGGAAATCATGTGGTTGAAGAGCCAAATTTTGATTTCTAGCCTCCTGTGCAAGAAAAAAAAAAATGTCCAGCTGCCATGCTGCTCAAACCCAAAATGGAAGAATCTGTCACCATCCCCTTCCCAGTGCCGCTTCTTTATTTACTGATGATTAGTAAAACAAGTTCGTTATTTCAAAAGTTTTAATATAGTTGAAAGCTTAAATACAATTTCAGATGGTAAGTAATTGATATTAAAGGTTTTTTGAGTATTAATAAATTGTAAGGTTTACTCCTTGGTGGAAGAAATTCAGATCTCATTTCATTATATAACCGAAGACAAACTTTGAACCAAGTTCTACTCATATATGTTAAACGTGATGTTCTTAGAGCCTAAACATGTTCATCATACATGTTCTCTGCTGGTGGGAAGGATACATTTCATTTTGTTTTGTTTTGTTTTGTTTTTAATTTTATTTATTTATTTGACACAGAGAGAGAGAGATCACAAGTAGGCAGAGAGGCAGGCAGAGAGAGAGGAGGAAGCAGGCTCCCTGCTGAGCAGGGAGGCCGACGTGGGGCTCGATCCCAGAACCCTGAGATCATGATCTGAGCCGAAGGCAGAGGCTTAACCCACTAAGCCACCCAGACGCCCCACGTTTCATTTTGTTTTAAGAAACAATGGAGCCCAGAGGCTGAACGTAATCCTCGAGATCAAAACATCTGAGTTTTAATCCTAATCCCCATTCTAGACAAGTCTGTAAACTTTCTGTACCAAATTCAGAATGCGGAAGATACAGAACTTGCCTCCATTTGCTCCAAAGAGCTATTACCAGCAGAAGTGAGGTAATCGGTGTGAATGCACATTAACCTCTTCAAACAAAGAATGGTGAAGAAAAGCAAGATAATGAAAATTTTTTGAAACAATATATGATATTTTTCCTTCAACTTTTTCTAGATAGCCAAGTTTGAAGTCGGTGGTGCCCATTTAAAAAGGAAAATCACAGAAACATACAGGGAAATTTGGAATCAATTTATTTAAAGACATGTTCTTTGCAGCTGTTGTTCATTAGGACACTTTTATTGACGTGTCCAGAAATCTTTCCTAGTAGTTTAGGCACGCGGGGGCTTTGAGCCCTATGAAGTATAGCAAATTGCAGATGAATTGGTCCAGAAGTGTAGGTTTGTTTTAAAAAAAATGCTTTGTAAAATAGAATATTCTCAAGGGAGTGATTGGTGGGGGAAGGGAAGTATGTACTGACACTTAAAAGATCCTTGACCTTCTGGAATGCACATCTAAACTTCTGCAACAGTAGCCCAACAGAACTGAAACTCAGTGTTCAAAACCACTTTAATAAAGCCCACTTTCTCCAAGCATCCCAAACAAAATGATCCAGGGATAGTTTATAATAAGGTGATACTTGCTTTAAGAGATCGGTTTCACTGAGAAGACTTTGTATTGGTGCATCACAGATTTTCTGAGTCTCGGGAAGAGTAAGAGTGTGCCAAGTGGACTTGGCAAAAGATGGAGAAGGGAAAAGAGTTCTTCAGTAGATGGAATAGTATAGTCAAAGGGCTGGAGGCTAAGAGTACAAGGCAAGTGTGGAAGAACTATAAGCATTGTTCATTGATTGTTCTTTTCTTCTTTATTTCATAAACATAAATTGTGCTCCTACAGTATGCTGGTATGATTCTGAGTAATCACTAAGACCCATCTCCAGTATCACGCAATTGGCAGTACAACAAAGAAGATGGAGATTAAGCAATTTCTGTGCAGAGTGTTGGTTTAGGAAGAGGTAGTAATGAGTCCTGCAGGAGCTTAGTGGTGCAGGGGCAAAGAGAGGGTATGCATTTTTTGGGGGGATAGTATTGGCAAGGCAAGACATCCCAGCAAAATGTAACACCTGAACTGAGTCCTGAAGAGCAAGGAGAAGAAAACCATATGGGAATTGGGAAGAAAGGGTCTTCCAGGTCAAGGAGCGATGGTTGGGGTTCTGTGACTGTGTTAGCTTTTTAGGTGGTGACTCCCTGGATTGTGGAATGGGGGCTCCCAGTGGAAGACCAATGAAGGTTGGCCAACAGCCGCCATATATGGGCTGCATGGAAGAGGAGACAGTTAGTGAGGCAAAGTAGCCACAGGGTCAGAAGCTTGGCTGTCTCTCCTCTGGGAACCCTCACCGAGCACCGCAAGGCTCTGTCCACCACTCTATGGGCTCACTGTGGTAATAACACACCCTTCTGTCTGTTCATTTACTTGTACTCTCTGAAAGAGGGCTGTAGCTTAGTTGCATCTGTGCTTCTACAGCCTGGCTTCGTCATGGAGTGATTAGAAACGGGTGCAGGGGAGGCGTCACGGGAGGTATAAAGTAGGCCCTAGGAGTGTGAAACCTAACACATAGTAGGTAGTCAGAAATGCCTGTGGCCTTGAATTGGCGAATGAGTCGATAACTCTGACCTTGCCAGCATTCTCACTTAGTAGTGAGGTTTCAAAAAGTCAGGACGTTGAAGAAAGACAAGGTCTTGCTGTTATTTAATCAAGCTGAGCCCGCGTTTCTGGAAAGTGGAGACAACATCTGCCCTTTTAGATTGGGATTGGGATAATTAGATATAATATATGAGATAGACCTGGCAGGTATTTAGATCCTGAACACATTGTTGGTTTTATTTAGAAATAAATAACGAGAAGGGACGAGGACAACCTTTAATCTGTTCCTCAGATGGGCTCTCCTTAGCTCTCCATCCCTAGGGTGCCTGCTTCCCCATCTACTCGTCCTCCATGACGTACCTCATGATTCATTGAAAAAGAAAGGTTATTAGAGTTGAACTCATATGTCTCCCCACAACGTCTCATCCTCCCGTGTCAACGCCCACACTCTCTGTCTCCCTCTGTCACCTTGGAAGAAGGGTGCCTGCTTCTGTCCAAGGGCAACACCCAAACTTGTATACTGAACCTTGCCTCCACTTGGCAATTGAGATTTCTCTTCTGTTATCATTCTCACTCTCCCACCCCAGCAACTTCTCTTTCCCTACAGCATCATTGCCATCACATTACAACCACGCTGTCATTTCTCCCCTTCATCCCCACATCTCCAACATATCTCTGCACCAGTGCACACCAATTTTACTTAACTGCTTTCTCCACCGTCCTTCTCATGTCAATGTCTAACCTTAATCTTCTCTGATTTCTACTCTGTCCCCCCCATATCACTGAGGTTGCTTTAGACAATATCAGCAATGGCCTCCATGTTGTCACATCCAATAGTTCCTTCAAGGGTTTGGCCTTATGTGACCTCTCAGAAGCTTTCAGGACAAATGACCTCATTTTGGAAACACTTCCCTTCTCTGCTTCAGTGGAAACACTCTTTCCTGATTTTTCTCCTACCTTTCTCCTTGTTCTGTGTCAGTGTCTTTTGTTGGATTGTTCTCCTTTACCAAATCATTAAATGTTGTGCCCCAAAGCTAAGGGATCCACTGTCTTCTCTGTCTATACTGTCCAGCTACATCATCTCCTTCAGCTTGCAAAACTACTCATTTGCTGATAGTTTCCAAACTTAATCTCTAGCAATGACCTTGCTCATTCGCCTCCTTGACATTTACATTTATAAATGTAATGGGTGTCTCAAAGTTGACATGTTCAAAACCAAAGCCCTCTTCTCTGTTCTCTTAAGCTTTGAAAATGGCCCCACCTTATTTAGTTGATAGCTTCCACTTTTTAAAAAATATTTATTTATTTATTTATTTATTTATTTATTTATTTATTTGAGAGAGAGAGAGAGTGTGTGTGTGAGCAAGAGAGAACATGTGCATGAGCGAGGGGAGGGGCATAAGGGGAGGGAGAGGGAGAGAATCTTACACAGACTCCACTCTGAGTCCAGAGCCCAAAACATGGGTCTCCACTCAGGGCTCAATCTCACAACCCTGAGACCATGAGCATGATATCATAACCTAAGATCATAAAACCAAGAGTCAGTCATCCATCCGTCTAACACACCCAGGCTATCCTGCCCCTTTCTTTCACTCACTCTCTGCATCCACTCCATGAGCATGTTTCGTGTGTGTGCACTTTTTTTCCACCTACTACCACCGTTCTAGCCCACGCCCTCACCAGCTCCCTCCCGGACTGCTACAATGACCACCTGAGTAGTCTCCCCTTCCACTCCCACTCCCTCCCATTTCATACTCCATACAATTCCAAGGGTGGTATTTTCAAAACTGAAATAAAGGTCTTCCCTAAGTTTCAATTCCTCCAGGATATCCTCCTGATAGCACTTAGGATGAATCTCTGACTCCGGGGTAAGTATCCTACATGATCTGGCCCCAAACGAACTTCTCTACCTCTTCTAGGATCATTTCCAACCTCGCTTCTCTCCCTAAGCCTCTTTCTTTCCATGAAACACACCAGGCTCAGTGTTTCTGATGGCTTCTCTGCATGGAATGCTTTCTGCCTGATCTTGGCATGGTTGCCTTTTAGCCTAAATGTCACTCAGAGACAGCCTTTCACTTTAATCTCCCCACTCATGAACTGTTCTCTGCATAGCCATCATCACCCATCACCGTCAGATTGCTTCTGTATTATTTGTCAGAATGTGTGTCTATTTGACCACTCCATTCCCAACTAGAATATCATCTTTACTGGAGAAGTGTCTTTGTCCCTATTTTACAACGCATTATCCTCAAGACATAGAATGGATCTGGGCACATAGTGGGGGCTTAAAATTAAACAAAAATAAGCATTGAGTGAATTGATCTCCTTATGGTGCTGAAATGAACCTTTGAGATCATTCTAGTCCAACACCCTCATTTTACACATGGGGGAACTGAAGCCCAGAGAGGTATCATTATTTTCCCAGAATCACTTTAGTGAGCAGTGAGAAATATCTTCCACATTTGCCCCTTAGAACCCTCTTTTGTTTGAAATAATACCAGGGACCTGCATATAAAAATCAATATACATGAAACCCTACTTTATATTATGTGAGGGTACATCAGGTCAGTTGCACAGGCTAGTCTCAGGAATGAACTCTGATGGGACATACATCTCCCCACAGGTAATCTCTAAAATCCCAGCAAGTCCTACAGAGTAAAGAGCTGGGGTTCTGGAAGCCCTAGGAAACTGTAGCCCTCAAGTAGGTAGTTTCCACATATGTTTGAGGAGAGGACAAATGTTGAATTTTGTTAGAGTGATAGAAAACACATGTGTTTTCTCACTTCATATCCCAGAGAAGTTAACTGTCAGTCTCTGCTCTTAGCTCCCATTTCTTCCGCCCTTAAAAGACCAAGTATGTGCCAACATGGCTACATCCCAGACATTTGAGCAATATGAGGCGGGATGATTGGGCAGGGTCGAAAAGAAAGGCCTTGGATGTCATTGGAAGGTGTTTGGCTTTTAAAATTTCTTTTCTCTAAAGTCAGTGTTTTGCCATTTAACATTTTAGGCAGAGAAGTGATGTGATCAGATCCAAATTTCAAAAGGATCTCGCCGGCTCTACATGCGGGGGATGGAGAAGAGGATAAGACCGAGAAGCCAGGACGGATTCGAAGGTCGTTACGCTAATCTGTGCAAGAGATGACTGGGGCCGGAAAGAGGGCAATGGCAGTCAGGATACAGATAAGTGAACAGACTTGAGGTACAATCATATTAAGGACATACGGTTAACAAGACTTGATAATTAGGCGTGGCCAGAGGCTGGTCTCCAGCCAGTGAAAAGAAGGCAGAAGGAATACAAGCAATTCTCCAGTCATCTCCTCTAGAATTCTTATCCTGGGTCCTATACACACCTTTCTGCTAGGTCTGCTTTCGGTAGCTGTCTCTGAGGCAATCTTAGAAGCTACATTTACAGGATGGTAGGGCTCCCCTCGGACTTTTACATGAGAAGGAAGCATGCCTCTGTCTTAGGTAAGCCCCTGTGATTTTATATATCCTTCGAGCTGTGTAGCATTTATCCAAACCCAGGTGTGGCGGAAGGAATGCCTATGCAAATCCCGAAACCTCAGCGGTAAGGATTCCTGCAACAGCTTCAAAGGACCAATGCACAGAGCCATCAATTTAGGACTTCCCAAGACAAACCCATTTGATGATTCCATCAAAGGCCGTGGTAGAGGATGTTATGGAAACATGTTCTTGAGTTTCTGAGGCCTTAGAAATACTTCCATCCTTTGCTCCACTTATATTATTTTAGCCAAAATAAAGAACCCGAGTCTACACAAAGAGTGATATAAAGAAGTATTTCTTACACTCTTGTTTATCTTAGGAAAAAAGCCGACATCAACATAGATGTCTAACAATATACAACTGAGATTAAATATGTGTTGGTACATTCAAAACCTGCACTATTCATAATCTCGAACCAGAAGAATATATAAAAGGCCATGGAAAATGCCTCACTGTTTAATATTGAATGATCTAAAAAGAATTGAGATTTCTGTGTATTGATTATGCCAAATTACTCCAAATTACTGAGGTTTTTACTTTATGGGCAATGGAGTTTTTCAATTAAAATCAGTTGCAGTTATTCATTCAGGAAATATATTGAAAACCTAGAGCCACTCTGGGCAACACAGTAGACTTTAGCCCCATGTGGCTGTTCACACTCTAAACGGACTGATGTTAAGGAAAATGGAAAGTCTGGTTTACCAGCCGCACTGGTCACATTCAAGGGCTTCTTAACCACATGTGGCCAGTGGCTACCATTCCATCAGCACCGACACTGGCATTTCCATCACCACTGAGGTTCTAGTGGACCGCCCTGATCTGAAGTTTACCATGCCCGTACTATGTGCTGGAGACTCAGCAAAGAATATAACACAGTTCTGTCCTCCAGGTTCTTACAGCCCAGTGGAAGAGACAGAGAAGCAAAGAAAATCAGAGTGCCCTGTCATACTTAGGGGTCTTGTGCCCATCCTGCCAGATGCCATCCCAGTACCTACAGCCGGAGGGGCTCACCGTCAAAGCTTCCCGTCTCGAGGAATCAATGTCATGGTATAATCACTAAATTGTGCGCAGAAATAAAGCGTAATTGACCAAGACGCTCAGGGAACGGGTTGCATTGCGGAAAATTAATGTAGTTTCTTCACTCATTCAGTAAATGCCACCCATGTCAGCTAGATACCAGCTATGTTATAAGTAATACAGAGATTCGCTCTCTTCTTAGAGTGAAATGGCCTCCATCCTTACGGAGAGCATGCTCTTGGCAGGCAAAAGAAATATAGACACATAAAATATCTGGAATATCAGACAGTGGTAAGAGCTAGAGAGAAGAATAGAGTGGATCAGGTGGGGGGCTAGGAGAAAGGAAGGAATGCCAGGTGGTGAGGTGGGAGTCAGGGAGTATAAAGAAAGGGGTGTTATCTTAAATAGGATTTCATAGAAGGCCTCACTGAGAGCATGATAATTACACAGAAACCTGAAAGAAGCAATTCATACTGGATCTTCCATTTGAATAAAAGTCCTTTAGAAGCCCATGTGTTATAGGAGACAAGGTATTATTAATATAATACTAATCTACCATCTCTACTAATTTATTGGGGTCTTCAGGCAAGCCATTATTCCCCTTGGGTCCTCAGTCTCTCCATTTTCATTTTATGTGTTTGGACTAGATGGTGTCTGAGAATACTTCTGGCTTTTACAATTTCTGACTTAAATACATCAGGAAGGGGAAGAAAATTCTATGTGCTACCTGTTAAGTTCATACATTCACTCAACAAACATTAACCAAAAGCCCAAGATGTGCCAGGCTTGTTGGAAAAAGGAAAGATGACAAGGTTAAGAAGATGATTCTATCTTTGAGGAGCTTGCAGAGAAATGAGAGAGGTAGGCGAGACTTCTCCCTGTGACTTGGAGGCTTTGCCTGCACTTCTCTGCTGCCGGCTGAGCAGCGAGGGCTCCCTGCCCTCCACACCTTCCAGCCACATTGTACACTCATCCCGGAGAGGCCCAGAGCCCAAGACCATCAATCACACGCAGCTGTCCAAAGAGGGCCGGACATCTCCGCATCCCCAGGGTCCAGCCTCTCCCTTCAGGAGAAATGTGCCCTAGATGAGGGAGCTGTCTCCATGGATGATGATGATGATGGATGGCCCAAGGAAAGCATTTTTCATCTCCGAGCGGTACACGTGTGCATTCTCACTCCGGGGCCAGGTTCTGACTGGGATCCTGCTGTTCTCTGTTTTCGTAGCTGTTGTCACCTTTTCCCCCTCTACTGACAAATGGACCCATTTTGCAGCCTGAGTGACTCATGACTGTTTGAGGAAGTCTAGATTAACTCATTGTGGCAGAGGAGGCAAATGAAGACAACTATTTCCAACTTGCCGTCTTCAACCTCCATCTTTATCTTAGCGCACCCCTACTGAAAAGCCTCTAATGGTTCCGTCTTGTCCGTGGGATATTATCCAAGGTCCATTTCCATCTGGCTCAGACGACTCCAACCTTCGCTCCCACTACTAAACTATGCAGGCAGAACTCTCACTCAAACATGCCGTGGATTTTCCCACATCCACACCAAAGCCACGTGATTGATTCCTGCCAACCCCTCGCCCAACTGTGTGGCCTCTGCAAAGCTGTCCCTGATTGCCCCGGGCCACTGAAATCTCTTGTTCTTCACGTGGTCATTTAGCACAAAGCTTGGGGTGCTGAGAGCTTTTGTTCACAGATGAAAGCCTGAAGTTCCTTGTCACTTCTGGGCCAGAGGAACCTTGTCCTATCCACCCCTCCCCCGCAACAGCACCAGGCCCAGTGCCCAGCACATGGAAGTTGTTGTACAAAATCGAGTTAGCTGATTGATTCTTTCAGTGGCCCTCTCTAATGTGCTGTGATTCCATCAACAAGTGGGCAGGCAACCAAGTTTCAGAGCTAGAGCTTTGATCAGCTTAAGATGAGGTTCAGGGGTTGACCAGCCCTAGAAACACAGACACACAAACAGTTTTCTCTGGAACCCAAAGCCAATGTTGACCAATGAGTCGTGAGTTGGGCATTTCTGATTCAGAGAGAGCAGCTTTCTGAACCAAAATAATTCAAATTACTGGCTTAGTCACCCATTCAAATTTGCCTGCATTGATCTGTCTTAAATAATAGATGGGTCTCTCTCTTCTCTGGGACCCTGCAAGCTTTATGAAAGAATTGTACTTTCAACTACACAATGAAAGGGTTTTGAAGTAAAATAATCTTTGATGCAAACTCTGGGTCCATTAGAATCACCTAGACGGCTCGTTCCAGCACATGGGTTGGGTTTGGCCCCCACAGTTCCTGACTCAGTGGGTTTGAGGTGGGTCCTGAGGATCTGAGGCAGACATCACTGGTCACATTCTCGAGTCCTCAACCCCATCCTAACACTTCTCTTTTTGTTTACTCTTTCCAAGACTTTGTCTATGTAATGTCATCCTTTTGTATAGATATTATCTTAGCTTATGTAAAATTTTTGCATTTCAATGATTCTTCTCAATTATAAAGGGTCTATCCCCTGTCCATGATATACACTTAGAGGTTAGCATAACTCAAAGATAAAATTTCACCAAATAAAATGAACTTTTGGAATTTGGGATGAAACATGACCCTAAAAACCAGGATAAGAATGACTCCACCCTTGTACAGGAATGGAAGGTTATTAAGCAAACATTCAGCCCAAAGTGATTCCGTAAGGAGATGAATTTGACCAATTAATTTGACTCATTAAATTGATTCAGGATTCAACTTTTTGTCTGTTTTGCCCATTTCTCAATCTCCAGCTCCTGGAACAGAGGCTGGCACTAAAAGTGGCTGGCAGTCATTAAATATTTGTGGGATGAATAAATGAATTTAAAAATAAACATCTCCCTCATACACTCTGGATAATTTAGAGGTCTCTAGAATGGGCACAAGCGCCGGCAATTGGGAGGGGGGTTGCAGCACTTAAATATTTTGCCTCAAAATAAGCCATTTATGAAAGACTAATCATGAACGGGCTATGACTGGTTTTCAGGCGCTGCGACAGATTTCCACTTGTATGTGCAAACACGCGTGTGGACAGGAGCTATACACCCAACTGTCTCCTTTGAATAGTTGCGCAAAGCATCCTGCATCCACTTGTACGCTCTGTGTGGTGCGTGGGTCCATCCAAATGCTATTACACAGGGTTTTCTACTTTAAATTAGAATCCCTTCTGGGCACACATCAGTTCAGAATCCAAAATTAAATGCAACATGGGAAGCACTGTAAGGGACCCTGCTTCCTACTGTGTATTACATGAAATACTGAAGCCTTTTCTTTAATGTCTTTCCAATTAAAGCAAATAAGCTAAGCAATATTGTTGGCTTATCCCAGTGCCCTTTTACCAAAACAAAATCGGGTTCTCTATGCACGTGGTTTGCGACATTTAATCAATAAACTGGAATGATTTGAGGGCCTGGCTGTCTTAATAAGGAGACTGTGAAAACACGGGGCAGTAAATTCGATTCAAGAAATTTTCTAAAATGAGGGAAAATTACATTATAAAAGTGACATTAACATTCCAGAGTCCTGAAACCTCAGGACTGCAAAGCCCCTGAGCCAAGTGGGGATCAATGTGGAACCTGACACTCAGATCCGCTCTCGGGGTGTGGAAGGTACAATGCGTTAGGAATAGCGGCCTCATCCCCAAAAGCTGCAGGAGACCTTTTCCCTCTCCACCACTGGGCAGCTGCTTGGACTAACACCTTTGACAGATCCTGAAAGTGTTTCACTCCCTGCCATCCCTTGGCAAAGAGCGGCTGAAGGCTGGCCGAGTGTTTGCTCCAACATTCTTGTTAATGACCCAGCTGTGAAACCGCGGGCAGGGCAGCCTCTCGGGTGTGCTCATTACAATATTTCATTTTTCTTGCTTAATTTCAGGCAGGGCTTCCTCCATACATACATATATCACGCTCTGTGCAAGCCAGAACTTTTATCTGCATTGAGGGGTTTAGAGGGTTCTTTTCTCTTGCTCCATGGGACAAGAAAAATCATTGTTTCCCCTTTCGATTTAGGGATTTGATTTGTGCAGGTTTACCTTTCAAGCTTCTGTTTCAGTGGTGCAAACTCTCAGGTTTGTGTGCATTTGCTTGGATTTACTGAACCGGGTTTAATTCTTGATTTATAATGTGTAGGCTTCAGACGAAGAATGAATTTTGATTTAGGGTAACGCATTCTATATGGCTTCTATTTTCCACTCAGAGTCAACTCTTAGTTGATTTTAGCACAACTGAATTATGGCTTTTCTTCGAAGCCCTGTTGGATGAAATTAAGATGGATTGAAAATCAAATGTTCCCCATATAACGACATGAAATAAAGTTTCTTCTCCGCAAGGCTGGATGACAAGAGGTGGGTTCCCCAGAAAAGAGCACCCAGGCTTCTCCGTAGGCCAGCTGATTGTCAGTAGGTACTAGAGACCTCTGGCCCTTCTCTCAAGACCATAGATTTGTTTCTTCATTACTCAGTATTTTCGAAAAGATCCCCAAGATGTTTCACACTGTGTCACATCACAGGGTAACATACTCTCATCCTCAAGCTGCCAGATCTTTCAATGCATTGATGAATACCCAGTGTTCTGAATCATTCAAAGAAACAAGCAAAAAAATAAAAAATAAAAAAATAACATCACATACTAGTCTTTTTTTTTAAGATTTTATTTATTTGATGGAGAGAGATACAGTGAGAGAGGGAACGCAAGCAGAGGGAGTGGGAGAGGGAGAAGCAGGTTCCCCACTAAGCAGGGAGCCTGATTCGGAGGCTTGATCCCAGGACCCTGGGATCATGACCTGAACTGAAGGCAGACGCTTAACGACTAAGCCACTCAGGTGCCCCACATCACATACTAGTCTTAACGTACATGTAGTGTATTCTTCTATTTGGGTCTTTGGAGCCTATGCCCTAAAAGTAGGGCAGCTCTCAATATCCAGTTGATGGAAATGATCCATTCTCCAATCACACTGGGGTAACAGGCAATGGTTTTCAAAATGTTAGAACAAATGCATCAACTGGGTGAAGGGTACACTGGGCCTCTCTGTACTATCTCTTACAATTGCATGCAAATCTATACTTATTTCAAAATTTAAAAAGTTTAAAAAATGCACTTCTTTCAAATCAACTGTCCATTGAGTAAAAATGAACATAAAGCCAATAGCGTCGTGATGGAAGGTGGCTTCCTAGTTATCAGTAATGGGGTAAATGGGACCATCGTGGGTCTCTATCTCCTCATCCTTAAAAACAAAAAATACAGTGATTGAAACTCAGAATGGTATCATCCAACTTAAAAATTTTAAGTATGAGTTTTGAGAAACCATGAAAGACATTTTATAAATCCTATGTCATTCTCATAAAAGATAACAGACAGTAAAGATCTTAATGAATTAACATGGCAATAAGAGTTGGTAAAGGGGGCGCCTGGGTGGCTCAGTGGGTTAAAGCCTCTGCCTTCGGCTCAGGTCATGATCTCAGGGTCCTGGGATCGAGGCCCGCATCGGGCTCCCTGCTCAGTGGGGAGCCTGCTTCCTCCTCTCTCTCTGCCTGCCTCTCTGCCTACTTGTGATCTGATCTCTCTCTCTGTGTCAAATAAATAAATAAAATCTTCAAAAAAAAAAGAGTTGGTAAAGGTGCGCACCTCCCAGGTGAGTGTGCAGAGAGGCAGGGAGGATGGTGACAGCTGGGAGGGAGGGAGGTTGAGGGGAGAAAAAGAACAAAGAAAGATTTGCTAAGATTCATCAGGTGTTCCAGCTTTCCTTAGCGATTATTTTTTTTTACCAAAATAATAATAACAATAATAATAATTCACAAGGAAATGTTCATTCTCACCAAATTTCCTTCTTTTTCTCCCTTCTCACCACCACCCCCCACTTGACCTTGCCTGCTCCTCAGCAGTTCCCTCCCATTGGCAACAGTCCTCAAGAAGAAATCCTTAAGAGGGAGTATTATTTATTAGGATTCAGGAACTCATTGTTGACACTCTCACATGCACAGAAGCACAGATTTTGGACAAAATCTTCATTTACGAGGCTCCAAAAGTCACGGTAGAGAATTGAGATCAAACACTGAAAGCAGCAAGCATGTTTCTGTCATTTAATGGTTTGAAAATATCTTCCTTATACTTCCTTCTGCTTTCTGGTACAGCAGACTTGAGTTCTTCAACCTTGGCAAGGGCAACATACTATCTTTGTTGGGCGCCGCCCGGTGCATTGTGGGATGTGTAGCCGCATCCCTGGCCTCTCCCCACTAGGGAGTAGCAATACTCTCCGCATGGCCATCAAAATGTCCCTAGACATTGCCAGTGTCCTCTGGGGGGGCAGAACCCTCCCCCCGCCCCCGCCGCCATTGAGAACTCCCTTGGTAGACAATATTCCAGGTCCAACTGTACCGTGGAACCTTGGCTCCCTGGAATCTTGGCCTCTGGCACTGGCGTGTGGCAGCGCTTCCTGAGAGCACTGCAGATCAGAAGAATTTCCTTCTGGCAGGACTGAGGGACTGATGTCAGCTAGGGTTGCTGGTAGACTGGCTTGCTGCGCTGGTCGTGGAGAACAGGAACAACACACCCTCCCTTCATTAGCACGGAAACTCTTGCTTCTGAGTCCCGGCATACATTCATACTCTTAAAATACAGGGGTGCTCAGTTGGGTGGCTCAGTTGGTGAAGCATCTGCCTTTGACTCTGGTCATGATCTCAGGGTCCTGGGATAGAGTCTCATATCCAGCTCCCTGCTCAGCAGGGAGTCTGCTTCTCCCTTTGCCCCTCCTCACTGGCCCTGCTCTCTCTCTCTCACTTTGCTCTCTCTCTCTCAAATAAAGAAATTAAATCTTTTTTTAAAAAATACAATGGAATATTACAATTATAAATGCATCTAGGCTTGAAACATCACCTTTGCTATACTACATGTTATTTTAAGACAATATTTTCCTAATCGGCTACACACAATAAGCATAATTAATATGAAGTGAGGGTTCATTAATACTATTACGTGGTTATTATTATTTTAGTCTTCCTCTAAAGAAGCAGTTATCTCAGTGTCACCTAAAATGAATATTAGATATCCCACATGCCCGATCCACTTAAAGCTGCTTAAGACGGAAAGTACATAATAAGTACTTTCTAAATGTATATTAGGTTGCTTTTCTCTTTTGCATTTTCTTGAGCTGATGTCTCCTCTTTCTGAGACTCCAGGCAGACAGTCCCAACTCAGGGCCCGGGAAGAGTGTCTGCATCATACTCCACACATATTGCCACAAATCACAGAAGCCACTACCTTAACCCAGCTGCCTGCCAGAAGAGAGACAGGGGAAGGAAGGGAGAGATCAGAAAACTAGGGTTTATGTGGATCGTTTACTAGAGATAGAGTTATCTGAAGAGACAGTTTTAGTTTGGGGAATGGACTGAATTACCAGACAGGAGCATGTAAATGAGGTCAAAGTAGTTACTGAGGAATAATAAAATAATGAAAATACTTTCTTTACAAATTCAATTACAATTACAAATGTATTTCTGCTTGTGATCATGAAGACACTATTTCCTTCTCCATATATTTTAAAATGGCTTATCCAGTCACCTGGGACTAGTAAGGCTTACTGGAGACCCTCAGGAGTCCTTTGATATAGTGGTCTCCGTATTATTTATGTCATTACACTATTTAATGACTTGATTTAGTTTAATATATATTCTTATGCTGACGTCATATTTACTGCAAGTGATGTTAGTTTTCCATTTACAGAAGAGATACACGTTTTCCTTTAAAGTAGATTCAAGGGTTTTAAGAAATGAGCCGATTTTAAAACATTAAACAAATAATGATACAGGTGGATAGCAAACACAGTAGAAATTATGGCGTCGGTATCAGAACGTCTTCAGTTGGAGAAGCAATGCTCTAATAAAAACAACAAGGTCCTTCTCCACATGAGCGGCATGAGCAATGAACAAACATTTTATAGTCCTTTCTATCACCAGAAACATCACCACGAGGCTGGGCACAATAAAAGAAGCCTGGTTGGTTAAGTAAATAGCAAACAGAATGAAGAGAACTCACTTCTTGAGCTCTTACTAGGGGCTGGGGGCTCTGTATTTATCGTTCTGATTTAATATTCACGGCTGCTCCCTGTTTTAAACACATAAGCCAGAAGAGTTAAGAAATATACCCAAGTTAAATAGAAGAGCTGAAATCTGAACTTGAACCGGCCCTATTCCCTAAAAACTGAGACAGGACTAAGATTCTGAAGTTTGTCACAGAGATTCATTTTATAAAGCTGTCCCAAAGGTCGTAATTGGGCCAGAGGTTTGTCTCCTCTGAGACTTTCCTAACAGCAGCTGGAGAGTGCTGCTCAGGAGCTGGGGAGGAAGAAGAGATTCCCTGTGCCAGTGAATAAAGGAGAAGGCTCAGAGACCTCACCCCCTGAGTGCCAGCCAGGGATCTGTGACACTGTCACAGCGAGACCTAAAGGCAGATGATAGTCAACTCTTGTAGCCAACCTGAGGCTGAACTGGAGTCCTGCCGCCCCAAGATTCAGCAACATAGTCTTTCAGTTTATCCTGCAACCGCGTCTTTCCATTCCGATTTGATTTCTTGCAGTAACCCAGGGGTGCATCCCAGACCCTAGTCTGTTACTGATTGGTTAGGTTGTTGGTTCCATGAGCAAATACTTCCCTCTAGTGGCACTTGCTAGTCATTGCATGTACCCGTTCTCTAGCCTCAATCACTGACCAACCCTAAGGAGACCACAGGGACCCAAAAAATTCTCCCCCACCCGCCCACCCCAATAGCTCTTCTGTTTGAGTCGGGCAAATTCCCTAACTCTCAGATTTCTGGTCGACTCATTTAAACACAGAGCTGCTGTAAAGATGAAATCAGAACAATAAAAACAAGCCAGAGAAGATACGCCTCATGATTTTAATGTTTTAACATTGATTTATATTTGCATATTATCTTTCTTGGTTAGTGCTTCAAATGCTCTTTAAAAGAATGTATATTTCACTATTGCTGGTGCACTGTCCTATGGATAGTAATAAGGACAAGATGGTTGATAGTGTCCATCAGGTCACCTGGAACCTTAAGATTTTCTATCTGCTAGTTCCATTGAGAGGGGTCACCTCCAACGCTTCCCAGTCCTGTGTGGGGTCCTTCGTTCAGCTTACAGCAACCTGGTATCCCTTCCTTGCCAACTTCATGGAGTTTGCCCCTATGTGTTCATGGCTTAGTATTTAGCAAAAGACCAACGGGAACCCCTAAGCAGATTTCTGGGTCTCTTTCGTGGCCTCCTCCTTCCCTGTTCTCTGCCCTCAGATTCCCGCCACTTCAGCCTCCCAGACCTCCGTAGTCGGTCTCTTAGTCTCAGGACACAGCTGGAATCTACGCAGGCTCTACCCCTCCTTTTGCTGCTTCCCAGAAAGTGCCTCCCCCCGGGAGAAGAACGCTCTGGCAGGGCCGACCTGGTGGATTTCCCTTCTCTTACTGGTCCCAGCTCGGTTCTGCCAGTTGGCTAATGTGTGAAAACACTGGCTTCATAGAGTTAGTCCAGTGGTCTGATTGCTTGGTTTGGGAGCAGATCTGGAAATCAGAGCCTGAAGCTGAGTCCTCAGCTGCCTGATGTTAATATCATTGTACCAGACCTACTTAGGTTATTATGTATCTGGAAATCTATTGTTCCAGCTTTTTAATTTAAACTTACTCTGTCCTTTTATGTTAATTAAAAAAAAAACAGCACAGAGTAGAAATTTTAAAAAGTACAGGCTGAATGTATACCTGGGGCAATTAGTTTTGTAATCAGATTTATCGACCATCTTGCTTTGTGTTATTTGTTTGAGGTTTTTCCTGGTTTGTTTGGAAGGAGGTTTTTCCTCTCTGCTTTTGCCTTCCTTTGTATTGATTGAATTTCTCTTTTATTTCCCCTTTTTACTCACTACATTTTCTCTTCCCTCCCCATCAGCTTACTAGTTATATTTTTGTAGCTATTTTTAGATAATTTAATTTGCATGCTTAACAGTTTTAATTAATCGGTTTGCCCACCTCCTGGGCAAAACCAGTTTACTAATTCTTCAAATGGGTCTAATATTCTGGTTTAATGCATCCACTGTATTTTAAACTTCAGTTATATTTTTATTGCTAGATATTCTATTTTTTAAATTATTTTTCAAGTTTGATGTAATGCTCTCTTATTTCTTGGTCATATTTTCTAGTATCTCTTTCATTTCCTAAAACATAGAAAACATACTTATTTTACATTGTATGCCTGATATCCCAGTATAGTTTCAAAATCGCCCTATCCGAAATGCTGACTTGAAAGATTTCTGAAAATGTAATTTTGTTTTTAGCAAGAGGGTGGACAAAAGTCATTCACAAGCAAAACCTAAAGTGTATTGCCATGAGACTATTTAGAGTTTCTGTTTTTACCGTTTCGTGCACTTTGCTCTGAAATGTTTGATCATATAGTGTTGTCACAAACCCCATTCAGGTTGCGTGAAATCTGCCATGAATGGATTCTATCATATTTATAAATAACCAAAAAATTTTGAATTCTGGACCATCTCTACTTCCAAAGGTTTTCATTAAACAATCGTAGATCGATTGCACTTTGGTGGAAACAAGTCTACTATCTGTTGCTGGTATTGGCTCTTGGTCCTAAAACATTCTTTTGACTGTGAGTTCACATTCTTTGCAAGTTCATCTTTGGGAATTCTTCAAATTTGTGTTGCAATTCTGTTCCTCTAGAGAGACTTTGTTTCTTTCAGTTTCCTGGAAGCACTATCCGTGAAGGACCCCTTTGATTTAAATTCTCTGCTTGTAAGAGCTGGTTTATGATTACAAAGCCTTAAATTAAGCTTTTTCTCCTCCCTGAATGCAGACACTTACATAGGTGTGTTTTCTTGTTGTCCATTTCTAAGGGAGAGGTTTGTTTTTGTTCAGTGATTCCTAATCGATCCTTCCATTGACTTTGGATTTATTGCCTGTCTCCTGAGCCTCATGCAGCCATCAAAATGGAAGTTCACGGACACCAATGGTTGGCAGATTCCCCTGAAGTAAAAGCTAAGTTCAGCATTCTTCCATCTCACTCTTTTTTAGGGTTTTAAGGAATCCTTACTTCCTTGCAAAGTCAACAACAGCTTAGAAGACGTAAGCTTTTATTTTTAGAATATTTAATAAAGTTTTAAAGATATTTTTCTTGGGAGGGCTTTTTTGTTGTTGTTGTTTATTTAGTACATAATATGACAAGAAAAAGAGTTTCCAAGGTTCTTTTTTCTCCTTCTGCTCTACCAGTCTAATTGATCAATCGGCTTTCCTCCTGTGCTTGTAGGATGTCTGCTATGGTGCTAAGAACCACAGCACCCCTGCAGGTAGGAAAACACTGAAAGAACAATGGGAAGGAAATAGTGTATACTATTTTATCTCTTTGTTTTCATCAGGAAAATAATCACCTTTACTGGGAGACTTCTATGGGCAGTTGATTAGCAACATGACCACCTCTGCTGCAAGAAAACTGAGACATGAGCTGGACACATTACATTATGAATAATGGGAGCTGTTATTAAGGGAAACTGGAAGAACAGACATCTCGTAGGAGCCTAGAGGCATCGTCCGCAGCCTGTCATCATCGGAATAATAGCAAATATAGACGTGGCTTTTTCCTCACTCTGGGCCATATACAACGACAAATTAGATATGATACAGAAAATATGGAAAGATGAGAGTTTCTCAACCTTAGCAATATCGACATTTTCAACGAGGTGATTTCTTTCTCATGGGGCCGGTGCTGTGCACTGCAGGATGTTTCGCAGCACCCTAGTCTCTACCCCTCGATACCAGTGGTGCCCAGGACCAGTAGAGACTACAGCAACTGAATTTGCCTCCAGACATTGCCAAATAGCCCCTTGAGGGGAGAATCATCTCCAACTGAGAACTACTGATATTGATGTTGATACAGGTGTAGATGAATATAGATGTGTTTTTATGCAAATAGACACACACACAGAGAAAGATATATATGGATGTGTGCTCACCTGGTGAGATTTATTTATTGCTCATCCCTAACACTGAGATGATAGGCTTTTGGGGTTTCAGCTTGATGTGTGTCTCTTATTTAATTTGCATTGAGACTGTAAGAGGAAGGTACTATTTTTATCGTCCATTTACAAAGATGGGTAAACTGAAACTCTCAGAGATTAAGTAAGTCAGTGCCCTTACAGTTAGTCGACCACAGGACTGGGATGAGGACAATATTGTTTTGATTTTACATAATCTTAACAACCTCACTGCTTGCTGTTCGCCTTCACAATAGTTATCTCTAAGTCTGGGGTCTTCCTGTTGTAGGTACTTGTTCTGTGATAGTCTGTCTCTCACCCTTTATGTGGCTGCACCTTCTGGTTGGCTTCTCCTTCTCCCAAGGATCTCCTTGTGTAAAGATCTCCATTTCCCCAGGCTTAGTTCAAATAACTCCAAATCTATGCAGAGAATACTCAAACTTCACATTGGAAGCTGAGCCTCCCGCAACTACAAATTACATAATTCTAAAATTCTATCATCCCCTAAGCAGGCAATGCTGGGTAAGCAGATAGCCTGTTGCACGACCGAGATCCTCTCTTCAGGGACAAGATGCTTTGGTCTCAGCAACTGGAAATAACGGGCTTTCTTTTTTTTTTTTATTACTTATGATCATAACTCTGATCAGGAATTGTCCTTGGCTGGAGGGAGCTGCCTTATCCAAGCTTATGTTCCTCCTTGGGTGGGGGGGGGAGTCCCATAGGCAATGACAAGCCAGTACAGGGTTACAGGGCCCAGTCCCCATGTCTGAATTTGGAGCATTCCAAAATGAGATCCCAGCTTCTGTTGCAGTGGCTGAGGCCTCAGTTGTAATGATTTGCACAATTGGTCACCTTCTCTTTCTGCCCAGTTCTACCTATCTCACTTCTTTGTAGATGTACCTCCTGAAAGTAATCAGCATAAACCTACTTCATCCAACTTTCTTTTTTTTTTTTTAAGATTTTATTTGAAAGAGTGAGATAGAGAGAGAGAGAATGTGAGCAGGGAGAAGGGCAGAGGCAGAGGGAGAAGCAGGCTCCCTGCTGAGGAGGGAGCCTGACATGGGGCTTGATCCCAAGACTCTAGGATCATGACCTGAGCCAAAGGCAGATGCTTATTCTACTGAGCCACTCAGGTGACCCTCATCCAACTTTCTGTCTCCAAGTGGTTTCTGGGTCATCACTCAAGCTTGGTAGTGTGGGAGGCAGATCTAAGAAGTGGGCCAAAGAGAAATGGGTGGGGCACTGACAGGTTTTGCTATAAACTATTAATGAGCATATCAGTATAACATTTTAAAAATGGTGTGGCACTTTCCAGTAGGGAATATTCTCTTCTGTTAAGTAAAAGGTCTTATTTAACACCCATGAATTCCCTGGAAGTTTGCAGAAATTCCTCCTCATTCTATGGTGAGAATGTTCAAGATTACATCACATAGGCCAATGTCCAGAACCAGAGCCATTCTCCTTCTCCTGTATCTTCCTTCTAGGCCGTTCTGTGGGGTTAGAGGACCCTGGGGTCTTCTGCAATCTTCCTAGGTAAAGGATTGCCCCAATCCAACAGCAGAGGGCAGCAAAGCCCACATTCTGATCCCAGAGACACTGGGATTTCCCAGTCTCAGATAACTTAATTTCAGAGAAATGTGTTGCGGAACGCTGAAATCAATTAAGTTATCAGTCTGAGGTGAAGATTTGGAATAATTAGCAAAAGCAAAATCTATAAATATTGAGAAAAATGAATCCTTGGATAAGCCCCAAAGGGCAAGGAAAGATGGAACCCAAGAAGCATTTCAGCTCTGCCCCTACAGAGCCCCAGTTTCTGAAATCTTGGAACTAAGGAATTAAATGTTGACACTTGAGGCACGGCTGTCACCTTCATGTCAGTCACCTTCCTGTGTAGTTTATTTTTGAGCCTCTTCCACTAAATAGCCAAATGTCACTAGGAAGCAAAGAGGACAGATCGCAGTCCTTACTTCAAACGGCCTCCAAGACCTCCATCAACAGTTGGTATCCACGGTCTAAAACTCACTAACTTAGGTACCACGCACTGAATGTGTAGTGATCTTGGAAGAGAAATCAGAAGCCTACATCTTGCCTTCCTGCCCAGTGGTAACCAACTATGTCTGCATCTTTTTGCAAGGCGCCTATCAGCTCAATCCCAGAAAACAAAAGTATGGTCTCAGAATATGGGCTGGAACAGACACAATCAAGAAGCAATAGCATATGAAACACTTTCTGTTCCAAGGGGAAAAAAAAAGCAAATAAGGAGAATTACGAGCATCAAAACTAAAAGGCTACTTAAGATCTTCCTATCCAAACTCTCTAATTTTATAAATGAGGTGACAGAGTCTCAATGAATCAAAGGGTGAGTTGGAGAACTAGAAACCGGCAGGGTCAGGATGTGTTCTCATGCAACTAAGTTTGGCTAATCTATCTTCATTGCTATAATATTACTCTCTTATGTAAATCATAATTTATTAATACATTTGGTTTGCTTTCAGTGTTTTACTATTACAAGCAATGCGTTTTGTTTATCATTATGCATATTTGCTGGCACTCGCGTGGCCAAGTTTCTCTAGGGCAAGCACCTAGGAAAGAAGAGGTGGGTTGCAGAGTCACGAATTTGCAATTTTCTAGATAATGCCATCCTTTTCCCCAGCATGGTAAAAAGAACTTACATTCCAACAAGCACTGAGTTGGTATTCACATGGTTCCACATCCTTGTGGACACTTGGAATCATGTAACTTCATAATTTGTGTCAATCTGGTTGGTGTTTTATCTGTTTCATTATGGTCTTAGCTTGGATTTTCCTGGTTATTAAAGAGACTGAACATATAGTTTAAAAACAAAAAGCTTTTCCTTCTCTGTGAAACACCTAGTCTGGCCCTTTCCCCATTTTTCTGTTTTTAGTCTTATTGATTTATAGTAGTTCATGATATATTGGGTATATTTCTCCCAAGACTACTACATTCATCGCAAATATTTCCTGGCATATTTTTCTACATATTGTCCATTTAATTATGATGCCTTTTGAAAAATGGAGAACTCTTAATTTTATGATAATAAGATTTATTAATATTTTCCTATATTGTTTGTGCTTTTTATATCTGATAGGGTCAGTTCTTCTTATACTTCTTCAGAATCTTTTACCTTTACTCTTTCGTTTAAAGTTTAGAATTTCCTTGTCAAAACCACCTGTGATTTTGATTAGATTTGCATTGAATCTATTGATCAATTTGGGGAGACAATTTTTTATATCATATTAAATCTTCCTACTTATGTACATGACATATTTCTCAACTTATTTAGGATTTTAACAATTGTCTTTCAAAAATGTTTTCTAGTTTTTCCATACATGGCTACACAGATTCAGTTAGGTTTAGTCCTGGGTACCTTACATTTTCATATTTCTCCTGCAAATGGTATGTTTTTATAGAATCGCCTTTTTAAAACCGTGGACTGGTATATAAAATACAACTGACTTGTGTATTAATATTATACTATATATACAGCATTATTAATCTAAATTCTTAATTTTAACAATTTTCTTTTTTTGAGATTTTATTTATTTATTTTAGAGAGCATGGGCACACGAGTAGGGGGGAGGGGCAGAGGGAGAAGGACAAGCAGATTCATTGCTCAGTGGGCAGCCCCACCTGGGGCTCCATCCCAAGACTCTGAGATCATGACCTGAGCCAAAAGCAGATACTTAACCAACTAAGCCACTCAGATGCCCCTAATTTTAACAATTTTCTTATAATTACTTTTGGCTTCTCTGTGGAGACAGCTGTGTTATTTAGAAATGATAGTTAAATTTCTTATACTAAATATCATATCTTTCTTACATTAGTTTGCTTATATTATGCTTTAGTTTTCTTTATTAGTTTGATGGCTAAGATAACCAGTAAATGGTTAACAGAAGGGTTGACATTTAGCATCCTTATCTTTCCCTATACCTTTAGGAAAATGCTTTTAAATTTTATTATTATGATATTTTCTGTAGAATTTTTTGGCAAGATACCATTTATCAGGTAAAAAAAAGACCTATTTCTAATTTGTTAAGATTCATTAATAATAGAATTTGGGGGGTACCTAGACGGCTCAGTCAACTGGGCATCTGACTCTTGGTTTCGGCTCAGGTCATGATCTCATGGGTCATAAGTTTGAGACCTGTGTGGGGCTTCTTCCATTCTGCAGAAATGATTAAGCCCAAAGATCTTGAAGTGGGGAGATGGGTGATCCTGGATTATACAGGTGGGCCCAACCTAATCAGATGCGCCTTAAAAATGAAGAAGAAGGGCAAGAGTGGGTTAGGGACATGTGGTGTCAGAAGGACTCGACCCACCATTACTGGCTTGGGATTTGGAGAAAGGAAAACATGTACCAATGCAATGGCCTCCGGGAACTGGGAACAGTTTACAGTCATCAAGAAAACAGAGCTGTCAGTAGGACAATCACAGGGTACTGGATTCTGCCAACGACTCCAATGAACAAGGAAAGGAATTGTCCCCTAGAGCCTCCAGGACAGAATGCTCTCCAGGGAGACCTGCCTCAGACTTCTGACCTTCAGAATTGTACCCACTAAATTTGTGGTAACTCATTACAATCAGCAATAGAAGCAAATCACATTAATAGATTTTTTTATATTGAACCAAATTTATATACCCTGCTTGGAGTTTCAACTTACATAAGCATGGGTTAGTATTCAGCTAAAGACTCTGAGACCTCGTTTAGATGTTATCTCCATACCTTCCTTTTCTCCAGTACTTTTTTCCCCAAAACTGTATTCTTTTGTCTCCTTTGCTCAGTGAGAACACATATCTCATTTATGACCCCCTCCCTATACTACCATTCAGAAAGTGTAATCCTCTGAAGAAGTCTATTCCTTCACTGGCTATTTCTCATATCTAAAAGTAAGGGTATTTTCAATGTTTTTATTGTTTATGCCTGAAAGGTAAACTCTTCCCCGTTACGGAATTATTGCATTACGCTATGTTCCCTTTCTATATATATTTGCTTTAGAATTATTCACAGACCACAGGCTGGTATATTTCTGCTTAATTATGTCTGAATGGGACATTTATCACCCAGGTTGTTACTGTCCCCCAAATAGCATAAGACATATATTCCTGACTTGCTTCCTTATTCACACAATGTCACTAGAGTCTCCTCCTCTAGATACATTAAGTGAAAAGTTGGATGTTGAGTTAAAAGTTTATTTCAGGGGTGATAACTGGTGCTTGTGGAATAGTCAACCATGGAATTGTGTCTCTGAGTTTCTCTGTAAATGCAGGAACATCTTCATCGTCTTTAAGCATATATTTTATCTTTTAAGGATGGGGAGCCCCTAGACCTTGGGTTTTATCACACAGCCATGAGTCAATTGCCCATTTTGGTGAGACGTTGGGTTAACAATGAATCATCTCCTGTTTGAGAGAGGTGCCCTTTTTCTGAATTGGGACTATTGGTGAAAAGTTAGCAATGTCCAAATATCTCCTGTCTTGTTTGGAAGCTGGATCAGGGAAGACAATGGTCAAGTGTGGTCATGCAGTTTGGTCAAGTGTGGTCACGTAGTTTCTCTTCCTCCCCTACCAGCGCTGCTAATTTATAGACTGCAATGAGCTAAAACAAAACAAAACAAAAAAATGCTTTTCCTGTCCTTTATGTGGCTTACTTTTTTTTTTTTAAAGATTTTATTTATTTACTTGACACAGAGAGAGAGATTACAAGTAGGCAGAGAGGCAGGCAGAGAGACAGGGAGAGGAGGAAGCAGGCTCCCCGCTGAGCAGAGAGCCTGATGCGGGCCTCCATCCCAGGACGCTGAGATCATGACCTGAGCTGAAAGCAGAGGCTTTAACCCACTGAGCCACCCAGGCGCCCTATGTGGCCTACTTTTGCTCTAGTCTTATTACTGCCAAGCTTGGAGATTTAGTGGAGACCCTCAGAAATCTTTTTCCTTGAGTTCACACTAATTTCAACTATGATGTTAAGAGTATTGATCTTTGTTGACATCAGGTTGGTCTCAATATGATAAAAATAAAATTGCATCTGACAGAAAAATATCAGACACGATAGAGATCAAGGGGCTGTTCTTAGTTGTAGCATAGTTGAGATTTTCTATTTCATTTCAGTGTGATAGATAATAGAGCTCTTTGTAAATGTGCAGTTACTTTTACTAGACTTGCTGGACTAAAAGCAAAGCTTTCTTTCCAAAATTCTCAGAGAAAAAAGAGCAAATTCTATGCCCTCTCACATCAATACAGCAAGTGGGGACACGGGACCCTTCTCTTCCCTCGAAAGTCTTTGGGTCTGAGTTCTTCTGGGGTAACTTGTCTTTTTCTGTAATTAAGTCAACATGATTATCCACCTGAAGCCCTTTCAAGGTTATCACTGTTATGACATTGGTGTTTCCAAAGAGACTGTAATGTGGAGGGAAAATGGTCTTTAAACAGACTCAAGACATTTAATTGAGATTCATTGTGCACATTAAAATGCAAATATTTGTGATGTTTACTGTACAAAAGCACACTTCTAGGTAATGCAATATTGAGCAGGGCCCACAGCAGTATTCTCAGCACAGTGCAGTTAATTCCTCTGGAATGTGCTTTTCACCAAGATAGAAAATATTTCTGATTAGGTATGGAGGGTAAAATGAAATCAGAGCGGCCCGGTTTCGTGTGGTCAATCACAGATACATTCTTATAATTGATTCATTATGGAAAGTCAAAGCTAAGAGGGGAAATTTCTCTGAGTGATCTGAAAATTCATTCCCTTCCTGTTAACATGAATAGGTTGTTAAAATATTCTCTTTCTACTTATAATTGCATAGAGTCCAAAAATTAAAATCAACATTTTTAAACCTAATCTTTGTTTTTTTTTTAAAGGTAATTTAGAAATAGATGCATGTACTTCACCTTAGTTCAAATCTGAAGCAGGGCGCCTGGGTGGCTCAGTGGGTTAAAGCCGCTGCCTTCGGCTCAGGTCATGATCCCAGGGTCCTGGGATCGAGGCCCACATCAGGCTCTCTGCTCAGCAGGGAGCCTTCTTCTTCCTCTCTCCTCTCTCTCTGCCTGCCTCTCTGCCTACTTGTAATCTCTCTCTCTGTGTCAAATGAATAAATAAAATCTTTAAAAAAAATCTGAAGCAAATCTTGAACACAAGACAACAATGTCTGGTGTCACTCATCAGCTACAGTGGAGACTTCCTGCTCTTTCTCTGCCTTCTGCCTGTGCTCAGGAAATGCATCCTGGGAAAGGAGTCAAGGAGACTGTGCTAACTCTTACTCACTTCTGAACCTATGGGTGTAAAGTGGTTCTGAAGGCTCTTATTGGCTTGGATGATTCCTGAGAAACTGGGCATCTGACAGATGTGTTTAGTTATATTGTCTGTGTCTTCTGAATTTTGTGGTTGAAATTCAAGTTGGACTTTTTTTTTAAGGACCTTATATTGTAAGAACCATTTTACATATCTCAACTAAGTATTCCTTTTGAACAGGAAAGATATATCTTCTATAGCTTTATATCTTCAGTACCCAGGACTGGATTGGAGCCATTATAGATCCTTCTATTTTTGTCTATGCAATTAATCATTTGATTTCTGGCTATCCTGTCCTCCCTAAATTTCACTGTATATATCAAGATATAAAGATATATAGATTTAAAGATATCTATAAAGATACATATAAAGATATACAAAGATATAAAGAAGCACAGGGCCCATTATTTGTTAAAAAAAAAAGTCAAAGTTAAGGAAATGTGCTGCTTTCAGGGTAGATTTTTCTAAGTCAGTGCATACCAAACAATAAAAGTCTGCCATAGAGGTAGATTGAGAAGACAGACAATATCCTCTTAATAGAATTAATTTAGTTCTCAAATAGAATCAATAGGTTACAGATCCTTACTGCTAAAAGGGGTCTCGAAGGCCATTTACCTCATGAGGATTATTAACTTATCAATGAGACGTTAATCTGGGGCTGGCATCTTGCAAGAATCAGAGAAACAGTAGTGAATCGGAAAGGTTCCCTGCTCTCAGGGATCAGGGCAGTGCTATGAAAGTATCAATGCATTGATTTAATCTATGTAATATGCACCCTGATGGCCAATGATGTGGCCCAAAATTCTGGCCCATACCTCATACTGAATCTTTGGACTTGTCTCGTAATTCCTCATTTGTAGAGGAAAAATTGCAGAGGAGTTTCAGAGGTGTCTTGAACTTAAGGTGAAAGACTAGGCATAGGAGTTTGCCTCTCTCTTCCTGACCCCACTGAAATCAGAAAGAAAAGAACAAAGAGGAATAAACCAATAGTGATAAAACAAAAGGTAGAGTGAGGATAGAAATCCCATTGATAAATAGTTGTAAAACTTCTATAAGAAAATTGTAGATAGGAGTTGGTTGAGAGAGGAAATGGATGTAGATTGTAACAGCATGGAATATGGATAAGGGAGCCACAGCCGTCTCCCCAAAGGACCTCAAAGAACTATTGAGTACAAAGTCAGCCTATATGTGCGGGCAGGAGTAACAAGTTGAGTAGAAGGAACAGTTGAGATCATTCTATGGGACAACTGTCATGGGGCATTCCCCTCCCCTTCTCTGGCACAGAGAAAGCAGGAAGCCAATATTCACCATTAGTAAATACACCAGGTGGAAATTTCTAAAGAATTTAAGTGAAATGCCTTGGGTAATTTAAGTCTTCTACAGTAACTTTGGGGACTCTAAACGAAAACTTTCTTCTCTTTGGTATTAGGGTACAATGGCGACCCGAGCCCAGCCCCTTCCCACTCAAGAGTTAAGCCTCATCGTTAAGTGAGCTCCTACCCTGAGATCCTAGGTGGCCTACAACCCAAGCCAATGCCTAGCTAGCAAACAGACCAACTTCAGCAATGCTTGAAAAAACCATCCCAGAGAAACAAAATAAATACGACAGCAGATTTCTTGTTGGAAATAACATAAGCTAGAACACAGTGGAGCAACATCATTGAAATTCTGAGAAGACGACCTGAGAATTCTTTACCCCGGGGAAAATATCTTTCAAAAGTGGAGACAAAATAAAGACTTTCCAAACACACAAAAACTGACAGAATTAATCACCAGCATATACTTAATACAGGAAACCTTAAAGAAAGTCTTTCCAGTGGAAGGAAAATGATATTAAATGGAAATATGGTTCTACAGAAAGGAGTGAAAAGCACCCCAAATGGTAACAAAATGGGTATACATGAACACTATTTTTCTTATTATTTCAGTATATGTAAGAGGTAAAAGACCACTGAAAACAAAGCCAACTGAATCTTTAATTGATGTATAAGTGAAATGTATGATGTCAGTAACACAAAGATCATTAGGGGAGAAATGCAAATAGGCTGCTGTAAGGTTCTCATAGCATCAGCAAGGTGGTCCAGAAACACTTGAAGGTAGTTATAAGTCAAAGGTGTATAGAATTTACCCTAAAACAACCACTGACATAACAACAAAGAGTTACAGCTACTATCCAGCAAAGAAGGTAAAATAAAATCATAGGACAGGCTCAATCCAAAAAAGGCAGAAAGAGGGGCACCTGGGTGGCTCAGTCAGTCAAGCATCTGCCTTCGGCTCAGGTCATGATCCTGGGGTCCTGGGATCAAGCCCCACATGGGGGCTCCCTGCTCCATGGGGAGCCTGCTTTCCCCTCTCCCTGTTGCTCCCCCAGTTTGTGCTCTCTCTTTCTGTCAAATAAATAATTCGAATCTTTAAAAATAAATAAATTAAAATTAAAACAACAGAGAACAGGTGGGGCAAAAGAAAATTTTCAATGACTCTATTCTCGAAGAAGGATGAAAACGACCATGAGAAAGGTGTCCGTGATGGGGCTGACAGAGCTGGCGGACAACAACCACAAAGCACAGGGGCTCAGATAAGGCACAGGACTAACAGCTTGGAAATAGTACTAACAGTCTAAGAAAAATGTCAATCCTATCTCTGGGGCACTTGGGCCAAAATGCAATCGAGGTGTTGAGTTGGCAGAGATCAGGAGACCTCCTGATGCGTCTTAGTTGGACCTACATGCTGGGAATAGGAAGTTCCTAATATCCCTAAACTAACAACAACAACAAATTCAAAAATGTTTTTGACAAGTTCCAGGAAACAATTCTCCAGCTGTGAAGCCATCAGACCTTGAGCAGGGTCACGGTGGCTGGACCAGAAGGAATAAGCCCATCAGAAGGAGATTGTTGGGGCCTCCTGGCTCCAGCCAGGTACCCCACTGCAATCCCGGGTACCACAGCCTGGCGTGAGAGGCTCTCCATGCCCGGAAGAAAAGAATGCTTTACATGTCCTCCTCCTGCTCTGGCCTTTATTCTGGAAACATGAGTTACTAGCTCTCCCCAGAGGTGGGGACAGGAGAGCCGCCATCCACCAGCCTGTGCTGGCAGCTGGCCCTGAAGCCAGTGGCTGCCCCCACGCCCTGGGAGACAAATGTGGCCTCCACACCATCCTTCTGTTGCAAGACATGAGCCTTAGGGTAATAATCTTTCATCCAGATATCGTAGCACACAGTTCTGCGTCTGGTGAGATGGACTCTCCGCCCCCAACTCCAGCCTATACATGTGGGTCCACGTGGGGTCTACGGCTCCACAGGGGGACTTCTTTCTTTCTGAGCCCAACCTGTAGGTCCTTTGAAATCAAAAGTAGGTTTCCAGACCTGGATGGGACTTTAGAGATCTAGTATAACTCACTCACTTACTAAAGGGAATGGATGGGCAAATGGGGGGCTCAGTCGGTCGAGTGTCCAACTCTCGATTTCGACTCAAGTCATGATCGCAGAGTCGTGAGACTGAGCCCCGTGACAGGCTCCATACTGAGTGTGAAGCCTGCTGGATTCTCTCGCTCCCTCTCCCTTGATCCCCACACTCACTCTCTCAAAAAAGAGAGAGAGAGAAAGGGAATAGGAGGCACAGAGGAGTAAGAGCCTTGCTAAATGCACGGACAGGTGGATATTGGACCAGAACAATTAAATTCTGACCTCTGGGCTAATGCTATGCCTACTGTCCCTAAATTTAAAAGACCATGTGAGCATGAGCTTGGGAGTATGAACCTCATCCAAGGAGCCTCCCAAGAAGACCCCTTCCCCATGCGGATGGCCGTCTTCCATTCCCTCCCAGCTTGAAGTGCTTCTTGAGGTAACTCAGGATCTCTGTGGGTTCAGCTGTCATATGTCCCCAAATTTTAACTGCACCAGACACAGTTCTCATTATGACTGAAGGAAAAAGACATTTCTTATTATTGATCTCCCTAACCTTTTAGGACTCTAAACTGATAAATGTCACTGGCTATGGGAGGTGATGGACAGGCAGAGGCTGCCAGAGACTTGTCACAGGATGAATGATAGCTGAGGGCCCGTAACCTTTTCCCACCAAAATAGGGAGGCAGAAAGAATTAAAAAAAAAAAGTTGCTGGGAGCCTATCAGGTTATTTGTGATTCAGAACAGGAAGGTCAGAACTTGGAGTCTGTGGACTTGGAAGAGGAGACAGACCAAGCTGGGCAGATGGGTGGGGCACTGACTTTAAGGCCCACCCTGAGCAGGCACCGCAGAGGAGATGAGATGGGAAGGCACACACTTTCCCTTGAGGAGCTCAGTGTCCAAAGTGACAACAACATCGTTCCAGATCTCAGCCATGGCACTGGTCTGTCCTGCGATTTCCTTCAGGTTAGGGACTATCTTTCACGAAAAAATGACTTAGAACTTAGGAATGCTGAGGCTTTAATCTGTCCCATCATCATCTATTCAAGATATCAGCACCAGGTTAGGGAGTGTCCATGCACGAGACAAACCTACACAGACGGTCTCTGTCCTCATAGAGTTTACTTAGGTTAAGTGTGGTGTGTGTATGTGCGTGTGTGTGTGCACACACATATCTACACACATCATATGTGCTTAGCAACATGAGCATACTAAGTGCACAGTTTTCATGCAACCGATGTGTTGGGTGACTATTCTAAAGATTTCCCTCAAGGCAACACCAGCTAGCATAATGGAATGAGCGACAGCTTTGAAACTCAAGCATTATGCCTGCCACACCCCATTCACTTCCTTTGTGAAATTATTTGGCTTTTCGGCTCTCCCCCACCCCCTCCACCTTCCCATTTGTCATCTTGTGGCGGAGACCACCCTGTGAAGGCACTGGATCGAACTTGCACGAGGACATCCCACACATTAGCCAAGGAGCAGGGATGAGTCTATGGCCCTCAAGGTGTCCGTGAAACCAAGGCGATGAGAGAGGTTGTGTGGGAGACGCTGGCCTGGGCTCACCCAGAGCCTTGGAAAGAAGGAAAACACCATTGCCTCCCGGGACCTACACTGTGAAGCAGACACAGCAGGGGTCATGGAGGAGTCGCACAGAGCCCCCTGAAGGATGTGGCCACCGAAGGCACCCACATTTCATCAGAAGGGCCCAGGGAGCCCTCCGGGCACAAGCAAGGAGAAGACGCTGAGGAATCCCCTTTAGGAGAAGGGACTTGGGGAAGCTGATGGGGCCGTGGGTCTCCCTTCTCTGTCGGGCAGGTAAACCCCCAACACAGACACGGCCGCATCAGAGCTCGGTGCTCTTGCATTTCCTGATAGTTTACCCAAGTTTCCACGTTTTAAGTTCACTTCTCTGATCCTCAACCAACTCTGCCACCTAAATAACTCAACTGCAACCACTCCCACCACCCCCTCTGCCACCAGGGTCCACACCCCCCAGATTTCTCAGGGCGGTGGCCTCCCACCCTCTCCCTGCCTCCACTCACCTCCCTTCCAATCATTCTCTGCATGCAGCCAGAAACAGCTTTTTAAATCATAAATTTTATGTTGCTTTCCCAATTAAAACCCTGCCATGGTCTCCTATCATGTTCAGTGTAAAATTCAACTACACTAATGTGTTTCAGAAGCCTTCGCGGGCTGACTCCTGCCAAGCTCTGCAGCATCATTTCAGATGGGCTCTGCCCTCCCAAGATAACCTCCTGCCACCCTTCACAGACACCTGTTGTCCTAGGGCACCCTCTCTTCCCTCTCCCCTGGCAGCTCCCCCACCCCCTGCCACGTTCCTCAGTTCTCCATGTAGATTCCGCTTTCCCTGGTCCCAGCGCCCTGGGCTGATGCCCCTGCGCGTGCTCTCCGGCGCCAGCACCTACCCTCACCTCTGTGTTTATTACATTAGATTGAGTTGCTTACTTCACCCATTGTCAGCTGGATTGTTAAATGCAGAAATTATGGCTTCGCTCCCTGTACTCCGGGTTCTTTATCTGGAAACTAGAAAGGACTATAGCCATGACCTCATAGGGTTTTTATGAGACTCAAGAGAGCAAATGTGTATAAGGCATCTAGAACAGTTTCTGACAGAGTAAACACTATATGAGTTCTTACTTATACTTTATACTATATATAATACACAACTTATATAGGTAATAAGATATATAAAATACAGAATGATTTCATATTATTGATATTCTCGATATTATTATTACTATTGCTGTTATTATTATACTTCTTTCCTGCTGTAATTTTAGAATACAACATAGTGCATGTTGAATAGGAACCTCTCAATTATATGCTAAATAAAAGAATTAGTTGCATACATACCAACCAACCATCTAATTTTTATTTGATTTCCTATGTCACTTGAATACTGGAAAATTTTAACATGGCCAGCACCAAAAAAAAAAAAAAACCTACAACTGACAAGCATATTTTCCAAGATGTCACTAAATGGTCATTTTGGTTTTATACATCAGTCTCTATGAGTTTGATTAAGGTGAGTCAGCCTTCCCAAGTCAAATCAACTCTAGGATACTGAGTTTGAGGTGCTGAGGACCTAACCATGTATGCTGGGGAAACTATTCATGTTAACGCCCCCCCTTTTTTTTTGTCTGGGGGGCCAAAGGGACCAAGGAGGATTCTCTGCCCTGTGCCCTTTCCTCAAATATCCCATTGGAAGAACTTACTCTGCAGTGACTTCCACTGCCCTCTGGCTTTCCTATAGAAAAAGAATTTGAAAATGCAGAAAAACACGGAACAGCTAAGAGCTTCCCTTCTAAACTACTCATTCACCCAGATGGGTTGGAAGGCACAGGCTCGAGGTGTGGGCAGTGGCCGGTGCAGGTCACGTGGCAGGATTGGAGGCAGGCAGAGAGGGGTGAAGATGAGGGCGTGGCCACAGGACCCAGCAAGGCTGAGTCTCAAATCCGAAAGGAGTGGCTGTGGACATGGGGTAATGGTAGTGGCCAACCTTTCACTGAATCTGACTCATCATCTTGTGAAGTGTTTAGACCATCAAGAGAGAGGGGTCCTATTATTAAAAGAAGTAAAGGACTCATCAGGAGCTTAATTAATATTCCAGCAGGAATCAGAGCAAACCCGGGGAGTTTGACTCCAAGGTCTGTGCTCTTTACTCATGGTCTCTTGGCTTTCTTCTAACCTGGGCCCAAGACCACTGCAGAAAATGGATGGGGCATGCACATGATTAATGGTGGGTATGTAATAGGCCTTTGTCCTTGGAGGCATTAGAACCTGCAAGGGCCAGGCCTCTGCCATGGCCACCTGTGTCTCCACTCATGGCCGTGCCCGCTATACGCTGTGCTGGATTGATGGTCCCCTTGCTTGCTAAGCTGCCTTTGCAGTAACAAAGAACTCAGAGCATTGAAGGGGGCATGAGGCAAGCATTATTACCAGATCGAGAAATGGACAACCATCCCCACCCACATACTGCTAGTGAGCCTCCCTGCCAACTTAGCATTAGGCGGCTTGCTGCATGGGCAAGAGACCTCACCTCTGAGGTATCTTCTGGCAAATCTGTCTAATTAAGGAAGCCCAACAAGGATCGAACCCTCAAAGCCTCTGGCCCCAGCACATTCTCAAAACTGTCCTTACTTCACTGGATGCGAACAGTACACAGATTCTTGGGTGAGTTCTGTGGACCGTTTTGAATCTGGGAAAGTCAACGTCGCAGAGTGGAACACTGTCCACTCAGAAATGTAGGCTGGCCCTGCCTCAGGGAGGAACAGGGAGGTGGGGCTGGGGCAAGTTGCCATCCCTCTGCAGTGTCCCCACCTCTCCCCACTCCCCTGCCCGCCTAGGACTGCCCTTGAGTGGTTGCAACTCAGGCATGACTCACCTCCGCCCACAGAAAACTGCATTGCAGCTTCCAGGAGAGCACATTCTCGTGTCGTGGGCACACATCCGTTTTCAGGGGAGAAGAGGTCCCTTTCACTTTCATGAGTATTTTGTGACGTTTTATGCCTCAGAGGTAAGGATCACTTCATTGTGACTTTCAGCAGTAGACTGGAATGACTTGGAGAATAAATGTTGCAGTCATTGGCAAATAGGACAAGCCCCTTCTCCCTTATTGATGGGTAAAAAAAAAAAATCCTTCCAAAACAAACAAACAAAAAACCCCAGAACCCAGGCTGATAGCTGTCAATTCTCAGATTTGCCCAAAACATCACCGTTCTCCTTTCATATCATTTTCCTCACTGAAACCATCCTCAAGCAGGTGAACACAGAGTTGGTCAGATGAATATTGCACACACATTTCTTAATGAAGATGATTCATATCAGTTGTCTATCTGTCATGTGTTGGCCCATAAGTGAGAAGTCTCATCTAGTCCTTATAATCAAGTGGGGGTGGGGAACCTGCTCTCTCCTTTTTGTAAATGAGAAGATGGAGGCTCAGAGAAGTGAGTTGACTTTTTCAAGGTCATGCAGTGCGTCAGGGCAGATCCAGCCTTGGAACCCAGATCTGTTGGTCACCAGAGATTATGCCTTTTCCTCACCTCAGTGGATGGACAGAGAGTTTAGTGCTATATCACCAAAGGCAGTGAAGTCTACCCCAGGGGCAGGAGGGAACATAGGCTACCAGTTCTAAGGCCTATGGAAATTACAAGTATATATATGGGTGCATTAAGCATTAGAGAAGGTGGCTTTGCTTGACTTTCCACATATATCTCTAAAGAGCTTCACTTTAGTCATGGTTTCGTGGCTCCTGGAAGGAAAACACTTAGGAAGGGCTCTGGGAGGGGCACTGAAAGCTGGAACCAGGTGAATTTACTCTGATACGATGACTCCCATGATTCCAGGGTTTTTGAATTTGCTACATTGACAAGAAAAGAGACTTCCCTCTCCGCAGAAGCAGAAATAATTTATGACATCCATTTTACTATCTGGAAGGCTCCACAGAGCTTTATATAATGGCTTCTGTTGTCTTTATAGATTTTTTTTTCCTAGGGAACATTTTAATCTAGCTACAGTAAATAATATCAATCACATTGCTCATATAATCATTATTGGCCTGAGTCTTTCCTTTGATTGATTTTTAAATATTATGTTCTCTGCTAGGAGTGGCCTGGAAGACTAGGAATAACACTGGCTTAGAAAACAGAAATTTGCAGTTGTTAGTCTGATTTCTTCAATGATGAGCTCACTGTCCCTTCAGATGCCCCCCCTTTGGGTCATGGCTCCACAGAGGAGGCTTGTCTCCCTGAGGAGGCCGGGGAGGCTTTGAAGCCACCTTCCACCACTTTATAGCTGTGTGATCTTGAGCCTGTTGGGAAAGCTCTTCTTGCTTCTCTGCTCTAATCTGGAAAATGATCATCATAATTAAACATACTTTCCTGGAATGCTGTTAGGACTCACTGTGCACATTCCCATCAAGTTCTTTGAGAAATGCCTGTTTCACAGTCCTGCTCCAAAATACAGCATTTATTGTAATCCTATCCCCACTTCCATTCCGAAACACCCTCAACACATGCTCAACAAACTCTTACTAATCCTTTACATTCCAGCATACATCTTTCCTTTTCTAAAGAGCCACCCGCAACCATCCCCTGTGTCTCCCTAAGCAGAATTCCTACTTCCCCCTCTCTGATCCTTCTGATGGGACTTTGTCTTTTCATTCAATCAGGAAGTGTTTATAGAGCTGGGGGTACACCAGGCTCTGTAAATGTAGAGTTGTCTATAAGATGATCATTGCCCCCAAATTGCTCACAGTCTGGGAGGCATGGCAAGTGCCATGGAAGCGCCGAGAAGATTTCTTGCTCGGAAGTGGGTCATTTCTCAAACTGTGTAAAACTCAGGGGCAGTCGCCAAAACCATATCAGCTGTGCCTGGGTTTTCCCCTTTTTCTCCATTCTGTTTCATTCTCCGGCTTTCTACTTTTTCTCTCTGGCCTCCCCTCCTTTATTCTCTTAGCTTTCTCTCCTGTCTCTTGGGTTTTGTTCTCTCCTTTTCCTTCTCCCTTTTCTATTTGGATCTGGGCTGCATGTGGAAGTAGGAAAACACTCAGGCACGTCTTTCTAGAAGAGAGGTTCTCCAGCTGAGTTTTCAGGGTAGAGAGGGATACAGATAAAGCACCAAAGAGTGAGGGCTAGAGACGGAATAGAAAGAAGCAGTCAGAAGGAACACCAAATGTCAGATCCCAGGATGAAAAAAGTACATGTATGGATGCTATGTGCTGACAAATGCATGGAGATGTGTCAGGTTTGGAACACCCCGAAGGTGAGGGCAGAGTGGTGGGAAGGGGGGTAAATCCAGCATTCTCCACTCCGGATGGATCGCATTCTCTACGGGATGGGTTCTAAGTTGAGGTTTTCAGGAAGAAGGTGGCATGATTCAATTTGCATGTTAGAAAGATCGCTATTTTGGGTGTAGGATGGATTGGAAGAAACTAGCTGGATGTAGGGTGTTAAGTTATGCTACTGAAAGAGTCCAAGAGAGGCTGATACTTCAAGGATGTTGGCAAGATGGGTCATAAGCATGTAAGCCCTGCTTATGCTCGGGGTCCTAATCCTGGTGCTGCCATTCACGGTTGCCAAGAAAATTGGTGACTTCTGATGCCCTATACTCTCCTGGAAAACATCTGGACACTTGAAAAATAGACATTTTGTCCTGGTGGTCAAATCTATAACATCAAGAAAGAAAGAGAAAGAGATCCGCACAATAGTTTACCATCAGATTTCATAGGTAAGAAGCATGAGACCTACATTTGTTTATTCATTTGTTGATTCAATATACGTGTACTGGGAGCCTGCCATTTATCAGGCCCGGAGTAAAGGGTGCATATCAGAGAGCAAGACAGACCAATTTCCTACCCTCTTGGAGTTGCATTATTGAGGGTAAAGCACATAAGAAACATGTGTATGCAAATTGTTTTTATCAAGTAATGACACATTCTGTGAAAGAAATAAAGTAGGTTAAAAGGATGACGTTTGATCAGAATGGCAAATTTATATAGCATGGGCAGAGAAGGTCCCTCCTATAAGGGGACATTTGATCCTGATGGAACTAAGAGAGCTAGTTAGGCAAATGTCAGGGAAAGAGGGTTCCAGGGAGAAGGAGCAGTAGGTGCAAAGGGCTTGAGGCATGAGCATATGTGGTCCCTTGAGGACCACCAAGGAGCCATCTTGACTGGAGCAGAAAGTGTGGGGGAAAGTGTAGCAGGAGATAAGCCAATGAGATAGATGCCAGATCATGAAGGACTTTATAGACTAGCGGCTGGGATTTTTTTTTTTTTTTAAGTGTGATGGGAAGCCATTGATTTGACCTGACATATGTTAATGGATTACTTTGGTTACTGTATGTAGAACAGGCTAAGAGAGCAGAATGGAAAGAGGAAATCCAAATGAAAGATGGCTATAGCAGTCAATGGAGAAATTGTGGTGGATCGGACTAGGGTTTTCGTGGAAATAGTGAGAAGTGGTAGGATTCTGGATACATGTTGAAGGTAGATTTGACAAATAACATTTTCTAACAGCATTGAGATGAAGTTTGAGAAAAGGGGAGAATTAAGGATCATTCCAGGGTTTGTCCCGAGCAACGGGGTAAAAACAGTGGCACAATAAGTCTGAGTGAAAAATTAAAAAAAAAAAAAGGGAGCTCAGTTTTGGACAGGATAAATTTGGGATGCCTAGTAGATACCCCAGTGACTGTGTGAGTAGGCAGATATGCATGTGAACTGGGGGTTCTGTAGAGAGGTTAGAAATGCACCTGCAAATTTGGAAGTTATCAGTAAACAAGTGTTGAGACTGGATGTGAGCACAGATGGAGAAGTTTTAAGGACTGAATCCTGTACAATTGCAAAAGTTGAAAAAGAAGAAAATCTAGCAAAGGTGACCAAGAAGCAGCAGCCAGTAACAGAGAGGGGACACGGAGGAGAGAGAAGGAAGAGTCGAGAAGGAGACAGGCTTGAAAACTGTTAACGTGAAACCAGCCTCTTCCCTCTCCTCCCGTAAATCACATAAAACCACCAAGGGGAATGAAAAGAAAGCTGTCAACCACATCATTAAAGGAATCAGCACAACTTTAACCACAAACCATCAAAGGGGACCACAATCAGTGGAGTGTTGCACAGGGCTGCAGGAGAGAGCCAAAAGGTCAAACCCATGGCCCGGTTGCCAGGAAAGAGCCATCTGTACACTTCAGGGGCACTGGGGTATGCTGACGTGCATAGGCAGGTCCCTGGCTGCACCTCCAGCAATGGGAGCCTCCCTTGGTGCTGTCTGATCACGAAACACAAGGGCAGCATGGAATGAACAGTCACACGAGGAAGCAGGGGAGAAGAACAACTTTCCATCTGAACAGTGCTACAGAAGTCTGCAGGTGCCCATGGCTAGTGTGTGGAAAGAGATAAAGACTAAAAGAACTCGCAAACACGACACTGAACCATAAGAAAATTCCTGCTAACTCTGAGTCTTTCTCTGTTCATTCACCGCAAGCAAGTCCTCCAAACAACTGGGTCCAAGAAAAAGTCAACTGTTTAAGATAAATAACGAAAAAGAATCAGAATCAGCACTATCTAGATACTACAAGAAATGAACAACAACAACAAAACACAAAAGGATGAAAGAAATGGAGAAGATACATGGCCTATAAAGAGCATACATCGGACAGCTATAGCTACAGAGAAAATGAAAATTTGATCAAACATTTCTTTATAATGTGATTGATACTCTCGGGTTGGCTAATTCAGTGTCCACTCCAGCTCCCTTCTAAATTTTCTAGCTGGATGGGAAACACAAAGGATCATTTCTCAAACTTCTCGGTAGCTGGAGCTCTGTCTGTGATAAAGATCCACTAGGAAAAAAAAATATATATATATATATATATATTTATATATATGTGATTTCTAGAAGGAAACAAATAAGAGGATCCACATATGGAGAAACTGATCTTGAGCCAAGCATAGCGACGGAGGTCACCAGTTCTGTGCTCTGGAGCCAAGTTTCTAGTGTCCAAGCACAGAGCATGGGAGACAGCAGCAATCGGTTCTGCTACAACATTGCCCATGTGTGGTTGGGTACTCTCCTGGCTGCACAGTGTCCAAGCCTATGTCCCTAGCCCTCCAGAAGAGTGGTGAGCTCTCCTTTCATAAACCCATTTTGCTTTAACCCATCTACTCTGTAGTTCTGTTTTCCTGCAACAAAAAACACTGATAAATATTCATAGATTTAAAAAGGGAGAAACCTTAATGAAACAATTTCCCCATTTAAGAAATGCACAAAGAAAAGTACAGAAAAGTGAGGGTATGGCTAATGATAGGACAGGAAGAGATAAAACATGAGCTACAAGATCAACAAGAAGGAAAAACATAAATGAAGGCAAAACTTGAAATAAAATATACATATTGCATATCACGTTTTACTTCTCCATTCATCTGTTTAAGGGACACTGACTTTGTTCCCATGAATGTTGTGAATAATGCTGCAATGAACATGGAGATGCAGATATCTTCTGGAGCATACATAACCAGAACTGGTTCACTGGATCATATAGCAGTTCTATTGCTAATTACTTGAGAAACCTCCATACTGTTTTCCACAGTGGCTGTACCAGTTTGCATTCCTGCCAACAGCACATGAAGGTTCCCTCTCCTCCACATCCTCGCCGACACTGGCAGCCGCTTGTCTTTGTGATAGTTGCCATTCTAACAAGTAGGAGGTGGTACTTCATGATGGTTTGGAGTTGCATTTCCCTAGTGATTAGTGATGCTGAATATGATTTCATGCACTTGTTGGCCATTTGCCTGTCTTCTGTGGAAAATGTCTGCTCAAATCCTTTCCCTATTTTTAATCAGATTATTTATTTATGTTTGCTATTGAGTTGTGGAAGTTCTTCATGTATCTTGGCTTTTAACCCCTTATCAGACTGAAGGTTTACAAATATTTTCTCCCATTCCATAAGTTGATTTTTCATTTTGTTTATTGTTTCTTTTGGTGTGCAGAAAGCTTTTCATTTGATTTAGTACCACTTGTTTATTTTTGCTTTTGTTGTACATATTTTGTGTATTATATCCATACCAATATCCATACCTAGTTTTTTCTAGGAGTTCTACAATTTGAGGTCTCATATTTAAGTCTTTAATCCATTTCAAGTTATTTTTGTGAATGGTATAAGGTAGGAGTCTAACTACATTTTTTTGCTTGTGATTTTCTAGTTTTCCCAATACCATTTATTGAAAATACGATTCTTTTCCCATTGAGTCCCTTGGTTCCCTTGTCAAAGATTAGTTGACCACATGTGCAAGGGCTTATTTACAGGTTCTCCATTCTCTTTCATTCGTCCATGGGTCTGATTTTATGCCAGTATCATATTGTTTTGATTTCTTTAGCTTGGTTAATATAGTTTGAAATCATGAAGTGTGAAGTGTGATACTTCAACCTTTGTTCTTTCTTCATTTCTTTTTTTTTAAGATTTTATTTATTTGCCAGAGAGAGAGAGACACAGTGAGAGAGGGAACACAAGCAGGAGGAGTGGGAGAGGGACAAGCAGGCTGCCTGATGAGCAGGGAGCCAGAGGGATGCAGCAGCGCTAGATCACAGGAACCTGGGATCATGACCTGAGCTGAAGGCAGACACTCAACCACTGAGCCATCCAGGCACCCCTCTTGATTGCTTCTTGCTCATGATTGTTTTGGCTATTTGTGATCTGTGGTGGTTCCATACAAATTTTAGGATTGTTTTTCTTTTTCTGTGCAAAATGCCATTGAATTTTGATAGGGATTGCATTGAACCTTTAGATGACTTTGGGTAGTATGGACATTTTAACAACAGTGATTCTTCTGATCCATAAACACAGGATATCTTTCCATTTATTTGTGTCTTCTTCAATTTCTTCATCAAAGTGTTATAGTTTTTGGTATATAGATATTTCACGTCCCTGGTTAAATTTATCCCTAAATATTTTATGGTTTTTGATGCTATTGTAAATGGTACTTTTTCTTCATTTCTTTTTCAGATATTTTGTTTAGTGTAAAGAAATGCAACTGATTTTGTAGCCTTCAACTTTATTGAATTCATTGATCAGTTCTGTGTGTGTGCACAGTTTTTAGGGTATATAGTATCACTTGTAAACACAGACAATTTTCTTTCTTTCTTTCTTTCTGATTTAGATGTCTTTTATTCCTTTTTCTTTCTTGATTTCTCCGGCTAGTGCTTCCAGTCCAATGCTGAATAGGAGTGGTGAGAGTGGGCACCCTTGTCTTATTTCTGATACTTGAGGACAAGCTTTTAACTTTTTAATCACTGACTATAATGTCAGCTGTGGACTTGTCATATATGGCCTGTATTATGTTGAAATATATTCCTTCTATACACAATTTGTTGAGACCTTTTATCATAAAAGGATATTGTTATTTTGTTAAATACCTATTTTGAATTAGCCTAAGCAATAAAAGAAAGTTTATTGATTCATATAACCAAGTGTCAGGTCAATGCTAGAACCATCTTTCAGAATAATAGGATCTAGAGAGTTAAGCACTCTCCCCATACTTAGAAAATTTAGTATTTGTCTCAGAATAGAGACGAAAGTTCAGGCCCAGTGTCTCAGGAAGAATCTGGTAGTAGTGGAAAATTTACACCTTCCTCAAGTAGTGTTTGTTCTTCTTGACTTCTAACTTTGTAGATCAGTAATTTAACATCTGACCTTTGATTTATAGACCAATAACACATTCTTGATTTAAGGACAATAATCACTGCAGTTGTGAAAATAAACATTACCACTTAGACTGCTTGGCAAAGTCTCCATTGTAAAACAAGCCCCAGTTTTGTTTATATTGAGCTTGGATTGATGGAGAATGGGGCATTCATCTACCAGGGGTCATTCCAGGCAGCCACAGCAAGAGGCCACAAAATTTCTCAAAAAACCCTGCAGTTGTTAGGTAGTATCTGCTTGATACTCAGAAGGCGAATACCAGAGTGCAAGAAGTACTTTAAATAGAATCTTAAGATTCTGCAGGCACAATGACAGAGCAAACGACATGAGCTATGGAATCATCAGACCTGGGACAAAATTTTAATTCACTCACTCATGACTATTTATCCTTGAACAAGTAACTCAAATCTGAATCTCAATTTCCTCATCTGTAAAATTGGTATAGTGATATCTATCTCATAAGGTTGTCATGTGGTTGAAGTAAGAAATGTATAGAGTGTCTAGTACACAGAGGAAGCCAGAAAAATAGTAGCTATTATTCAGACTCAATCATCCAATATTTGCATAATCTATATTAATATATCTTTATTAGACTGTGTACATTTCAATGTAGCCCGTGCCTGAGAAATGGCATTCATATTGATAACTCTGAGATTAGCCTTCTAAGACTCTACAGGGATGTTTAATCCACAAGTAATGAATGGTAATCAAGAGTTTCAGTGCTAAAGCATATAATTATTTTTTGTTAGTATAATATTGATAAATTCAATGGAAACTTTTCTATATCATTTTACTTCTAGTCTCTGCAGCTTTTGACGTTGTTCAAAGCTGCTTCTTGTTTATTAGCTTTTCTTGATTTCAGTTATAACATTTTTTTTCCTTCCAGTGTCCCTGACTGGCCTTTCTAAATCTTTTTCTGGACACCTCCTTTTCCCATCTCTTGAATGTTGGTTTTCCTTACCCATCTTTCAGAATAGACCCCCTTCTCATTTTAACTACTCTTTTTAGACAGTATTTTTTCATTCCCAAGACTTCACTTGTTATTTAATTCAGGACCTTAAGTAAGGTTGTGCAGGTTGTGCACTGCCCTAATGTGCTAAGTTGAAAAAGAGAGTGAAGGCAGAAATCCAGTCTGTGTGCTGCTTGCCAGGTCAAATACCCCAGGGCCAGTGTTCACCTAAAGGGAACACCTTTTCCTAATTTACACAAAAGCATTCTATATGTCAGCAGTTGCCCTGATCTAAATGATACGCGCGCGCGCGCACACACACACACACACACACACACACACACACACAGTGCTAAGCTTAATGCAGGTATCAAACTTAACAAATTCCGTTGACAATGGGAATCTCCATCTGTATGAGTTCAACTCCACATGACTAACCTGAACTATTCTTTTCTTCCTCATCCAACTAAATGATTTCATCCACGTTTCAATACTTAGATTCAATACTTAGATCCACTAAGATCTAAGTATTTTCTAATTGCCATTATGATCTCTTTTTTAAACTAAAAATTATTTTAAAGTGTGTTTTGCTGTTTCCATATGGGAGGTCTTCTTAATTTTAGTAAGTATTTGTTGGATATTTAATAAACCACTTCATTCAGAGAATAGGGTGATACGTCTTGGCTTTTGAGATTTAGTGCATTTTTCTGGGAGAACTATAATCTTGTCAGTTTTTTGTTAATATACATGTGGACTTGAGAAAAATGTATATTCTCAAATTGTTTTTCTTTTTTTAATTTAAATTCAATTGGTTAATATATAGTACATCGTTAGTTTTTGATACAATGTTCAATGATTCATTAGTTGTGTATAACACCGAGTGCTCATCACATCACATGCCCTCCTTAATTTCCATCACCCGGTTGTTAGATACATGTTTCTAAAGATGACTATTGAATACAGTTTGTTAGTTTGTGGTTTAAATCTGGTTTATGCCATTGCTAAATGTTTTTACTTGGTTTTTCAAACAGATATAAATATAAAAAAAAACTCCCATGTTGGTAGTGAATTCATCAAAGTGAGATAGTTTACAGTTAGAATTTATCTTTCTTGTGAATTGTTCCTTTGAACATTATGTTGGAATCATCTGTATCCTCCATAAGAGTTTTTCCTGTAACATTTAATTTATGCTATTAATAGTGATATCAATTTTTGGTTAGCATTTTCCTAGTATATGTGCTTTTTCCCATCAGTTGACTTGCAATCATTCTGTGTCCTTGTGCTTTAAATACATCTCTGCTAAACACCATGGAGGTAATTTTTCTTTTATTCTTAATTGGCAGTCATTACTTTTTAACTGACAGGTTTAGTCCATTTACCTTTAATGTGATGAATATGTATACCATCCTATATTGTACTATTTACTCTGCATTTCCTATGCCTCCTATTTGAATTTTCTTGACTTTTTCAACATTTCTTTATTCTCCTCTTTTCCCTCTGTGGGTTGGAAGGCCATATATTTCATTTTCATGCTTTCAAATTTCATTTTATTATGTTACCCTCCATTTTTGACAAAAATCTCTATTTATTAATGAATATCTTTATCCTCTCTCTTATGCAAAAGGAAATTTTAAAACAATTTTAACTGCCTTCAAATCTGTTCTGTCTTATGTTATATTTGTTTAGTATTTTAGTTCCTCCTAATTGGGGGAGTATACAAATAAAATATTACTTTGAAAAAAATAATGAACAGAAAAATGTGTACACTGTACTATATTTTTGCAAGCATTACCTTAATAAGGGAGAGATCTTTTAAGAAAATGGTAGAAAACTTTTAGTTCTTTTCAGATAATCTAGGTTATAGTATAGTACAAATAAATCCTTAAATATTATTGGCTTAGAATTTGCTTATACAAAGTTCACTATAGAACAATGAGGACTCTCCTCCATATGATATTTGGGACTCTGGCTTTTCCATCTTGTGACACATCATCTCAACACCTGGACATTGATGCTGACACATGTAAAGACTGATTTGGAGGAAATGTATCAGCTTTCAATTGCCTTGGCTTAGAAGTGACACACATTACCTCAACTCTCAGTGCATTGGCCAGAACTAGTCATGAACCACTAACCTAACTATAAGGGAAGTAGATAATATAAGGGAGCACATGGAATATTTAGAAGCCATAAGTTTCTATGTCATAAATCCAACGTATGTGGCTGGCACCAAGAGGGAATGTTTGGTCATTAAAACTGTCATATATCTTCAGGGTTTGGCCTAATGCCTTACACATGGAAGGCTCACAATAATTTGTATGAATAAGTCAATCATTGATAAAATGAATATATGCAGGAAGGGTGATATATGAGTAGGAACCTGGTCTCAGGATGTGGAGATCTGATTTTGATTTCTAGCACTATCATTAGTTGGATCCTTGTGGGCAGGTCATTTAACTGCATTTGCCTCCCTTACCTATCAAATGAGAATAGTTATGATTCTTCTATTTTACTCAGAAGACTACTATGAAAATCATCCACTCATTGATTCTTTTTTCCCCACAATTAGGTTCCATAATTTAAGTTTTCCACAGTTTAAGTTCTAATTGTAGGTTGTCACTCAGAAGAAGGAAACAGATTCTATAATAATGTACACTGAGAATAATACATCGTAGGTTTGTTGTAGAGATTTAATGAGAAAATAAACATAAACCACTTAAACATAGAGCAAGTTCTTAATAAGGGCTAAGTAAATGCTCACTGTTATTTTGTTCTGCATGCTTCCAGAAATCACTGCCATGTGGTAGTACTAGGAGAGGATGAGTAGACTGCAGAATAAATTTATGCTTTCTTCATATCTGAAACCTAGATAACTCTCAAGAAAAAAGATGAATAATTGTAGCCAATAAGCAATGTGACTCATTTTATTATTATTATTATTTAAAAAATTAATGAGTTCATCAAGAAACCAAACTCCATCATAATTTTCTAGAGTCAATGACTATGAACTTTTTATTTGATCCTCAATAAGAACCTTTATGTATTTTATATGAAATCTTAGAAAACTGAATCCCTTCATCATTGTGATGAGCTGAGAATCATGGGAGGTACACTGTGGACCCTTAAGAGCACTGAATCAAATTTTCCTTCAAAATAGCTTCCAAAGTTTCAGTTATCCAGACTCAAATTTAGAACGATTCTTATTAATTGAAGAACGTGGATATTCAGAAATGTTTCAGTAATTATAAGTAGAATTAATTACCATTTAAAAAATAGGAAAAGGTTTCCTCTTCATTTTGAATGAATCTTATGGCTCCATCAGTATGTCAGTAAAATTCTATATGAGGTTTAAACTTCAAAGTATCTACCAAGTTTCTTTGAGAACTTTATCATTACATTAAAGAAAGGAAATTTAACTGCTGCCATAGAATATTCTGTGATTTCCCACTATAATATCACTTTTCCAAAATCACAAAAAAAGATACACTCCCATGGCTTTTTCATTTCTTTGTGAGTTATATAGAAGGCCTGCATTTTTATTTTATGTTTTATATAATTCAATATGAGTCATACAAAAGTAGGTTTTCTTCTCCATATTACAACTATGAGAGTTTTGCTGGAAAATATTTATATTGCTTCTGTCTCTAACAAAATCTGTAAACATTTGGACTGTGTATTAAAGAGATCTCTCAGCTTCTTTCTATTCTTTGTCTTAAAATGCAGAAAATGCCAATGGAACTTGCACAGTTTTTCTTTTAGAGGAAAAAAAAATTTTAAATTATTATTACAACAATACTATGTGCTTGTCATAAAAAAGTATCAAATGGTAGAGAATGGCATAAAATAAACATAGTCTATCCTCCTTGCCCCCAGTCTCAGTCATAACAGAGATAGCCACTTCCCAGACATTTTATGTGAATATAAAATAGAGTATAAACCAAAATATATTTTGGTTTATACCAAAATATAAACATGTTTACATACATTTTATGATAAACATATTTTCACTTAATATGTTCTTAGCTTTCTAAAAGTCAACATTTATAGGTTTATAACAATCTTTTAATAGTTGTGGATTATTTCATTGAATAGCAATACCATAACTTATTTAATCCATTCCTACTAATATCTGTTTACTTTCCATTTTGTTTCAGCAATACAAATAATGCAGGCAGCATCTTTTGATTTTCACAATTATGGTTGATTTTGCTGAACAGTGATCAAGGGAACGCAAGGCCTAATGTCTATGCTTGTTTATTTGCTCATAATCAGTTCTGACATCTTAAGTGATCACCAAAGTGATCAAAAACATTTTTATTAACTTTATGTGACCATTTATGTCATAATTAGCTCTGTAAATTTTGTGAGGACTTGTCACATGTCTCGTGAAATTTTCTATCTGTACTTTCTTCAAAAAACGAAAAGTTAAATCAAGAAATTTAAAGTAAACTGCTACTCTGGAAGTTCCACATTATTTCAATGATCAGAATACAAGTGAAATGTATTATTTCTTTTCATCACATTGCTTTGTAGAGGATGGAGGTTGAGGTGATTGATTTTTGCAATGTGTAACACTGATTTTAAGCTCTGTCATCAAATGGTTGTGAATTTTTTTAAAAAAATATTTAATATTTTGAAATCTCACTGTCTCCATTTGCAAAATATAGTTATAAAAATTAGCTTTATACAGATATAGGGATGCTGATGGATTACAGAAGATATGCAAGTAAATCCTCTAGGGTGAAACTCTGCCCATTGTGCATACTTACTAAACTTCGTCTATTATTAGTTTTTTATATAACACCATTATTTGAAACATCTCACCATTGGCTCTCCACCACATATAAGATAAAATAACCTCAATGTCTCTCAACATGATCCATCCCATTTTTAACCACATGTGTCCGTGGCCTACCTCTCCAGACTCATTTTCTTTTCTCTTTTCCCCAGATTTATTGAGGTATAATAAACAAATAAAGATTACATATATCTAAAGTGCACATAAAATTTTGATATGCATAAACACTGTGAAATGATTACCACAATCAAGCTAAGTAACTTACCCACCACAGAGTTACCTTCAAAAAAAAGTTTATGGTGAGAACACTTAAGACTGACTCTCAACAAACTTTTTTCTTTCTTTCTTTCTGTTTTTTATTGTGTTATGTTAGTCACCATACAGTACATCATTAGTTTTTGATGTAGTGTTCCATGATTTGGAACTGTTTGCATGTTCATACCTAGTTTGCGTGTTCATACCTAGTACTCCATTATTCTCAGTAAATTTTGAGTACATAATACAGTATTATCAGTTATAGTTACCATACTGTACATTAGATCTCTCGAGTGGTATCCATCCTGAAATCCTGAAACTTGATGTCCTTTTTACCAGCATCTTCCTATTTCCTCCACCACCCTGGCCCATGCAAACCACCATTCCACAGCTTGCTTCTATTTATTCCACTTTTCTAGACTTCACATATAAGTAAGAACATGAAGTAATTGTCTTTCCATATCTGACTACTCACACTTTACCACATGTCTTCCAGATTAATCTATTTTGTCATAAATGGCAGGATATCCTTCTTTTCTAAGGCCAAGTAATATTCCACTGTTTATATATACTACATTTTCTTTATCCATTCACCCACTGACAGACACTTAGGCTGAATACACATCATGACTATTACAAAGCATGCTTCAATAACCAAGAGAATGTAGATATCTCTTTGAAATCCTGATTTCATTCCTTTGGAGATATATTCAGAAGTGAGATAGCTGTATCAAATGACAGTTCTATTTTTAATTTCTTGAGGAATGTCCAGACTGTTTTCCACAATGGCTCTACCAATTTATTTTTCCAACAAGAGTGTAATAAGGTTCTCTATTTTTCACATCCTTCCAACACTTGTAATCTCTTCTCTTTTTGATAATGGCCATACTAACAGTTGTGAGGTGATATCTCAATGTAGTTTTAATTTGCATCTTTTCAAAAATTCCTTTTGTATTTTGTTCATCTTGTCTATTGTTTTTCTAGTCCTTATTTCATTTACTTCTACTCCACTCTTTATTATTTTCTTCCTTCTTTTACCTTTGGGTTTAATGTGTTCTTCTTTTTCTAGCTCCTTGAGGTGTAAAGTCAGGTTATTTCAGATCCTTTTATTTTCTCAATGTAGGCATTGATCATTACAAACATCCTTTTTAACACTGCTTTTGCTGCTTTCCATATGTTTTGGTATTTTGTGTTTTCATTTTTATTTGTCTCAAGATCTTTGTTTGATTTCCCTTTTTATAACTTCTTTGACTCACTATTTGTTCAGGAACATGTCGTTTAATCTCCACACATTTGTGGATTTTCCAATTTCCTCCTGTTATTGATTTCCAGTTTCATACCATTGTGAGTGGAAAAATACTATTATTTCCGTCTCCTTAAATGTGTTAAGACTTGTTCTGTGACCTAATATATGATCTATCCTGGAGAATGTTCCATGTGCAGTTGAGAATATATATTCTGCGGCTATGGGGTGGAATGTTCTCCATATGTGTTAGGTCCATTTGGTCTATAGTGTTGTTCAAGTCTGCTCTTTCCTTATTGATTTTCTGTCTGGATGATTTATCCATTGTTTAAAGTGGGGTACTGAAGTCCCTTCTATTATTACAATGCTGTCTATTTTTCCTTTAAGTTCTATTAATATTTGCTTTATGTATTTAGATCCTCTGATGTTAAGTGCATATACATTTATGATTGTTATATCCTTTTAATTTATGTACAGAGTGTCCTGTATATAGTACCTTTAAAGAACTTATAACATAGTATCATAATTGTTTATTTGCATGTCTGTCTTACCCCTAGACAAACAGTTCTTAAACCTTAGAAGTGTATGGAGGAGTGGGTTAAGACTTCTTTTAGATGTAATGCAAAATGTCAGCTTTCTCCTATCCTTTCTCCATGTTATAACCCGTCCTCTAAAAGCTTTACAAAATTTATAGAAAACTCTGAGAAACACCCGTGATGTTAAGTTAACCACATCTAAACTAGACTGTGAGCTTTAAAAGGTAGAGTTTTTTTTTCACTTTGTTAACTCTAAACATCTGGTATCATGTTTGACTTAGGATTAACAGTTGAAGTGTTATTCATCAAATGAATATTAACCCACAAGCAAAAAAAAAAAAAGTCATGTAATTGCTAGCTTCGGCTGACCAACACAATTTCATTCCATAAGTATTTTTTGAACTTCTAGTACTTACCTAATGCTGTTTAAGGCCACCCTGTGCTCTATTTCATTTCCTCCAAAATAAATTAGAAAAAATAAAATTCAGTTTAAGGTAAGATCTCTTACTATAATCCCATTGAAAAGGAGAAGAAGGAGGAGGAGGAAGAGGAGAATTAGGTTTAGAATGTGCTCTCCAGGGTCTTAAATGTGAGCCATATGATAAATGAATTAACAGAAGGTAGAGATTATAAAAGTAGACAAATATTTCAAAGTTCTTAAATTTTCTGAAACTTAAAAGATTAAAAATATTACTCCTTAAATGCTATTGTGACATTATAAATGAGAGTTTCCAAATTAGAGTTAAGGTTTTTGTCATTAATTCCAATAATAATAATAAAAGATTGGTTTAGAATATGCTCCCCAGGACCTTAAATGTGTCATATGATGACAAACTAATTCAATTCATCAAATAGGTCAACGTAGCTGAAACTTTATGAATTTTGACAAGTAAAAATCTTGAGACTCTAATTTTGTTCCTTCCACTGAATAGTTACTAAATTAGAAAAATAACACTACTGACAAAGGAAAATTAAAAAGAATACCCAGACGTATTTAAGAGCTATTTGTTTATCATCACTGATACAAACTTCCATGTAGGCTAAGTTAGTCATTGATTTTTATGCAATGGAACAGTAATATTTATTCATTAATTACAGAACAAAAAATAAAATGCTCTGTAGCTACAAAACTCTGCTTCAAAGGAAATAACCAAAGCCTCGATTAACCAAACCCAGTTACTCTGGGCTTTAAAACGAACTGAATTTTCATTCCACTGCATTCCACTTTCAAGAACAAGCGGCTGCAGATACAAAAACCAGCTGAGACAGGAGACGTAGTTTTGTCTTCACTTTTTAAACAAATTCCAACTACTCAACCAACATTTACTTTGGACACTTGCCATTTACAAGATAATTCACTACATATGGGAGAGGACTAGATAATAAAATATCTATTTTCTATTTTCACCAAGAACTTCTGCTTCTCAGCAAAATGGAGGATTCACCTTCTTGCCTGAAACAGCCAAAGGACCAGAATAATATATGAAGCAATAGATTTTTGGACAGTGGCCATAAAGCAATGAGAGTTTAAAATTTAAAAACAGGAAATTCTGCATTTGAAAAGACACTGCTAAGAAGATTAAAAGAAGAAAATATTTGCAAAGCATATATCTGATAAATGATTTGTGCCCAGTATATGTAAAGAACTTTCAAAATTTAATAATAATAAATCAAGCAGCCCAATTTAAGAAATAGACAAATGGTACAGCTACTTGAGAAATCGTGTTGGCAATTCCTCAGGTGATTAAAGATAAAGTTATTGTATGACCTGGCAATTCTGCTCTTAAGTATATCCTCAAGAGAACTGAAAACATTTGTCCACACAAAATTTATACTCAAGTGTTCATAGCATTATTATTCATAATTGCCAAAAAGAAGAAACAACCCAAATGCTTGTCAACTGATGAATGAATAAATGAAATGTAGTGTACCTGTTAAAAAAAATGACAAAAGGTTTGCATCTATCTGAATGGCCAAGATTAAAAGTTCCCCATATTGAGTGTCGATGAGAGGAAATGGAGTTTGCATACACTGATGGCAGGAATGTAAAAGATAACAATCAGATGGAAAACAGTATTACAGTTTCTTAAAAACAAATATGCATGTATGATCTAGACACTTCATCCTAGGAATTGACTCAAAAGAAATGAAAGCACATGTCCATACAAAGACTTGTGCATGAAAATTCATAGTAATTTTATTTGTAATAGCCCAAACCCATCAAGAGTTGACTGCATAAACAAACACTTGCATGTCCAGACAATGGATGCTCAGCAATAAAAAGAATAAGCTCTTTGCTTTTTTTTTTTTTACTTTTTTCTTTTTTAAAAATTTTGCACATAAACAATGAACCTTGGAACACTGCATCAAAAACTAATGATGCATTTTATGGTGACTAACATAATGCAATAAAAAATTTTAAAAAACTAATGATGTATTTTATGGTGACCAACATAACATAATAAAAAAAATAAAATGAAATAAATTCAATTAACATATAGTATATTATTAGTTTCAGAGGTAAAGTTTAGTGGTTCATCAGTTTCATAGAACACCCAATTTTCATTCCATTCCATCACATGCCCTCCTTAATTCCTATCCCCCAGTTACCCCATCCTCCCACCATCATCCCCTCCAGCAACACTCAGTTTGTCTCCTATAGTTAAGAGTCTCTTATGATCTGCCTCCCTCTCTGATTTTGTCTTATTTTATTTTCCCCCCACTCCCCTATGATGTTCTGTCTTGTTTCTTAAATTCCACATATGAGTGAAATCATATAATTGTCTTTCTCTGATTGACTTACTTAGCTTAGCATAATACCTTCTAGTTCCATCTGTGGTGTCGCAAATAGTAAGATTTCTTTTTTGACGGCTGAGTAATATTCCATTACACACACACACACACACACACACACACACACTACTGCATTTTATATACCTTTGCATTTTTATAAAAATGGTATATATACTATTGCATTTTTATAAAATTCTGGAAAATTCAAACTAATCTACAGTGAGAAAAAGTCACCTAACTCAAGGATGGAAATGAATCTACCACTTAGAAACCTGGGGCCTGGTACAGAAAGTGTAAGTGGGGTCTTTTCAGAAATTTACATAATAAATCATTGACAAATATTCAGCTAGTGGTGGACTCAGAAGCAGAAAGTTTGCCAAGAGTAAACTTAAGATGGAAACAAGCCATTTGCAGGAAGAAGTTATAAGTAAACTAAAAAATATGAGTAAGTAGGGGACACTAGTCCTTAGAGAGAAGAGAACATAATAGGTTCAGAGAGAAGCAGGGATGCAGTTAGAAAGACACAGCAGGTGGCCCCTAAAGTTGCTGTGGTTTATTTCTGAGGACTGCTGGTTTTGGTAATTCACTCTTATTTTTATCATCTGGGGTGTTTGAAAGAGATCACTGTTCCTTACAACACAACCGACCTTATTAGAACTCTGGGCTACAAGATAGACCATTGGACATGGAAAAAATAAATCACAGTGACATTAGCAAAGATTTTGTCCCACCCCCACCTCCATTACCTATCCCAGTAAATAGTATTGGCAGCAGTATTGACCCTACTCTGGCCTGGATATACAGACATGAAGTAGGCAGTCTTATCTCTGGAAGCATCCAGGCAAGTAATTTTTGAGTTGCAACAACTTTGCAAACACTGCCTTCAGTGATTCTATGTGACAAGAATTAATGTTTATAAGATTCTACCAGATCTTAACTTGGGAAATGTATACCAAATTCTCTAAAAAGCCACAAATGAGCATTTAAATAAAGAAAGATTTCAATAAACCAGGTGGTATCCCATCAGTAATTCAGGAAACACCAAACACCATGAATGCCCATGGATCCCTTCCCCCAAATTCTACTTTTTGATGGAGTTTCGATGGAGGCACAGGAAGCTTGAAGTTATGCCAAAAGGACAAACTGAAATCACCCAGAGGGTGACACTGCAGCAGGGCTGGAGCAGACTGATTCTAAAAGGACTACAAGTCTAAAAGGCACCAATGCCTCAGATTATGAACCCCAGCTGAATCACTGATATGCCTCAGCACCAATTCTACGTTCTGTAAGGGGGAAACTCTTCCATTAAAGCTCGCCATGGCTTACTTCTTCCTCCTTCCCATTTACAGATACACACCCCAGGGCAGAGCCAGCTGGAAATGTCCTTGCTGCCCAGGCACATGTAAGGGAAAGAGGTGGGAGAGTATTTGACAGCTGAGCGTTGTGCCCTCAACAGACTGTCTGGTTGAAACATGGATTGGTTTCCTTGAGCCTGAACTAGTCCCTAAACAAAATTGCACTACATTGGAAGAACAGTGCCTTCTCCCATGACAATCTAGAGCTCTTCTAGACTAGAGAATGACACTCTGTTACCTTGGAATCAAACATACTAGAGAAAGAAAGTAATAAATGCTTTCTGATAGATACAACGCCTACATAGCAAACAAATGTCCCCAAATCCTTTGTGCAACTTGAATATCAATTTACAATATAATGAGGAAAAGTAATGGAAGGAAAAGCATTCTCTTCTCATAATTCTTCTTTGTGTCTCCACATGCATTTTTTAACAAAACAGTCTGTTTGCACAGTCTGGTTTTTTCCTCTCTTTTTTATGCACATCTCCTTTAAGTAGTGCTAAGTGCTTAACTACATGGATTCTAAAATATAAACATTCTAAAATAAAAAAATTCTTTAAAAAAGGTCCACAAAATTGCATCCCCACAATTTCTACTGGAGTTGAGTTACAGTTTAATTAAAGTGAGTTACCACCATGCCTATACTAAATACATCACTGTTCGTGGCAAAGGTCTTTTTGTACATACCTAGGTTTCAAAAACTCAGAGGTGAAACAATCCAGGAAACTTACATTTTGGGGAACATCTGGTCAGAAAGAGCACCCTGCCATCTCATTTCGACCATGTGAGGGGGGCAGCTAAGACATGGGAAGGGTCATTATCCCTCTCCTTCAACAGAAGCTTCATTCACTAGAAATTATCTTTCTCATAATGTGGGAAATAGTTCAGTGATTCCAATTAAAAAGTAAAAAACTTCCTCTGGGAGGAGACAAGGGCTTTTAATTCTTAAATTTGTTTAAAGCTGAGATAGCACCAGGGCTTAAAATACTCGGGAGTAGAAAAATAGGAGAACACCATTTCTGGAGATGATTCTTTATGATTACCCTTATTTTATGCCTCTCTAATTTCTGCTGTTCTATTAAGCTCTTTCAGAAGGATGACTTAGTGAAGGACACAAACCTCAATATCTAGTTGGCACATTAATATTTGTAGTAATAGTAATATGATGACAGGAAGTTTATTCACCCGTTTGCACTCCAGGCTTCTCCAGCCCTCAGAAAAATTCTATGACATGGGAAAGATTATACGCACATTACAGCTTTCAGTCTTACAGCTTTCAGTCTCATTATGGCTGCACTAAAAGTGTGGAGAATATATGAAATTTCCCACATTGTCCCTGATCTCAAAGAACATATAATAAGGAAAAGATGATATGTACATATAGGATTCTTAAAAAGTACAACCCATAATAAAATTCTAAAGCATAAAACATAAATGGAGGACAATAAATATGAAGGTACGATAGATCTTTCATTCCTGAGTTACCAAAACCCCAGCTCAGACCAGTCAGGCGAGCATGAGTCTGCACTCTGTTTAGTAATGATGACCAACGGGCTTATGCTCCCCACATCTCATTAGAGATGGTTAATGAGTCAGAATACCTCTCTTCAGCATCTTGGATCACCGCTTCCGGCAGCAAATGTTATCCACATTTTGTTATACATCCATCAGATAGTCAGTTTTTTTATTTTAATATAGTTGGTGACCTCAGATTCACTCCTAAAAAGCTCTCATGTTTTCCCTTGCCATGAAATAGATTAATCAGAGGAAGGAATATTGGTTTTACCTGATATTCTGAATGCCTCTTACTTGACTTTAATGCTATATAATTGATGCTTAACCAAAACTAGCCTATAAATTTCATTTCAGGGGCTTTCAAATGTACCATCTTGAAATGTTAACTGCCTTATGGATATTCTAGCCCCCGACTTTTATTTTATACATTTGAAGTTAATGACAGCCTAGTAAAATCCTAGGTCATGAACTTAGGTCTCTTAAATTACTGCTTTATCCCCAACATCCTCAATTAAACCAGTATTTACTCAGAACCTATCATATGCTAGGTACTGTGCTCAGGACTGAGGATACAGTGGAGACAAGATGTGGTCTAATGGGAACTAGGGACATTTTGGATAGTATTTGAATATTATGTATCTATACACATTATACATGTTGAAACTGCTTATTATCAATGAGATGGTAATAGTCCTAAAAATAAGGTCTGTTATTTAATGCATGCCTCAATGGGTCAGGTTCTGTGACACTATGTTTCTTATCTTGCTTAGTTCTCATAATAACCAGGTGAGAGAGATATTGACCATTGTACCCATTTGATAGATGAAGAAGACTTGGCTCAAGCAACCTGTTCATGATCAAACATCTAATGATTAGAATGGGTGCATATCTAATTCTAACGTCTTAATTCTTTCCACTACACTGTGTTTCTGAGATATCTTTTGTAATGCTGTATATATTTCTAAACTTTCTGTGGATATTGATTAAAAAAAATTATATAAACTAGATACATGGTCAAAATCAATGACTCCAATGCTTCAATTCACAAAGCATAACAAGCAATAAAGATTGTATTTTTAGATGTTCTGGTCTCTTAGCCAATTTTCAAAAGTGCAAGTCATTATAAAGTTGTGCTAGAGGAGTGACATCCAGAGAATCTCATTTTTTCCTTCAAGCAAATAGCATCATTATATAATGTAAAGAACATGGACTTTGAAGTTACATAAAATTGGTCTAAAATCTCAAGTTTCTTCTTCTCTCACTATATAGTGTTGGCTGTACCTTAGAGTGAACCTTACAGTGAAGATTTTATCACATATAGAAATGTAGCCTATTCCCCTTATCCAAGTGGACTGTGGTGGGATTAAGTGAGATCAGGAATGGAACCTGCCTAATGCAATGGCAGGTGTGGTGGGTGTTGAATAAATGTCCATTCCCTGAATGAGGTCGTTTTACAAAATAAGGGAACCTGAAAATGGTTTGCACCAGAAGGAATGTTTCCAGCCGCAGAGGGAGAAATATCTTCTGAGTAACAATCTCACTCCTTAGAAGAACAACAGGCGTCATAAGAATGAGGCCTGGCAGGGCTAAATTCCATGTTGGGTGAGCCATTTGCATCCTTCCAACCAGAAAAGGAATGGAAAGGCCTGTTCTCCCTTTTAAAAGTAACAGAAGAAGAGATAGTGTAGTTTTACATGTGACTGAGGACCTTTTTCAGCACTCTTTATTTGATTTTTTTAAGATGTATGTATTTATTTATGGGTGAGGGGGAGCAGAGGGAGGGACAAGCAGACTCCATGCTGAGTGCAGGGCCCGACATGGGGCTAAATCCCAGGACCCTGAGATCGTGACCTGAACTGAAACCAAGAGTCAGACGCTTAACTGACTGAACCACCCAGGCATCCCTCTCAGCACCCTTGAAATCACTATCTGCATATATGTCTCATCTCCACCTCATGCCCAAATACGAGGCCAGCCTGATCAGGATGTAAAAACAGCACAGGCCGTGTCCAGTCTAGCCAGGGGTTGGAAAGAGGCCACAGCCATACCCATGGCCCAGGATCACAGGTTGCACAGGATCTTCTCTCAGGGAAGCAAAGGTGAGTCCACATTAGCAGAATGGAGAGTGTCTACTTCACTCACTGTTCAGGGGAAATCAGCATCCTCTGCTTTCAGAATCCCAACACATCTGCGCTGTAAGCCCTCAAACAGAGCTGTCCCCTTAGGTACAGAATGGACACTCAGACTTAAAAACAGGGTCAGGAGACATAGGAAAGATAAACTGAGGTTCTCCTGGGTGTCCACAAGCATCTCTTACTTCAGGGTTCTCATTCTCATGGGAAACAGGAAACATTTTAAGAGCGACCATTTACCAAGGACCTGCCATGAGCGAGATGTATTATCCTTAATCTGCCCATCAACTCTACAGAGTGGACACTATTTTATAGGAGGAAACTGAATCTTAAAGAAGTAAACTGCTCAAGTCATAAAACTAAGAGGTGGGAGAGCTGGATTTGGAATCCCAGTCTGCATGAAGCCCATGGCAGATAAGCCTAGACCCCTCATCAGACTAGAAGTGAAGATACTTGATAGATTCCACAGATAGACCTCCAGAATGCAATGTGTTCCAACTGAATTCCTATCTTTTAGGTTCATCACCTGTGAGAGTAGTGAATGCAGACAACGGAGATGGGTTGAGCAAAAGCAGGGAGCTGAAGCAGGAGTCTCACTCACACCAGTGAATACTAAGTATCAGAGCAGTTTGACTCACCATCTACTCCATCAATAAGAATTTTTTATGCGTAGTAACAAAGGACTCAACCTTTGATGGAACTCAAAAGCCAGTCTAGAGGCTGGAAAATGGATTTTCATGTTGAAAAAAATACATTTGCTTTAGAATAGCCTATCAATAAAAACATGCATTGTCTCAGAAGTCTCTATTGTAAACACAGCAAATATGATTAAAGAAGTTTGGAGAACAAAGGCAACATCTTTAAATATTTAAATGATTAAAATGAAAATTAAAAATAGATTTCTTTTCAATGAAAGGTTTTAAATTGAATCCATGAACTATGTTTGATTTCTAAAGCTAGCAGGAATGCATGTTAAGTATTAAAGATGTTTAACGAGAAAATGTGTATTCAATAAAAAATAGATGATTCATTTTTATATGTGGTTTCCACTTTATTTTTTTGGCCCCAACCTCCCATTGGAAATGCAAGCAAACGTCCTTAAGTTTGCAAGATCAATGAATAATAGTAAGTTCTATCAATTTTAGAAGAGAAAGTAACTGGTTTTAATATATTATTTGTCTGGTACAATCAGTTTTAAGAATCAGCCAATAAGTAATTCTTAGTAGTTACCCTGGGTTTGAGTCCATGCCAGATGTTGTAAGTACTGCAGAAGAAGATGGATGAGATGCTCCATCTCCTGCAAAAGTCTGTGCCTTGGGTGACTAGAGAAGACATACGTTACCAGCTGGGGCCTATGCTGTATACACATGATTTCAGGGGCTCAGAAAAGGGACTTCAATCTGAAATGATCTTGCCAGAGAAGAACCTGCACACTTGCCTGGCACACAGTGTTCCAGGAATGTTTATTGAAGAGTTTCATTGACCCAAGAGAGCGATCAAGGCTTGTCTCGAATTCCAGTGCTTTCTCTCCACCCTATGCTGCTTCTAGATCTTCCATCTCCACCAGGTTGAGAAGATTTCTAAGACAAATCCTTACATCAACTTGAACGATGAACAACTTGACAGTTACAAGTTGGAAACCAGAGGAGTTTCCAAAAGCTTAAATGATACAAATACCAAGATGCTTGTAGGTAGAGAGGAATATACCATATAAATAGAAATGTGCAAAAGCCCAAATTCTCTTACCTTGAGCCAGAACTGCCACATGCTGATTTCTACTCTGCGTGGAGGCCAGTCCTCAGCACAGACGCTGCTCATGCCCAGAAGAATGTGTAAGGTGTTGGCACTGACAGATTGCTGACCAAGGAACCATTAGCTGGAGTCAGTCACCAGGTAGAGCTTCCCAGGTAGAGCACTGGGGATGCTTCACCCCACCTGCAGAAACACAGGTCCTCATGTAGAATAAGATCATTTATCAAATTGGCAGATGGTTCAGCAGAAGCACCACAAGAAGATTGCTCTAGGGCCCTAAATATAACAAAATTAATTAAAATATACTTTTAATGAGTTCTGAAACAATAAGTTTAAGATAATTCACTTAATTTTTAACTCACCTATATGAAAGAACAGATGGTAATTTAAAAGAGTAATTCAATTCACTTTTAAAAAGCTCTCATGAAATCTAAAAATCAAAGATGCTTGTATGAACTTGTTTTTTTTTTCTTTACTCTGTTTTCTTGTTCCGAATAAGTAGCAGGAAAATTTTGCAAAGTAAAAACAGTTGTATAATGGGAGCCACTCAGCTGACTTCCCACTGGGCATCGATCCATTATGTTACATTAAACAAGTCTCATCCTTTTCTGGGCCTCCATTTCCTCATCTATGAAGTGGGAAACCTGAGTTCCATTATCTCTCACACTTACACAATTTAAGATTGTATTTATATATTTAAGGTGAGTGTATGTCCTATAATCCAGCAATTGCACTATTAGGTATTTAGCCAAAGAATACAAAAATGGTAATTCAAAGGATACATATACTCTGATGTTCATAGTAGCATTATCTACAATAGCCAGATTATGGAAACAGCCCAAGTATGCAAGGACTCATAATGGGTAAAGAAGATGTGGTGTATATATACAATGGAATATTACTCAGCCATCAGAAAGAAGGAAATCTTGCCATTTGCAATGACAGGGATGGAGCTAGAGTATATTATGCTAAGCGAAATAAGTCAGTCAGAGACAAATAACATATGATTTCATTCATATGTAGAATTTAAGAAAGGAAACAAACAAGCATAGGGAAAAAAGAGAGAGGCAAACAAAGAAGTAGACTCTTAACTATAGAGAACAAACTGATGGTTACCAGAGGGGAAGTGGGTGGGGAGATGGGATAAATGGGTAAGGGGTATTAGGGAGAGCACTTGTAATGAGAACCAGGTGTCGTATTAAAGTGTTGAATCACCAAATTGTACACCTGAAATTTACTATTATGCTGTATGTTAACTAACTGGAATTTACATAAAAAGTAAAGAAAGAACATGAACTTTATTATAATAGCTAACATTTACTGAATGCACCCCATGTTCCAGAAGTTTTTTAAGTGTTAAATGTATCCTCTCAATTAATCCATATAACAGCCCTTATTGTAATCATCCCCCAATGAGTAAACTGAGTATCTATGTTTTCCCAGCTACTAGGTGGCTGGGCTGGGCTTCGATCCAAAGATGATGAACTGGAGAGTCTGTGCTCTTAGACAACACCCTCTCCAACCTCCCCATTTATTTCTGGTAACTCTAAAAACCAAAGTAAGCTGAGCATGGGGGCAGCTGTTACCTGCCATTTGCAATGACCTGTCTGTTGGCAAAGTGGCCATGTGAGAGCCACACCGTATGTCACGTGACAGCTTGAGCCACCCTGGGAGGCTCTTTATTCACCTAATTCCTCCTCAGCTCAGATCCACACTGAGGAACACAGCAGGTAGCTCGCCTCCTTCCCCTGACAATAGTTCACATGTCACTAAGAAAGTGATTTTTTTTTTAATGAAAACATTTTAAGGTCTAACTTCTTTTCCCTTTGGGAAGTTATTGGCTTCTTAGGAGCATTACTAATTTATAAATCCTAACCAACCAGCCATAACTGAAGAAAAATCTAATTATTTGAATGTTAGTGGGAGACTCCATGTACTATTTCAAGACACTGGAATGCAAATTCAAATGTAATCACTTTATTAGTGAGTAGCTTGGATGTTTCAGGGAAACATTATAAATGTGAGAAAATTAACATTTTTTTGTAAATCAAAGCAAATATGTTTTCTTCATCTTTGTTGCCAAAAGGAAATTTCTGTATTTTAAACAAACTAACCAAGAAAGTTCTGAGTATCGATTGTGCTTGACAATAAGGAAAGACATAAAAATGCCATAACCTCCATTGGGCTGACAGGGCAGGTGGCCTTGTGTGACAGTTTGTAGATTAAGGCAGAAGCATGTTATAGTACTTTGTTATAATTTGGTGTATTAGTATTAGGGTATATTATGTTATATTAGGACTTGATTAAGAATTCTAAGACTAGTGACTCGACTGTCTCTAGAGACTTTCATAAACATGCAGACATCATGGATTTGATTGACAGTAACTTGCTTGCTCTAGAATCATGCTTGCAAAGTAGCTCACTGAACTTCTTGGCTTTTACTGAAGACCTTTTGTCATGTCGACCTCAACCCTCACTGAGCTATCAAGGCCATAATGCCAAAAATGGCTTTATGGAAGCCCAAGCACAAAACTTATTGGCCATTTGTGTGTCTTTTTTAGAGAAGTGTCTGTTCATGTCTTCTGCCCATTTTTTGACTGGGTTATTAGTTTTTGCGTGTTAAGTTTGAGAAGTTCTTTATAGATCTTGGATGTAAGCCTTTTATCTGTAATGTCATTTGCAAACATCTTCTCCCATTCCATGTGTTGCCTCTTAGTTTTGTTGAGTGTTTCCTTTGCTGTGCAGAAGCTTTTTATCTTGATGAAGTTCCAAAAGTTCGTTTTTGCTTTTGTTTCACTTGCCTTTGGAAACATGTCTTAAAAGCACTTACTGTGGCCAATGCCAAAGAGGTAACTGGCTCTGTTCTCCTCTAGGATTTTGATGGATTCCTATGTCACATTGAGGTCTTTCACCCATTTTGAGTTTATCTTTGTGTATGATATAAGGGATTGGCCCAGTTTCATTCTTCTATATTGTAGCAGACTCTTTTCTAACAAAGACATGCAAATGGCCAACAGACATATGAAAAAATGCTCAACATCACTTGGCATCATGGAAACACAAATCAAAACCTAAATGAGATACCACCTCACACCAGTTATAATGGCAAATTTAACAAAAGAGAAATCAACAAATAATGGTGAGGATGTGGAGAAATGGGAAGCCTCTTATACTGTTGATGGGAAAGCAAGCTGGCATAGCCACCCTGGAAAACAGTATGGAGTTTCCTCAAGATGTTAAGAATAGAGCTACCCTATGACCCAGCAATTGCACTACTGAGTATTTACCCCAAAGATACAGATGTAGTGAAAAGAAGGGGCACATGCACCCCAATGTTCATAGCAGCAATGCCCACAATGGCCAAACTGTGGATGAAGTCAAGATGCCCTTCAACAGATGAATGGATAAAGAAGATGTGGAATATTATTCAGCCATCAGAAAAGATGAATACCCACTATTTGCACCGACATGGATGGAACTAGAGGAGAGTATGTTAAGTGAAGTAAGTCAAACAGAGAAAGACAATTATCATATGGTTTCACTCATATGTGGAAGATCAGCAATAGCATGGAGGACCATAGGGGAAGGGAGGGAAATCCAACGGGGGGAGAAATCAGAGAGAGAGATGAACCATGAGAGACTATGGACCCCGAGAAATAATCTGGGAGTTTCAAAGGGGAGGAGGGTGCAGGGATGGGGTAACAGGGTGATGGGTATTGAAAAGGACATGTGCTGTGATGAGCACTGGGTGTTATAACTAACTAATGAATCATTGAACACTGCATCAAGGACTAATTATGTACTATACAATGGCCAACTGAACGTAACTGTAAAAAATTAAAAATAAATAAATAAAACCTTAAAAAAAACCCAAAAAACTTCTTGGCTAGCAGAAAGAGAAACCTCCAAAGCAGCATTAAGGACAATAATTAAGGGAGGAGCGGCAAGATGGCGGAGGAGGAGGAGACCGATTATCATCAGGTCCCAGGAATTCACCCAGACAGCTATCAAACTATTCTGAAAACCTCAAATTCTACAGGAGATGGAAGAGAAGAAGAGCAGAGATTCTAGGAACAGAAAATCGACCACTTTCCAGAAGGTAGGACGTGCGGAGAAGTGAATCTGCGGCAACAGGAGGATAGACCCGGGGGGAGGGCCGGCTGCCGGCAAGGGAGCGAGCAGCGGAGCACAGACTCGGAACTGTGAGAAGTCGGCTCCACTGAGGGACGTCGCCCCAGAGGCCAAGCGGGGGGTGAAGCCCCTGCAGGGACAGTGTGGTCTCAGGACCCACGGGGACACAAAAAGACCAGGGTTGTCTGAGCGCGACCGAGCCCCCAGGTATCGGAGAGAAGCTGGCGGGAGAGATGCAGCTGAGCTGAGAAGGGGCTCTCAGCTCGGTGATACCTTGGGCCGGGATCCAAAGCACAGTCGGGCCACTGCTCTGGGAGCGGGGACCCCACGGGCGGCAGACCCGGAGAGACTCACCTTCCTCCTCCGGGAGAAGCAGCACGGGAGCAGCTGCAGGATCTGCCGGGTTCGGAGATTCTAAACGGGGCCGCGTCAGAGAGAGAGAGACACTTGGTCATAGGCCGGGTGAGCTCGGAGCGCGGCCAGAGACCAGGAGACGGGAGGGACTGCTTTTCTCTGAGGCACGCTGAGGACTGAGGCCCCAGGCTCTCGGCTCCTCCGGGTCGGAGACTGGGAGCTGCCATTTTCAGTCCCGGCCTCCAAAGCCCTACGGACAGCGTTCAGGGAACAAAAGCTCCTGAGAGCGAACCCGAGCTGATGACTTAGCCTGGCCCCTGGCGAGGGCGGTGGGAATCCGCCTCGGGCAGAGATGCTTGAGAATCACAGCACCAGGCCCCTCCCCCAGAAGACCAGGAAAAAAAAAAAAAAAGACATCCAGNCAACGCAGAGAATTCAAGACTTTTTCCCCATGATTCTTTAGTCATTCAAAGTTAAATTCTTTGAATATTTTTCGTTGAATTTTTTTCTTACTTTTTTCTTTTAAATTTTTTCCTTTTTCCTATTTTAATGTTTTTAACTATTATATCTTATCAACACTTTTTAATCTTTTTAAATTTTCATTGTTATAATCATATTTTATCCCTTCATTGTATTTAAACTTATTTTTTCTATACATATAGGATACGTTCAATTCACCAGTCTAATAGATAGAGATAGAGATAGATAGAGATAGAGATAGAGATAGATACAGAGATAGAGTCAGAGACAGACATAGATATAGAAACAGAAATATATAACATAGATATAGATAAAGGATTTTGTTTTATTTATTTTTGTTTTGTTTTTGTTTGTATGATTTTGTTTTTTTGTTTTTTGTTTTTTTCCCTCTTTCTTTCCTCCCCAGTTCCAGGTCTCCATTGATTAGGTTAGTGTATATTTCTCTGGGGTCATTGCTACCCTATAGTATTTTGTTCTCTTATCCATCTATTCTTATCTGCATAAAATGACAAGGTGGAAAAAATCAACACAAAAAAAAGAACAAGAGGCAGTAATGACAGCTAGGGACCTAATCAATGCGGACATTAGTAACATGACAGAACTAGAGTTCAG
>LNAC01000729.1:0-183392 GCA_002007465.1 Ailurus styani
AAAAATAAAATTAAAAAAAATTAAAAATGATCCAATTATTAACTACAGAAAAAAAATTAATGTCAAAGAAAGGAAATAACTTCTTTTCCTGCAATCTCTGTCCCTGTTAATGGCATCACTCATCCACCCAAGCCACAAATCTGGAAGTTATCTTCAACATCTCCTTTTATCTTCTGTATTTAATGGGTCACTTGGTTCTGTTGACTCTTGCCTTCTAAGAAATTCCCCAAATCTATACTAGACTCTCTTTCTCCTCCTGCTACTATTTTAGTTCAGGTTTCATCATCTTCCTGTTTGTCTCCTGTCTTACCCAATTATATGACCTTTCATTTGGATTTCGTGAATGCCAGCATAGTGCCTGGGATATAACAGATGCAGAATATATGTAGTTGAGGGAATGATTGAATGAATCTTTGATGGACATTTAGATTGTTTCCAACTTTCCTATCACATACAAATGCTGTAGTATCTTTTTTGGGTATAACTCCTCCCTCCTTTTCTAAAGGATTATTTCACTTGGATAAATACCCAGAAAGAAAATTACTGGCAAAAAAGTTTCACTGTTATCTCCATTTAGGTTTTCCCAGAAGCAAGACCTAAGGTGGAGATTTGAGTATAAGTTGGCCATTTGGAAGGTGATGCCAGAAAACACTGGTAAGAGAGTGTGGAAGGGAGGCAAAGCAAGGAAGGGAGCTAATAACGGGTCTGCTAACAACCAGTTACCACCATAAGCAACTGGACTTCAGTCCCACTGGGGAACCCTGAGAGGTATGGAGCATACTGTTGAGTTATCCAAACTGAAGTGCAAGGAAGCTGCTGTATTATCCACCAACTCCCCAATTGTCATGGTTTGAAGTTCCAGGAATGGCCAGCAATCGCTGTACCAAAGGATGAAAGATTACTCCAAATTTGGTGTGAAAGAGAGGAGAAGGAAAAGGAGACAACAGTAAGAGACGAAGACCCTTTGCTCTTTTTTGGTGCTGCTTTCATTGGTCCTTCAGGATAATCACAAATCCTTATCACTATTTCTCGAGCATGTGATGTGTGACAAGGGGTCTTACTGGAATCAGCGGGATCTGTTTACAGGAAAGATATGATCTGAGTGTTCTATGAGTTCTGCTAAACATAGCCTAGGGGAACAACGCATACATCTCTTAGATCACAGGGCTGGTGTTTGGGCTAAGAAAGCTTTGGGAAACCTAACCCCCCATGACATTCCAACCACAGAGTGGTCACGCAGGCCTCAGCATTCCAAAGGTCTATGCCCTTCTCTGAAAACTTCCCTGCCCTCAGCAGCCTCCATTATATTGGAATATATAGCTATTCATTATAGCAAGCCAGGTATTCTGGATGATTTCATGCTCTACATTAACCCCAACACTGAAGAAGACTTCTAGAGGTTATTAGCTCTCTGGCACTTCCAACTGGCTCTGTGTGTAAACTGAGTATGTTCCTGCTATAAAACAAAATTCATATGTTGAAATCTTAACCCCCAATGTGTTGGTATTAGGAGATGGGGCCTTTGGGGGTGATTAGGTCATGATGGTGGAGTCCTTATGAATGGAATTAGTGCCCTTATAAAAGAGACCGCAGAGAGCCTTCTTGATCCTTCTCCACTATGGGAGGACATATTGAGAAGACAGAAGATGGCCATTTGTGAACCAGAAAGCTGTCTCCTCCCAGGCACAAAACTGCTGACATTATGATCTTGGATTTCCCAGCCTCTAGAAATATGAGAAATAAATGTTGTCTAAGCTATTCAGTCTATGATATTTTTGTTAAGGCAGACCAAATGGACTAAGACAGTGCCCATGGCCAGAACTTCCTTAAGCAGATAGCTTCTGAGAGCAGAGGTGAACGTTGAGGGGATATGGGCAAGGCACTTAGAGCATCTACTGAAGATGTCTTTATAGCTTTTGAAATGCACTGCTAAATTGATTTATGAAAGAATGGAACAAATGTATACTACATGCAGAAATCTAAAACTATGAGCTTACCCACACCCTTACTAACATTAGTAACCATAATTATTCTTAACAAACTTAGGATATTTGAATGCACTATGTTGTTTTCTTTTTGCTTTCTTTTTATCTATAATTCTCCCCACTTCCTACTATTTTATGCTTATGTGTGAATTGAGCTGTTTCTAAACTGAATAACAACTAAATCAATGTAAAATCACAAAATTCGTGTTGTTGCAAAAATACTTTTATGCCTAGTGGGAATAGAGACTCTAGACAGTTTTAATTAACATTTTTATTAGGAAAATTTCACAGGATGTATATTCTTGCTATTGAATACACATTCAAATGCCTAAATCTTATTCAGTTGCACTCAGCATCATAGCAGTAAGAATTCTATCTCTGAGCACATTTCACTTCCTGCCCTAGGATCTCTATGATGCTGTAGCATGGGAAACCCTAAAGTACTCACTGTTCATGCAAACATACATAATTTAGCAGTGCAGGTAATTTAGTGGGGTCACCCTTGACAAATGATTTCCTCGTTCATCCCTTAAGCACACAATTCTGATATATGTTTCTTAAGGTTTCTTGTAAGGTCCTGGTAGGAATGGGGGCCATTCGTCCCTAGAGATGGCCAACATGATAAGGCATTCTCCTCCTATTAGCTATTTCTCCTTATCTCTTCCACTCCTCCATCCTACACCATTGTTCTCTAAAAACACTTTTGTAGGTAATGCACCTGCACATAAGCCTTTGTCTCAGACTCTGCTTTCAGGGTATTCAAGCTAACTCAGAAGTTCCAATGGATAGCGGACTCTCTGGATGGGATTTTGGAATCCCATCAGCAATATGGAATCCATTGCTGAGGGCAACTGCATGCAGTAACTTCACAACTGCTAAGGATCTCACCTGTGGTGGCTTGGGATGAGGTGTGGGTGGAAGGTGAAACATTGGATTATGTGGTAGTTCTAGCCCCTAAATGGTATTGGGGCAAGGGTAATTATAAAGATTTTGGAGGTGGCTGGCCTTGGTCAAATGCTTTGGAAGGCTTCAACAAAGTAAAAGACAGGTTTTGGTCACCATCATTCAACATGAGTCAGGCTATAGAAACAAGGGAGTTGGTTGGCAGTGTTCAAGGTGACAGCTTCTTAACCACAGATTGTGCTGAATGAAAATCAGGCACAAAACCTTGTTTTAAGGAAAACAGAGATGCAGAGGAGCATAAATGCATAGCCATAAGAGATCTCATCATCAAAATCAAAACCATTAGAATTATTGGGTGGACAGCCTGGGGATCTTGTAACTCCAGTGTCTTTTGGAACCTCCAGGCACCAGAAGCACACTTTCATTCTTGCTAGGCTTACTGAAGACCTCACCTGAAGAGATGTCCAAAATGATGCTTCTACTTCTCAAGATTTACCCCTGCCACCACTCATTACCTCTTGGCTGATAATCCAGGGTTCACTCTCAGCACAACTTGAATGGAGGAAAATAATCCATACTCTAAGTAGAAAGCAAATACAATCAAAAGAACTGTAAGACCTGGATAATATGCACAAATAGGAAGGAGAAGAAAATGGGCCACAGTAAAGGTGTTGAATGAAGGAGGAGGCAAATACAAGGATGAGTAGAAGAGAATTTTTTTCGAGAATTTATTGATATAGAAACCTACTGATGATTTGGGAGTTCTGGTGAGAGCACCTGAATCCACTTCTACTTCACTGCTGAGATCGTTTCTTAAAGCATGGACAGGATTATGACCAACAATGAATGAGGTAAAGACGTTTGAATTTCCTTGGCAGAGTTCTAGAAAAACTCAGTGACATTGGATGTCAGAATGGATCTACTATGTGAAAGCAGAGAACTCACCACCTGGCTGTGTTCCTTAGGAGAACTCAGAAGAGGCACCCTTGGGCGCCTGGGTGGCTCAGTGGGTTAAAGCCTCTGCCTTCGGCTCAGGTCATGATCTCAGGGTCCTGGGATTGAGGCCCGCAACAGGCTCCCTGCTCGGCAGGGGGCCTGCTTCCTCTTCTCTCTCTGCCTGCTTCTCTGCCTACTTGTGATCTGATCTCTCCCTGTCAAATGAATAAATAAAATCTTAAAAAAAAAAAAAAAGGAAAAAGCACCCTTCACAAAGCACAAGGATTACATTGTTGAGGGAGGCATGGGCATCTTTAATAAGCTTGGTAGGACATGAACTGACCAGAGAGAGATACTGCTAATGGGCTGCCAAGTATCAATGTGGGTGGTAGGATTCTCAAATAGCAGAGGGGAGGCACAGCACAAGGAGGATGAAATTACTGTAATGGGCAACAAGACCAGAATGGCAATTAGAGTGCAAAGATCTGTGGTAGAGACTAATAAATAATGGTGCTCTGTTCTAGTGGGTGAGCTAGAACGAATATGCCAGCCAACTAAGGTGTGTTTTGACTTCGATAACCTTAAAAAAAAAGAAAAAATTGAGTATTGGAAAGGTGAAGTTTGAAATTAACCACAAAAATGGAAAATCACAATCCCTTATTCAATTTCCAAAGCTAAATCAATTCACAGACCTAAAAGCACATTGATTGAAGGGAAGGCTGCCAGTTCTCCTTGATGAAGGACTCTGGAACACTACTAAAAGTATAAATGATAAATATTAACCCAATCCTTCCCCAAAGCAACCTACAGACATACATCAGGATAACGATGCCTAAGGAAATGGGTAGACAATCTGGGTTGATACCACAGGACCTGAAATACTATTACGTCCCTCCAGTTAGAGTTGGGGCTCATGGAGGTCAGATGATACATGCAGCTTGATCCAAGTATACCCTACAGTGGATCCACCGGGTCCATGGACATGCTGCTCTGTGGTTGCTTTCCCATTTCCCACATGTGAAATAGGAATAGATAACTTAGTAACTTGCAGAACCCTTACAATGATTTCCTGACATATAGAATAAGAGAGATAGGGAGAAGTCACTGAAACTGCACCCAACCCAGCCAAGATAAAAATTAGAAGCAACCCGGGGTGCCTGGTTAAGGCATCAGTCGGTTAAACATCTGACTTTTGATTTCAGCTCAGGTCGTGATCTCAGGGTCCTGAGATGGAGCCCCAGGTCAGGCTCTGCACTGCACATGGAGCCTGCTTAAGATTCTCTCTCTCCCTCTCCTCCTCCCCCACCACTCACATGCTCGATCTCCCTCTCTCTCTCTTAAAAAAAAAAAGCAATTCTAGGAGGAATTTCAGAGATTAGCACCACTATAAGAGGCTTCAAGGACAGAAGGTGGTGGTCCCATCAATTTACCTGACTGACCCTTACAAAACTCAGAAGGACTGTGGCAGACAATGATGGCACACTGCAAATTAACTGAATAGTAGCCCCAGTCACAGGTGCCATGCTCCATGTAGTATGGACTGAACAATCAACCCAGTTTCCAGAACTTGTTATGTGACTATCAACCTGTTAGTACTATTATTCTTAATATCCATCAATAAAAAGGATCAAAGTGGTTAGGGTAAGGTAGCCAGGGAGGGGATGGGAAGAAGAGGGAATGAACAGTAATACACATTAAGTTTTGCCCCAGGATTCTTTACTTTGTGTCACAATATTGTCCTCTGGGATCTTGATCTGCTTGGCTTCTACGGAATATCACACAGGCTCCCTATTTCAGTTGTTCATTCCAAGTAAAAGGTAGCTACTTTTGATCCTCTTTACTGATGGCTTCCTCATTTGCATAGATGGTCTTACTTTGGAATATGGGAATCATTGACATATGTTTTCTTGGGGCCCCACTTGAAATTAGCCTTTAGTTTCAGTTTTTAAATTGATAATATTTTATTTTCAAAATTTAGATTAAATATAATATGACATAATATTAATATTTTTTCATTCCAGGTGGTAGTTATATGGGTATTTGCCTTATTATTATTTTTTTCTTTTTTGGTGTTTAAGTTATTTTTTTTTACTGTGGTAAAATACATATAAGACAATATTTACCATTTTAATGTATACAATTCAGTGGTGTAATTCCTAATGTTATGCAACCACCATCAATATTCCCAGACTTTTTGATAGCCTTGAATGAAAACTCCATGGCTTTTTTCTTTTTTCTTTTTTTTTTAAAGGATTTTACTTATTTATTAATGAGAGACAGAGAGAGATGCAGAGGGAGAAGCAGTCTCCCCACTGAACAGGGAGCCCAAAGTGGGACTCGATCCTAGGACCCCGGGATCATGACCTGAGTGAAAGCAGACACTTAATAACCATCTGAGCCACCCGGGTGCCAGAAAACCCCATACCTTAAATTATTTTTAAAAATAAAAATATTATGGGGCACCTGGGTGGCTCAGTCAGTTAAACATCTGACTCCTGATTTCAGCTCAGATCATGATCTCAGAGTTCTGAGATCAAGTTCTGTGCTGGGCTCCACACTCAGCAGGGAGTCTGTGTCTCTCTCTCCCTGTCCCTCTGCCCTTCCCCCTGCTCATGCTCTCTCTCTAAAATAAATACATAAATCTTTAAAAAATAATAATAATTTTAAAAATTTAAAAATGTAACGGTTTATAAAATAATTTTTAAAAAGATTTTTATTTCTTTATTTGACAGAGAGAGAGGCAGTAAGAGAGAGAGAGAAGCAGACTCCCTGCTGAGCTGGGAGCCAGATGCAGGGCTCCATCCCAGGATCCTGGGATCATGAACTGAGCTGAAGGCAGAGGCTTAACACCTGAGCCACCCAGGTGCCCTAATACATAATTTTTAAAAACAAAAACCAGAACAGAGTTTTCCTTCGAAGATGTTAACAGGGTGTCAATCATGATCATGCAATGCTCAACAAAGAGGTGTGCCTGGGGCAAGGACTCCACAGTGTGGACCTGCAAGTCCCTCCTGATCTGACTCACACTTGCTTGAAATCTGACCCCGTGAATGAATTCCCTCCTCATCCCATCCCCTCCCTGGCTACTCCACCCATTCTTCAGATCTTGGTGTAGATTGTTTCCTCTGGGAATTCTTTGCTGGCCTTAAGACTACGCTATATTTCCCTCCTTTGTTGTGAGCAGCCTCAGTGCTACCTGGTACCATCTTCCACTCTATTATAAATTCCTGCTGGTTCATCTCATCTAGACTGTCAGCTTCTTGAGGACAGGGGCGGTGTGGAATCCAACTCTATGTTTCTCACCCAGCATGGTTCCTGGTCCTGAGCACATGTTTCATATGTTTCTGAGGCATCGCATAGATTTTTGGCCCAGACAGGGTGCTGCAGGGGGGATCTATGCTGGCAGAGGGTATGACGAAGGTGCCAATAGGAAATATTCAAGACAACCCCCTGCTGGAAATTGTATTGCCTTATGCTGATTCTCAGGAAGGGAAAGTAAACTCACTTAATTTTGTTTTTTAACTTTGTTTATTTATCTGTCAGAGAGAAAGAGAGAGAGAGAGTGAGAGCTCACATGTAGGGGGAGCAGCAGGTGGGGGGAGAAGGAGGCTCCCCACTGAGCAAGCAGCCGGATGTGGGACTCGATCCCAGGACTCCCGGATCATGACCTGAGCTGAAGGCAGATGCTTAACTGACTGAGCCACTCAGGCATCCCTAAACTCACTTAATTTTAATTAAAAATACAATAGCTGATCTTCAGGTGTCGTTTGCATTTTAACATTTCTCTTTAAATGTCCCGTTACAATTTATTTAATCAGTCCTCCATTGTTGAACATTTAGACTGTTTCCAACTTTTCACTGTTATAAATAACAGTAAAATAAAGAGCATTTTGATGCATGTTGCCAAATTTCCCTCTAGAGACACTATACTAATTCACTTCCTGTCAAGTCAGCCTTGTGCTCTGTGTGACTGAGCACGCTAGGCTGGAAATACGAATACGCCACGAAAAACCAGCAGTGCTCCTAGATTGTGCAGTGCCCTGGACAAAGGCACACAACTTGTTTTAAAACAAATATATACACAATTTGTTTGAAGGATATCTTACAAAATTCATAGGACCATGTGATGTATAGGGATTTATTGATACAGATTTAGAACAGTGACTTGAAAAGGGATATTTCCATATTTATTTATCACTCAGGTAGTACTTGGGAAGATTTCTTGTGGTGTCCAGGCACCAACTCTTCCTGTTCTGTATTGTCAAGTCACCATTCTGGCTCGTGTTAGAGTTCCCATTTTGAGAAAAAGCAGCCATGTATGTGGTCATTACTTGCAATGCCATGGCACCTGTTTGTGTTGACACAATGGAGACATTCCTGACTCTGTGGCTCCCTGGAACCACATCTGTGATATTGCTGCATCATTGCTCAGAAAGCTGAAGCATGCTGTCTGCCCGATGCCATAAACACTTGCATCCATGGACTCTCTCCAAGTTGTTCTCTGTGCTTTGCTGATGTGGCCACCAATGCCAGGATTTCCCAGAGAATGCAGGAAGATACAAATGAAGGTTCATTTTCAGGTCTTGGTAAGGGTACTGTTTGGAGTTTTATAACATAATGGTAGAGCAACAGCCTTCCAACCATGTTTTTTCTTTATCCTTTTGGGCTATAATCACTGCATTTTTAGAATGTGACCTCTTTCAATGTTGACCCTACCATACTTTCCATACTACCACCAGCTGGCATGAAAGGCAGGCAAGAAGCCAATGGACTGAGCAAGAAGTTCATCCCAAGGGACTTAAGACTGACCAGGAAAAGCAAGACATCATCACTTTGGTTGAGTATAAGAGAGAACATCAACTGGAAGGTCCTGTTGGGGTCTGAGAACAAAGGTCATACAAACTCTCAGAACAGATGACATATTGTATGGTATCCACAGAGGGTCCAAAGTCACAACTTTGGGAACCAGAGGGGGTGCATAGGGTAAAGACACCTCCTTCCTGCTCTCCTGCCCTCAGGTGCTGTTGACCATAGGCAACATCCAATCCACATGAGCCTTATGGGTCCACACACATGAACTACTAGCAACATCATGTATCAAAGATGATTGAAAGTGACCAAAACTAGTATATTAGCCCCACTGCTGTGACCTAATCTCTCAAGATTTTGTGAAAGAAACACTGTACCTGTAAAAAGTTGTGATATACTCATGGTCCTCCAGGAACTGCCTTGGTCATGAGACCCTGGAACTACCCCATCAACAGAGAGTCCTCAGTCTCACGGCCCTCCCTCCCTTCCACCCCTGGCTAGCTCATTGCCTGGGGAAGTACAGAGAGTCACAGTGTGCACTGAAGAAGAGATATGGGTTCTGAGCTCCTGAGGGATCTGGTCTGGGATGAGGGTGACCACCCAGATGGCCCAGCCTTGGGAGGAGACAGAAAATGTTGTTAAAGGCAGTGCACAGTGGGCTTCTGGCCCCAGATCCTGAGAGACTCACCCAGAGCAATAGCTGAACGATTGCTTTTATAATATATTCACAGAGAGTGAGGATTATTTTTTTTTTGCCAGTGTTGGTGGTGAGTCTAATATCAGTATTGAGCAAATGTGGGAAGTCTTATGCCCTCCGGCCAGGGGCACTCCAGTGCTGTTTAGTCAGATTGCTGGCAAATGTACAGGAATGGTTTATAGGATAAAGGAGGGAAAGTATGGGAACACGTAGTTCTCATCAACTAAAAATAACTTTTCATGCTTACTTATTTATTTTTTTAGTGATACTCTTTCAGCTATAAATTTGCTTCGTAGGCTGTTGGATCCTTCACTCTCCTTAGCTAAGCTCTGAGACTAACTTTTGTTAAAGTGTTATTGCAAGACAGGCTAATGTTTTCACAGAGCTTGCCAAAATAGATAGGAATGACTTAAAAAAAAAACAACACAGTTCCAGGAAATATGTAATGACTTTTTAAACAAAGAACTCAGAATCTGGAATTGTGAAAAATGCTATATTGGTATCCCCCATAACATTTTTGGAATCTTTTAAAGCAAAAGTAATAGTTTAATTAACAAAAATACATGGTTTGAAGGACTGTTTGTAGAGTTGTTAAAATCTTTGAAAATGAATTTTTTATTTTTTATAGGTTGGTGAGAACTTTCCTTTGTATTACAAGAGTGAATTATAATTGTTTCTTCATTACACAGATTTTAAACTTGATAAAAATTTTAGTGCTTAACCACCCTGTGTTCTTTAGGCTCTAACATCAGCTTTCAAGTGAAAACTTTACATTAGCAGTTCTGCCCTTTTGGTTTTCTTCCATGGAAAAAAGAAGAGAAGAAAGAAAGGGAGGGAGGCAGGAAAGAAAGAATGAAAGAGAGAGGCAAAATAGAACATTCTGGATTCAGTTAATGGACCATCAATCTAATGACACCCATGTCATGCTGTGTTTGAAGACTATTACCAGCAAATGTTCCTTCAACCTGAATTCTCAGCAATGCCCCCTTGCTGTATTTCTCTCTGGTCTACACAGCTAGGTTGTTGAGGGGCAGGCAGGAATTGATGAGAATTATTTTGGAGAACTGACTTCTCTCATTCAGACATAGCTTTTCCGGAGCAGAGTATTTTCAGAACATTTACTGGCAGCATAACATAGATGATATCACAGAAGTAATTCCCGCACTGCTGAGCTGCCTAATTCCCCAGTTAGACACTGCTCTGATGTCAACAGCCTCACAGCCAAGAGGACTGCCAAAGTCATGTTGCACTTAAAAAGACTTCTCACCACCCCAGGAGTGCCACTTTCCACTAATATTTATTTCAAATAATAAGTTATTCTTTTTCCTAATCAATATTTGATTTATTTTAGTTATATAGATTTAGACATACTTCAGTTGGTTGTAGATATTTGAAAAATTTTTTAAAAGATTTTGTTTATTTATTTGAGAGAGAGAGAGAAAGTGAGAAAGGGAGAGCATGAATGGGGGGAAGGGCAGAGGGAGAGTGAGCAGCAGACTCCCCACTGAGTGGCGAGCCCAACTCGGGGCTTGATCCCAGGACCCTGAGATCATGACCTGAGCCAAAGGCAGATGCTGAACCGACTGAGCCACCCAGGTACTCCTGAGATTTGAAATTTTTAAAAAATTTGAAAATTTCAAATGATTGAGCCTGATCCTATCACTGCACCAACATCATGTAGAGTCAGGGATATGAAAAGACATGAAGTTGTGGGTTTGCATGTTTGCTATACCTTTCTCCCAGGTAATACATCATGTCAAAATATGGAAGATCAAGAATTCTGGCATTTTGTAGGAATGCATATTCCTTGCCCACAGAAAGATACCAAAAAGATACCTTATCCTCCTATATTTCTGGTTCCAAGTTTCAACATTTGTAAGAAATCAAATGGCATTTTTGTAGATGACCTCTATGGTCTTTATTATTCTAAGAAGTCATTGCTTCATGAAAGCAGAGAATTCATTCTTGAGCAAAGAAGAGAGTTTAGTGGCGGAGAAAGACTTCACTACTAGTAACAGTCTTGTTCACATTATGTTGTAATGCAGTCCTGGGATGGGTGAGTAGCTGGACTGAGAATGTACTCTACGGTTACGAGGTTGAAGGCTACCTGTTCAGTTTTAGCTAATCAATGTCCAGAAAGCATCATATTCACATCTTTAGCAGTCATAAAGCAGAAGGTACCATGGCTGGAATTTTAAGGATGAGTTAACTGTGGGAACTATTTTCAGAGCCTTGGGCAGTGTTCAGGGCACCCACAAGGGATGTTGAGGCACCCAGGACTAGAAATAGCAGAAGGGTGTATTACAGGAGCCCAGGGGGAGTTGGCCCCTTCCCTGGCCACAGCCCACAAGGCTGGCACTAACACTCTTCACCCAGGGAGAACCAATACACAAGCTCAGTTATGCCAGTCAGGTATTCTTTCTCAAGAAACTGAACTTAATGGCCAGAGATCAAGCCAGTCATGTGAAGTAAGACTCTTTAGCTATAAGCTCTGGTAGAGCTGTAAGCACTCAGTAAGATCCATCCAAAAGCAGAAATTAAGACAATCACAGAGGGTTTGTCTGGAGAGAGAAAGGGATAGATAGGATGTAGAAATTAAAGACCATGTGGCCTCAGAATCATAGACAGAGAGATGTCCTCTCTGATATCTTTGAATCCCCAGTGTGGCCCAGCTAAGTTCATCTCAGTCCTTAGTCATCAATGACTCACTGCACTTACACCCTTTGGTTACACTGGCCTAGAGCAACACCAAATTCCCTGAGACACCATTAATATTCAACTAGTTTGTAATGGCTGTACTGTAGTCCATTTTATGAAATAAACAAACCATAGTTTATTTATAAATCTCTCATCATTTCCAATATTTTGCATTATAAACATCCTTGTAATCTGAGGACATCTATCATTTTTTTCTAGAGGTAAATTCCAAGAAGTGGAATTGCTGCACTATTTGGGTAGCTTGATGTTTACTGCCTTTGGTTCAGCTAATTTATACGTGGACAAGCAGTGGATGCCAACCCCATTTCAACCTATTCTCTAAATACTACCATTCTTATTCTTCCATACATGCCAATATGTTAGGTTGAAAAGTATTTCATTGTTAATTTTTATTTCATTGATTGAACTTTTTCTCAATATTTATGGGCACTTTTATTTGTATATGTGTATCTTGAGTTTATGACCTTTGCTTACTTTCTATTGCTGTAGTCAATTTTTCTTATTGATCTGTAAGAGACTTGAATTAACCCATTGTCTGTTACTATGGTTTAAATATTTTTCTAGTTTATTGCTTGATTTTAAAATTTTGCTTGTGGGGCACAAAATTTAATTTGTTAGTAGGTTAAGCGTCTGCCTTTGGCCCAGGACCCTGGGATCCAGCCCTGCATCTCCCTTCCCCTCTTCCCCTCCCCCTGGCATTTCTCTCTCTCTCTCTCTCATAAATAAAAATCTTTAAAAATAAGATAAAATAAAATTTTGTTTGTATTTTTTGACATACAGAGATCTTACAATTTTTTTCCAGAAGAGATGGTCCCTCTTCCTCCATAGGCATTGTCATGTCTGGATTTAGTGCCTAGAAATGTTGTAGCTCTCTTTTGGTTTTGAGAACATCTGAGGCCATGTGCTTGTCCTTTGAAGTTGACAGAGTGGAGAGAAAGAAACCCAAGGCCTTGCCAACATTGCTGAAGCACAGGATCAACCAAGGTAGAAACAAGTTACCTCTTGTTTGTTTGTTTGTTTTTTGTTATGTGAAACACCACATTTCATTTCATCTAAAACACCATTGATGATAAGATACAACATTATTTTATGTACCACTAAGAAAAGAAAATTCTGCCAATTAAACCACAGTGTGGTTAGAAGATTTGTCCTGATTTCAGGGATTTTAAAACGTAAAAGCCTGGATCTTAGAATCAATGAAACATGATCACACATTTCTTCATTGTTTCAGTGAAATGAGTCAAGAGATTTCTGTTACTTGCTGTTGTAAGTATCATATCTAATACATCTAAAACTTATCTACCTCTCACAGATGTACTAGCACATAAATATAAAGACATATGATAAGAAAATTCACAGGAACAAAATACTGACAAAATTAAATGTTTATCATTGGGAATAGGTCAAATAAATTATAGAAAATCCTGTAGTAAACATTGAGCAGATGTTAAAAAAGAGAAAGACAAAAAGCCAAATATTGGTATGGAGAACAATTTTCTAAGATTTATTATGAAGTAAAAATAAAAGCATGCTTTATGTGTTTGGAGAAGTCTGTATGGTATGCCACCATTTTTGTAAATATATATATGTGAACATAAATATATACTATTACATACATATGTATTTATTAATCATATCTTTCCTTCCAATGGTACTGAAGAACTAGTAAACATGGTTGCTTCTTGGAAAAAAAAAACAAGACTAGGAAATTTGGGAGGGAGAACTTTTTATTATACACACCTTTCTGCTATTTGATTTTTAAAATATAAGTATGTATTTTTTATGTAAAATTTTATGTGTTTTTATGTTTTATGCACACCTTAAAGAGAAAAGCTCTACCTCGTGCCAGGATTATATAATATTTTATTCTGTCATATTACACCTGCATGGTTTTCTTCCAGTTTCAATACCATTCTTTTTCAATCTATAAATGCCCTCAGGGCCAGTTCTGGGCCCTCTTTTCATCTCTGTCTACACTTAAGCCCTTAGTAATTTCATTTAAATGCCTGTCTGTAAATGCTATTTATACTACTAAAATACTATTTATCACTTAAATTCTACTTATACTGTACACGCAAGTTTCCATCTCCCATCCCTGGTTTTCCTCTGGGTTCCAGACTCAAATATCCAACTGCCTGATTGATGTCTCCATTCAGTTATCCAAAATGCATCTCCAACTTAACATGTCCGAATCAGATAGAATGCTTTGGGCTCCATGTAATATAACTTGGACTCCAGGATTTGTTGAAAAAGTCCTGTGGTAGATTGTCAACCAGTAATAGTTCAATGAGCAGCATGACTCTTCACTCTTAGCACTACCCTCCTGCAAGGCTGGCTTCATCCTCAAGTGGATTCAAGATGATTGCCATGGTACCAGTCTCCCTTCTCCCTACTTCAGTGTTTAGAGGAAGAAAGGACTTAGCTTTAATTGGTAGATCCCTCTTAAAAAAGAATAAACTTTGTTCTCATAAAGCCCCCAAAACTCCTCACCTGAACCCATTCCTAAACCTTCCCTCTGATCAATGAAATGCCTTATAATGATTGGCTTAGGCCAGGACTCCTTAATCAGTCAATAACAAGGATGCAAGTTATGCAGTTATCCTTAGACCAATTAGGCCAACTGTGGAGAAGAAGGTGAAGCCAGCTTTTCCTGAATCACATGGGATATACAAAAAACTGGTACATGAAAGAAATCAGAATGCTATTAGGCAGCGTGAAATGGACACTGACTAGGGCAGTTGACAGCATCCAAATGAGTTTTTTGTTTTTTGTTGTTTTTTTTTTTTTTTACTTCCTCCTTCCCAGTCTATTTCTTCGTGGCTCTTCCTACCTTAGCAAATGGCACTGGCATAATCACAACTGTCTAGAACAAAACTCTAGGACTCATATTTCATTCTTCCAGTTACCCACCCTTCTCATCATCTGTACTATTACTAACATACATTTTCTTTAAATGTATCTCATCGAGGCTATGATATATTGTTATTATTTTTCTTAAGCAGTAAATGACTTTTTGAATGAATTAAGCAAAGAGAAAAATATATTTTGTGTTTACTCATTTCTTCACTATTTTCTAGCATTCTTCACTTTTTATTTTTTTTTATTTTTTTTTATTATTTTTTTTTCATTCTTCACTTTTTAAAAAGATTTTATTTATTTGATGGAGAGAAACAGGACACAAGTAGGCAGAGTGGCAGACAGAGGGAGAGGGAGAAGCAGGCTCCACATTCAGAGGAATTTTGATGTGGGGCTTGATCCCAGGACTCCGAGATCATGACCTGAGCCAAAGGCAGACACCTAACCAATTGAGCCACCCAGGTGCCCCACACTTTTCATATCTTTGTATAGATCTGGGTTTCAATCCAATATAATTTCCCTTCAGCTCTTATTTAACTGAAAATATCTTTATTTTACCTATGTTTTTTGAAAGATATTCTCACTGGATATAGAATTCTAGGTTGACAGGTTTTTTTTTTCCTTTCTGTACTTTAAAAATGTCATGTAATTGTCCCTTGGCTTAACTTATTTCCAATGAGAACTCATCTACCATTCTTATCATTGTTCTCTTATCATTCTTATCATTGTCTTTTTTCCTTTGACTACTCTTAAGATTTTCTCTTTATCTCTGGCTTTCAACAATTAGACTATGATGTGTCTAGGTGTGGTTTTATTTATATTATTTTCCTGCTGGGGTTGTTCATGTTTTTAAAATTACAATTTTGTTTCTTACTAAAATTGAGAGATTTGTGACCCTTATTTTTCAAAATATTTTTTGCCCTATTCTTTTTTCCCTCTCTTTCTGGAACATCAGTTACATTAGGTCCACAGAAAAGTATGTTGGACTACTTGATATTGTCCCAGAGGTCACTGATGCTCTCTTTGTTTACTTATTTTTTTTTCAATTAAACTCTCTCTCTTGCTTCAGCCTGAATGATTTCCAATGAATTTAAATTCACTGAATCTTTCTTCTATAGTGTCAATCTGATGTTAAATGTCTCCAGTGAATTTTAAATTTTATATGTTATATATTTTTAGAAATTTTTAACTAGAATTTCCATTTGGTTTTTGACAAAGTTTCTATTTCTCTCTTGAAACATTCATCTTTTCACCTAGATGTGTATTTTTTATAAATCTTTTAACATATTTATAATAGTTTTTTAAAGTTCTTATTTGCTAATTTCAATAATGAGTTCTCTGTGGATCTGCTTTTATTGACTGTTTTCTTCTGATTATGGGTCATATTTTCTTTTTTCATGTATGTCATAATTTTTTTGTCATATTCTTTACATAGTGCAAAAAAGAACAGTAGAGACAAAAGTATAGACTTTGTGCTTGTATTTTGTTTATTTCTGAAAAATACAAGTCATTTCCTTTGTCTGATGGCTAGGCTGGAGAGTTGATCATTTATAATTCTCATAGAGTTGGGTTGAGTTGGTGTTGGGCCACAACTTCAATTAGACTGACAACTTTAATTTATTTGTGATTAGCTTGCCCCTAATATCCTATATAGCAGTTACCTTGTTGATCTTCTCAGACTTTGATATGGAAGGGAGTTGGACTATGGCTATAAGTATTTTTGATTCACTTTTGGATTCAATTCCATTAGTATTCCAGAATCCAAAAGCTATAAGGGATGCATGGGACTATATGATTGCTCTCTGCTTACCAGCTCCTCTTCCACTACCCCTTTTCTTTTTTTTTTTTTTAAAGATTTTATTTATTTATTTGACACACAGAGAGAGATCACAAGTACGCAGAGAGGCAGGCAGAGAGAGAGGAGGAAGCAGGCTCCCCGCCGAGCAGGGAGCCCGATGCGGGCCTCGATCCCAGGACCCTGAGATCATGACCTGAGCTGAAAGCAGAGGCTTTAACCTACTGAGCCACCCAGGCGCCCTCCACTACCCCTTTTCAAAATACAAAGACAGAATGGGGATTATTCAGTCAAGTGGTTTGTACTTGTGTTTAGTTTGTACTTCTAGATTCTAATCAGTCCTACTAGTCTTCACTTTCATCCAAGGCTTAGCCAGTTTCTCCTTCTCAAGGCTTCATTGATGGCAGGCTAGTTACTCCTGCCCAAATGTACTTGCCTCCATATATGAAAGCTGGTGCAACTCTATTCACCTATGACCATCTCCATTCTCCATTCTCTCTAAATGAAGGTCTCCGTTCTCTCTAAATTCAGTTAATGGGACCTTATTTCCCCCACTATTCATTAGGCCCATAGAAAAGTATGATAAATCATATATTATTTTATTCAGGTTTTTCTTGTTATTACAGGGAAGCTATTACAGGGAATGACAGGGAAGAATTTTCATGTGCTTTTACATCCTTACTGGAATCAGATTTCAAGGTGTCTTAAATTTCCTTGGTTCTTTTTTTTCCTTCCTCACATCCAGTTTCTCTGCAATTCCCACAGCTACATCCACAGTATAAATTTTGAATCCACCCACTAGTCTCTGTCTCCAGTGATTCTACCAATGCTGATAGTGTCAGTGGCCTACTAACTCATCTCCATGCTTGTATTCTTGACAGCCTCTATATTCCATTCCCCATGAGAAGCCAGAATGCTCATTTAAATGAAAAATCAGATTTCCTTTTGGGAAATCAACAATTGTTTCTTATTTTATCTGGACTTAAATCCAAATTCCTTAGCACAGCCCACAGTACTCTACAACATGTGATTCTTTTTTTTAAATGTTATGTTGGTTACCATACAGCACATCATTAGTTTTTGATGTAGTGTACCATGATTCATTGTTTGTGCATAACACCCAGTGCTCCATGAAATATGTGCCCTCCTTAATACCCATCACCAAGCTAACCCATCCTCCCACCCCCTTCCCTTCTGAAACCCTCAGTTTGTTTCCCATAGTCCATAGTTTTTCATGGTTTGTCTCCAACTCTGATTCCTTCCCCCCTTCATTTCCCCCTTCCTTCTCCTAATTTCCTCCATGCTATGCCTTATGTTCCACATATAAGTGAAACCATATGATAATTGTCTTTCTTTACTTGACTTATATCACTAGGCATAGTCCCCTCCAATTCCATCCATGTCTATGCAAATGGTGAGTATTCATCATTTCTGATGGCTGCATAATATTCCATCGTATATATGGACCACATCTATCCATTCATCTGTTGAAGGGTATCTTGGCTCCTTCCACAATTTGGCTATTGCGGACATTGCCGCTATGAACATTGGGGTGCACGAGCCTCTTCTTTTCACTACACCTGTATCTTTGGGGTGAATACCTAGTAGTGCGATTGCTGGGTCATAGGGTAGCTCTATTCTTAACATCTTGAGGAACCTCCATACTGTTCTCCAGAGTGGCTATCACAGCTTGCATTCCCACTAACAGTGTAAGAGCATTCCCTTTTTTCCACGGCCAACGTTTGTTTTTTCTTGTTTTGTTAATTTTTGCCACTCTAACTGGTGTAAGGTGATATCTCATTGTGGTTTTGATTTGTATTTCTCTGATGGCTAGTGATGTTGAGCATTTTTTCATGTGTCTATTAGCCATTTGTATGTCTTTTTTGGAGAAGTGTCTTCATGTCTTCTGCCCACTTTTTGACTGGGTGATTAGTTTTTTGAGTTTTGAGTTTGAGAAGTTTTTTATAGATCTTGGAAACTTTCTTTAATTGCATCTCATACTACACTTTTTCTCACTAACCAAATTTCTACTACACTGATTTCCATACTTCCCTATCACATCCCAAGATCCATTTTTCTTTTTTGCTTCCCACTTACTGGCCTTTGAATTGTTACTGATTGCCTGGAAATCTCTCCTAGATCATCACAACTTTTGGCTGTCAGACTGATCCTCTCTGCATTGCATGATACCAAAATCTGCAAACACATTTCCTGAGATTCCCTTGCATACTAGGTTTTGCCTAGGTTCAGCCAAAGAAGAGCACCTGCAAGAGGTTAAACATTAGGGGGAAGGGAGAGATTATGGTATTCCCCTCACCTTTCTGTGAGAAAGTATCTTCAGCAGTGATTGCATCTTTTCTGTGGTTCTAGCTCTGGACTGGCAGCCCCTGTCACAGTAATCCTATATCTCACTTGCATAGGACTAGGAGTGGATTTCCTTCCTGCTCATCTCTGGGTTGCCTTACCACACCCTGCTTGACTTAACAACTCTTCTGACACTCATATTAAATGACCTCTATTTAACTGCCTGATGTAATTGTTTTGTGTTGGTTTTGTTTCCAGTGTAATTCAGCTGATGCATTTGGTTATATGTTATCATTCAGTTCTGAGCTCAGATGATATCTCTTCAAAAATATATTCCCTGACCATCCTACGTACAGTAGTGTCCTAGTAACTCTCATTATAACACTCTTTTTAATTTATTGCCTGTTTTCTCCCAATACAATATAAGCTTTAAGAGAGTACAGACCTCATTTATCCTGTTCAGTGCCATTTCCCTGCGCCTAGATGGTACCTGGAATATAGTAACACCTCAATAAATATTTGTGGAATAAATGAAAGAAAATACCTAGTACCTTTATGAGTTTAAGCTTCATGATTACATTTTAATCCATCTAAAATTTATTTTGGTGTGGATGTAAAGTATAGATATAATTTTTGTGTTATATAGCCAGTACATAAACCCATTTATTGAAAAACTATTCCTTCTGCCCTGTTTCATACTGATCCCTTTATTATATATGATTTCTTTACATATATTGTACTTATATTTGTTATTGGACTTTCTGTATTATTCCATTGCTCAACACATGCAAGTAATACACTATTTTATATCTTTATAATACATTGTAATAACTGGTGGGCCAAAATCTCCCCTCTTTAAAAAAAATGGTAGCAAATACATAACATTTTTATTGATCTAGATATACCTAAGAATAAAATTTAAAGGCCCACAAAAATCTTCTTTGTGTTTGATTGAAACTGTTTTAAATACACGGATTATTTTGAGGGAAAAATGACTTTACAATATTGAACCTTCCCATATAGAAATATAGTATTTCTTTCCATTTTTTCAATACACTTGTGTATAATGTAGCACTTCAGTAAAGTTTTAGAACTCTTATTGTATAAATCCTGCATAATTTTTCTCAATATTAGCAGTGAATATTGAGTTCTTACTATGTATCAGGAACTGTTCCAACTACTTTAAATATATTAATACTATTTAATGCACAGTCATATAGATAGGTACATTTACTACCATTATTCCTAAATAATTTATATTTTATTGTTACGTTGAATAAGATGATATCCTTTCTGCATTTTCTAACACTTTATATATAGGAAAGCTATCGATTTTTATAAATATATCTTGTAACTGGGGCATGTCTAGTTTTTAAAAAATGAGTTAAAGTAATTGCCAGTTCAATGTGCACTTAAGAATGGTGTTCTATGATAAATAACATGATTATGCACACCCATATTAACACAGAATTTTTAGAAAACTTCAAGTATTTGTCATTAATCATATTTAACAATAAGAGTTACTACTTACGTGGTGCCTTGTTGGTTCAGTCAATTAAGTGTCTGCCTTTGACTCAGGTCATGACCTTGGGGTCCTATGGTCCTGGGATCAAGCCCCATGTCAGTCTCCCTGCTCAGTGGGGAGTCAGCTTCTCCCTTTCCCTCTGCACCTCCCCCCTGCTTGAGGTCTCTCTCTCTCTTGTTCTCTCTTGGGTGCTTTCTCTCTATCAAATAAATAAATAAATAAAATATTTTAAACAAAAAGAATTACTACTATTGAAGAAGACCTACTATTTGACAAACACTATGCTTGACAAATTATATATATGATCTCTTGAATTCCTGGCATAACACTCTATAGTAAGAATTATTACACGCATTTTATAGATGAGAATAACTGAGACTCAGAAAGAGTAAGTAATTTCTCCAAGTTCACATATTTCTACTTTGCTCCTTTAAATGTAACTTATACATACAACAACTGTTTTCATTTTCACAAGTTAATTAATATAAACCTGGGGCACTAGGGTGACTCAGTAGGTTGAGCATCTGACTCTTGATTTTAGCTCAGGTCATGATCTCAGGGTCCTGGGATCAAACCCCATCTTGGGCTCCATGCATGGTGGTAAGTCTGCTTGGGATTCTCTCTCCCTCTCCCTCTTCCCCTACCCCCACTCACTTTCACACTCTCTCTCACAAATGAATAAATAAATCCTTTTAAAAAATTATTTATATAAAACTATAATTAAATATTGATAGTATAAGATTTAAAAAATGAGAAAAGTCCAAAGTCAAATATGGTATGAATTTCCATAGCATTGCACTCTTAAAACTTTTATTTTGGAGTGAGGAACTTCATCTCTTTATGTAATTTTACTACAGTTTGAAGCAGGACGATGTGATATTGTCTGAAGGGGGCTTGATTCCATACCCCAATGGATGTTTTGTTTGATTCTCAAAAAATTTAATTTCTCAGTGTAGTGAGAAAAAAATTTCAAAAGAAAATTATGTGTAATAAGATATCCAGGAATAAACTTAACAAAAGAGGTGAAAAACCTATACTCTGAAAACAATAAAATACTGATGAAAGAAACTGAAGAAGATACAAAGAAATGGAAAGATATTCCACGCTCGTGGATTGGAAGAACAGATACTATTAAAATGTCTATACCACCCAAAGCAATCTACAGATTTAATACTATCAAAATACTAATAGAATTTTTCACAGAACTAGAACAAAAAATCCTAAAATTTGTATGGAACCATAAAGACCCCAAATAGCCAAAGCAATTTTGAAAAAAGACAAACAAAGCTGGAAGTATCATAATTACAGGCTTCAATTATATTATAAAACTGTAGTAATCAAAACAGTATGGTACTGTCACAAAATAGACATATAGATCAATGGAACAGAATAGAAAACCCAGAAAAAAACCCATGATTATATGATCAATTAGTCTTTGACAAGGCAGGAAAGAATATCCAATGGAAACAAAGACAGTGTCCTTCAACAAATGGTGTTGGGAAAACTAGTTAGCTACATGCAAAAGAATGAAATTGGACCATTTTCTTACACCATACACAAAAATAAACTCCAAGTGAATGAAAGACCTAAATGTGAGAAGTGAAATCACAAAAATCCCAGAAGAGAGCACAGGCAGTAATTTCTCTGATATGAGCCATAGCAAAAATTTCCCAGATATGTCTCCTGAGGCAAGGGCAACAAAAGCAAAAATCAACAATTGGGACTTCGTCAAGATAAAGACTTTTGCATAATGAAAGAAACAATCAACAAAACTAAAGGCAGTCTGTGGAATGGGAGAATATATTTGCAAATGACGTTTTGGATAAAGGGTTAGTAACCAATATATATAAAGAACTTATAAAACTCAAGGCCCCCAAAACAAATAACCCAATTTAAAAAAATGGGCAGAAGACATAAACAGACATTTCTCCAAAGAAGACATACAGCAGACAAATGAAAAGATAGTCAACATCACTCATCATCAGGGAAATGCAGACCAAAACTGCAATGAGATGTCAAGTCACAAATCTCAGAATAGTTAAAATAAAAAACAGAAGAAAAATAAATTTTAGCGATGATATAGAAAAAAAGGAACCCTCTTGCGCTGTAGGTGGGAATGCAAACTGGTGCAGCCACCCTGGAAACCAGTGTGACAATTCCTCAAAAGTTAAAAATAATACTACCCTAAGATCCATAATCAACACTACTGGGTATTTACCCCCAAAATATGAAAACACTAATTCAGAGGGGTAAATGTCCCCCTATGTTTATAGTAGCATTATTTACAATAGCCAAATTATGGATGCAGCCCTTGTCCATCGACAGATAAATAAAGAAGTTGTGGTACATCTATACAAGGGAATACTATTCAGCCATAAAAAAGACTGAAATCTTGCCATTTGCGATGACATAGATGGAGTTAGAAAGTATTATCCTAACCAAAATAAGCCAGTCAGAGAAGGCATACGATATGATTTCACTCATATGTGGAATTTAAGAAACAAAACAAACAAGCAAAGGGGAAAAAAGAGAGAGAGCTAAACCATGAAACAGAATCTTAACTATAGAGAACAAAAGGATTGTTCAAATAGGTAATGGGGACTAAGGAGTGCATATGTGATGAGTACCAGGTGATATATGAAAGTGTTGAATCTCCCTATTGTATACCTGAAAGTAATATAACACTGTATGTTAACTATACTGGAATTTAAAATAAAATTTAATTTTTTTAAAAAAAGAAAATTATGCAGATCACTCTCCAGCTCCTAAAGTGTTTGCCTTTACTTTTTCAAAGTCTATTTTAAGCTACATGAATGCTTTATTTCAAGCTGTCTTATACACTTTACCTTTCTCCTTAATTTTTAATTTTGCTCAACTTGAATTAATTCACTAAAACCATTATCAATGCCACTATTAAGTTCTTCTATTCCCTTGAACCTGCCAACACTCAATTCTTTGAGGTTATGCTATTTCTGGTACATAATGCTCAGTGTTTCTTTTTCCTCTATCTAACCCAAAACTTGCAGAAATTTTATCATGAAGAAAATCCATCATTTTATCCCCTTGCCTATAATGGAATACTGAACTCCCATTTTTCATAGCATGTCAGGTGTGTACCAAAAAAAAAAGTCTTTTTCTTCTGCTTAGAAACTATAATCTCTTTCTTTAAGAAAACTCTAGGGGTTCCTGGGTGGCTCAGTCAGCTAAGCATCCGACTCTTGGTTTTGGCTCATGTCATGATCTCAGGGTTGTGGGATCAAACCCCACATCAGGCTCCCCACTCAGCAAGGAGTCTGCCTTTCTCCCTCTTCCTCTGTCCCTCCCCCTGCTCACTCACTCTCCATCTCTAAAGTAAATAAATAAATCTTTTTTAAAAAGAAAGAAAACTCTCTCTCGCAGGATTATCTTACGCTTTACATAACTTTATGATAGTCTCAACTCAAAGTTGCCCTTAAGGGCAAAATAGAAGTAGAACACTACAAATCATTAGGGAAATGCAAATTATAACTATAATGAGACACTGCCTCACAGCCATTAGGGTGGTTACTATATTAAAAAACAGAAAACAAGTATTGGTGAGGATGTGAAGAAATTGGAGGTCCTTTGCACTGTTGGTGGCAATGTAAAATGGTAGAGCCATTGTGAGAAACAGTATGAAAGTTCCTCAAAAAATTAAAAATAATATTACCATATGACCCAGAAATTCCACTTTTGGGTATATACCCCAAAGAATCAAAAGTAGGGTATTGAATAGATATTTGTGCACCCATATTCATAGCAGCATTATTCATAATATTATACCATGGAAGCAACCCAAGTGTCTATTGACAAATGAATGGATTACCAAAATGTGATATAGTCATGCTGTTAAATGTTCAGTCCTAAATAGGAGAGAAATTCTGCACTATGCTACAATATGGATGAGTCTTGAGTACGTAACACTGAGTGAAATAAACCAGTCACAAAAAGTCAAATATTGGGGTGCCCAGGTGGCTAAGATGGTTAAGCATCTGCCTTCAGCTTGAGTCATGATCCCAGGGTCCTGGGATCAAGCTCCACATTGGGCTCCCTGCCTGCTTGGTGGGCAGCCTCCTTCTCCCTCTCCTTCTACTGCTCCCCCTGCTGTGCTCTCTTGCTCTTTCTGTCAAATAAATAAATAAAATTAAAAAAAAGTCAAATACTGCACGATTCCACTTATATGAAATAATGAAGTATTCAAAATGATAAAAACAGAAGGTGTAATTTTGGTTGCCAGGGGCTGGGGAGAAGGGGAGAATGGGGAGTTATTTTTTAATGGGTATAGAGTTTCAGATTAACAAGATGAAAAGAGTTATGTGGTTAGATAGTAGTGATAGTTACACAAGAATTTAAATGTATTTAAAACCACTGAACTGGGGGCACCTAGGTGGCTCAGTTTGTTGAGTGGCTGACTTTTGCTTTCAGCTCAGGTCATAATCTCATGGGTTGCAGGACTGAGCCCCATGTTGGGCTCCACACTCAGCAAGGAGTCTGCTTGAAGGTTTTCTCCCTCTGCCCCTCCCCTGCCACACATGACCTCTCTCACTCTCTCAAATAAATAAATAAATGTTAAACAAAACAAAACAAAACCAAAAAACACTGAACTGTTACCTTAAAAATGGTTAAGATAAATAATCAGAGTGGGGCAGCAGAAGCATGCTGGGCCCATAACCCAGAGGCTGATAGATGGAAAAATAGTTAAGATGGTAAATATTGTTATGTATATTTTAAAACAATCTTAAAAATTAAAATTAAATATTAAAATAAAGAATTAGAGTCCATCAGTCACATAAGTTATTTGACTTTAGATAGATACATAGGAAACATTAATTGTACTGAGTTCAGACAGGCCTTTTTGTGTGGATAGAAAGCCTAAACCTAGCCAATGATATGTCCAATCCACTTTTGTTGAGAACTAGCTAATAGCCTTCAGCATGATATATGGTCATAAAATTTACTAGTTTCAGATAAATAAATTTAACTCCTTGAATTTGGAAATTCACACACAATTACTAACATAGAGAAAAGGGCCATGAACTATAGTTTTATAAACTGTTACATTAAAGATTCATAATTTTCTGAATTTAATGACTTTTTAAAAAATATTTATTTATTTGACACAGAGTGAGAGAGAGATTACAAGTAGGCTGAGAGGCAGGCAAAGAGAGAGGAGGAAGCAGGCTCCCCGCTGAGCAGGCAGAGAGCCCGATGCAGGCCTCGATCCCAGGACCCGGAGATCATGACCTGAGCCGCAGGCAGAGGCTTTAACCTACTGAGCCACCCAGGTGCCCCATAAAAGCTCCTGAGATCACTCAGACTACATCATAATGAAAGAGGTGTTTTGCCCCTCATTCCCATTTGCAAGCTTTGTGCTGAACTAAATGTTAAGAAGAATTGTAAAGAAAAGTTTCACTGCCAAACCACAAACTAAGCTCCAAAAGTCCAAAGTAGAAAAGAAGTAAAAAGTCAAACAAAAACAAACAAGACTAGGGTTCTATGAAGCCAGACTAAACCACAGACCATAGGAAAACACTATCCTTTCCGTTGTCTTGGTATTATCATAGCAGAGGAGTGTTGTGAGTGGGGATGTCTGGGTCCAGCCAGCTGCCATCTTGGGGCCCCAACCCCATCATTTCCCCTCTCAATGGATGCTAAGTGAGGATAGAGTATGTTCATGGCTGTGAGCGGTCTTTGTCATCTCTCATCTCCATGCTGGTGCCCAGAGAGTCTCCCTGTTGTCTGTAGTGGTCTCTGTATTGTTAAGAAAGATCATCCAAAGTAACTAACTCTTAAAGAAACTTTGCCAAATTACATTCAGCAAGCACTCAATGCATAACAGTTCATTATTTTCCAAGTGGGTAGCATTGATTAGGAGAGGAAGAAAAGACACCATTTGTACCATCAATTTGCCCCTTTTAGAATAATCTCTTAAACATTTTAATTGCAAAATAGGTATTTACCAAAAAGCTCCTAAAAGCACATGAAATTCCACATTTTTGCTGCTTAAGAAAAAGATGTTTAACCAAGGGACACTTCCATAAATAATAAATCTTTTGAGCGGTTTTTTCTTCTCATTTTTAAAGTTTAAATTCAATTAATTAATGCATAATGTATTATTAGTTTCAGAGGTAGAGGTCAGTGATTCATCAGTTTTATATAATACCGACATTACATCACATGCCTTCCTTAATGTTCATCACCCAGTTTCCCCACCTTCACCTCCAGCAACCCTCAGTTTATTTCCTATGATCAAGAGTCTCTAATGGCTTGTCTCCCTCTCCGATTTAATCATGTTTTATTTTTTCCTCTCTTCCCCTATGATACTCTGTTTTGTTTCTTAAATTCCACCCAAGAGTGAGATCATATGATAATTGTCTTTCCTGATTGACTTATTTCACTTATCCTAATACCCTCTAGTTCCATTCACACTGATGCAAATGGTAAGATTTCATTTTTTTGGATGGCTGAGTGGTACTCATCTTCCTTTTCCATTCATCTGTCAATGGACATATGGGCTTTCTCCATAGCCTGGCTACTGTAGACACTGCTGCTATAAACACTGGGGTGCAGGTGCTCCTTTAAATCACTACAGTTGTATCTTTGGGGTAAATATCCAGGAGTGCAATTGCTAGGTCATAGGGTAACTCTATTTTCAACTTTTTGAAGAACCTCCATACTGTTTTCCCAAGTGGATACACCAGTGTGCATCCTGACCAACAGTGTAAGAAGGTTCCCCTTTCTCTGCATCCTCGCCAACACCTGTCATTTCCTGACTTGTTAATTTTAGCTATTCTGACTGCTGTGAGGTGGTATCTTATTGTGGTTTTAATTTGTGTTTCTCTGATGCCAAGTGATATGGAGCATTTTTTTCATGTGTCTATTGGCCATTTGGATGTCTTCTTTGGAAAAGTTTATGTTCATGTCTTCTGCCCATTTCTTGATTGGATTGTTTGTTCTTTGGGTGTTGAGTTTGATAAGTTCTTTATAGATTTTTGGATACCAGCCCTTTATCTGATGTCATTTGCAAATATTCTTTCCCATTCTTTTGGTCATCTTTTGGTTTTGTTGGCTGTTTCTTTTGCTGTGCAAAAGCTTTTTATTTTGATGAAGTCTCAATAGTTCACTTTTGCCTTTATTTCCCTTGCCTTTGGAGATGTGTCTAGCAAGAAGTTGCTGTGGCCGAAGTCACAGAGGTTGCTGCCTCTCTTCTCCTCAAGGATTTTGATGGATTCCTGTCTCACATTTAGGTCTTTCATCCATTTTGAGTCTATTTTTGTGTATGGTATCAGGAAGTGGCCCAGTTTCATTCTTCTGCATGTGGCTGTCCAAATTTCCCAACACCATTTGTTGAAGAGATTGTCTTTTTTCCACTGGATATTCTTTCCTGCTTTGTGGAAGATTAGTTGACCATAGAGTTGAAGGTTCACTTCTGGGTTCTGTATTCTGTTCCATTGATCTGTGTGTCTGCTTTTGTGCCAGTACCATACTGTCTTAATGATTACAGCCCTATAATAGAGCTTGAAGTCCAGCCACCAGGTTTGGTTTTCTTCTTCAACATTTCCTTGGTGATTCAAGGTCTTTCTAGGTTCTGCACAAGTTTTAGGATTATTTCTTCCAGCTCTGTGTAAAAACTTGATGGTATTTTGATAGGGATTGTGTTACATGTATAGATTGCTCTAGGTAGCATAGACATTTTAACAATATTTGTTCTTCTAATCCATGATCATGGAATGTTTTTCCATTTCATTGTGTCTTCCTCAATTTCTTTCATGAGTGTTCTATAGTTTTCTGGGTACAGATCTTTACTTCTTTGATTAGGATTATTCCTTGGTATTTTATGGTTTTTGGTGCAATTATAAATGGGATTGACTCATTAATTTCTCCTTCTTCCATCTCATTGTTAGTGTATAGAAATGCAACTGATTTCTGTGTGTTTTTTATTTTATTTTATTTATTTTTAAAAGATTTTATTTATTTGTTTGAGAGAGAGAGAGCACAAGCAGGGGGAGAAAGAGAAGCAGATTCCTGCTGAGCTGGGAACCTGACATGGGAAGTGGGGGCTTAATCCCAGGACCTGGAGATCATGACCTGAGGCCAAGGCAGAGGCCCAACCATCTGAGCCCTGTGCATTGATTGTATATCCTGACACTTTGCTGAATTCCTGTATGAATTCTAGCAATTTGGGGGTGGAATCTTTTGCTCAGATCTTTATTATTTCTCTTCTCCTGCTGGATTTAGGCTTTATTTGCTGTTCTTTCTCCAGCTCCTTTAGGTGCAAGGTTAAGTTGTGTATTTGAGACCTTTCTTGTTTCTTGAGAAAGGCTTGTATTGCTATATCTTTCCCTCTTAGGACTGCCCTTTGCTGCATCCCAAAGGTTTGAATAGTTGTGCTATCACTTTCGTTTGCTTCCATGAATTTTTTTCCCAATTTCCTGGTTGACCCTTTTATTTTTTAGTAGGATGCTCTTTAACCTCCATGTATTTGAGTTCTTTCCAAATTTCCTCTTGTGATTGAGTTCAAGTTTCAAAGCATTGTGGCTCGAAAATATGCAGGGATTGATCCCAATCTTTTGGTACCAGTTGAGATCTGATTTGTGACCCAGGATGTGATCTATTCTGGAGAATGTTTCATGTGCACTCGAGAAGAATGTGTATTCTGTTGCTTTGGAATGGAATGTTCTGAATATATCTGTGAAGACGATCTGGTCTAGTGTGTCATTTAAAGCCCTATTTCCTCGTTGATCTTTTGCTTAGATGATCTGTCCATTGCAGTGAGTGGAGTGTTAAAGTCCCCTACTATTATTGTATTACTGTTGATGTGTTTCTTTGATTTTGCAATTATCTTATATAATTGGCTGCTTCTATGTTAGTGGCATAAGTACTTACAATTGTTAGATCTTCCTGTTAGATAGACCCTTTAAGTATAATATAGTGTCCATCCTCATCTCTTATTACAGTCTTTGGTCTAAAATTGAGTTTGTTGGGCACCTGGGTGGCTCAGTGGGTTAAAGCCTCTGCCTTCAGCTCAAGTCATGATCTCAGCATCCTGGGCTTGAGGCCCACATCGGGCTCCCTGCTCAGCGGGGAGCCTGCTTCCTCCTCTCTCTCTGCCTGCCTCTCTGCCTACTTCTGATCTCTCTCTCTCTCTCTCTCTCTCTCTCTCTCTCTCTGTCAAATAAATAAATAAATAAATAATATTTTAAAAAAATAAAATTGAGTTTGTCTAATATAAGGATTGTTACCCCAGCTTTTTTTTCATGTCCATTAGCATGGTAAATGGGTTTCCACCCCCTCACTTTTAATCTGGACATATCTCTGGGTCTAAAATGAATCTCTTGTAAACAGCATATTGATGGGTCTAGCTTTTGTATTCAATCTGATACCCTGTGTTTTTTGATTGGGGCATTTGGCCCACTTACATTCATAACTATTGAAAGATATGAATTTAGTTCCATTGTATTACCTGTAAAGTCACTTTTTCAGTATATTTTCTCTGTTCCTTTCTGGTCTGTGTTACTTTTGGGCTCTCTCTTCACTTAAAAGATACCTTTTAAGTAGATACCTTTCTTGTAGGGTTGGTTTAGTGATCATGAATTATTTTAGTTTCTTTTTGTCCTGGAAGCTTTGTATCACTCCTATTTTGAATGACATCTACTTGGATAAAGTAGTCTTGGCTGCAATTTTTTCTCATTTTTCCCTGCTTCTGACACTTGCTGGCCCCTGCTCAGAAAGCAGTCGCCCAACATTTCCATGGTTCATGCTTTATGGCCACTCCAAACTGAGAACCCACTCCTAGGTTTGCTGATGGCAGCTGGCTTCCCTCCTCCAATGCCTGGAAACTCTGTCATACTCAGGCACCTCCAGTCTTGCTGTGACCCTGGGAATTCTGAGACCACATTGTCCCACCTAGGATCTGCCCCACTTTGCCACCTGAGCACCTTTCAGGCAGGGATGTCTCTCACTGAGGCAGGCTTCTAAAAATTCTGATTTTGTGTTCTGCCCCAAATCACTTTCCAGTAGCCAGCTTATGGAGGCTCCCTCCCCCAGTGGTTTATCTTCCCATATATCGCCTTGGATTCACTTCTCTGCACCTCCTAACTTACAGAACTGGTCGCTTTTCTATTTGTAGAGTTGCAGCAATTCTTTTCTTAGATCTTTGGTTGAGTTCACATGTGTTCAGAATGCTCTGATAGGTATCTAACTGAATTTCTGGGACCAGACAAAACTAAGAGTCTGGTAAGGAGCTCAGAAGAACTGAGCAAAATGGAGACTATACAGGTGGAAGGGGGCAGTAGGAGACGAAACTCTCCTACTCCTCTGCCATCTTGGACCACATCTCAGTAAATATTTTTTTTTTAAGATTTTGGGTGCCTGGGTGGCTCAGTGGGTTAAAGCCTCTGCTTTCGGCTCAGGTCATGATCTCAGGGTCCTGGGATCGAAGCCCACATCGGGCTCTCTGCTCAGCAGGGAGCCTGCTTCCTCCTCTCTCTCTGCCTACTTGTAATCTCTCTCTGTCATATAAATAAATAAAATCTTAAAAAAAAAAGATTTTATTTATTTGTTAGAGAGAGAGGGAGAGAGCACAAGCTGGTAGAGTGGCACGCAGAGGCAGAGAGAAGCAGGCTCCCCACCGAGCAAGGAGCTCGATGTGGGACTTGATCCCAGGACCCTGGGATCATGACCTGAGCCAAAGGCAGTCACTTAACTGACTGAGCCACCCAGGTGTCCCTAAATATTTGTTTTAATGACTGATTTTCATCATTGAAAGGAATGAAGTTTGGCATTAAATAGCTCAGGATCATATTCAAAGGCCTACAATAAATTTTCCTCTAATGAGAAAAACTATATCATAAGCTTAGTAAAAAGGCATGCATGGAAAAAAAAACACACATCTAAAAAATAAATACTTTAAAAAAATTCTTACTCATTATTAAGGAAATATGAACTTTGATCTTTCAGCTAAAGGAGGGTATAACTCAAAACATAATAAGGCCCTAAAATGAGAAATGAAGAAACATCACATAGTCCAAAACAGGTGGGATATTTCAACTGTAGTTGAGAACAAACTTCCAGGTGTTTGGTGAAATATTTATCAAATACTTCAAATATTTATTATCAAATATTAACCAAATATTTCAAATATATTTATCAAACATTTGGCATGCCTAGTTAAAGCATCTTTCTCCATCAGATTTATTGGTTTACTCCCCTGGTGGGCCAATGTCCATACTCCTATCTCCACTTATTTCTCAAAAGTGAGAGATGAGGCAATGGTGAGGCCAGGTCAATGAAAACCCACTGCCAAGGGCAGAAAAGTAACACATGTAGTTCCAACTGTTCACCCAAGTGGTCCATATGATCACATTTGCATATGAACAGCAATATTGTTATTGAAAACTGCTAAATTGCTAGCCTTGTACCCTGTTTTGTGGAAAGGAGAGAAATAAAAAGTCTTGTCTTTCTCTTAATTTGTGGATGCTGTGGTATCAAGTAAATCAAATACACGTGAAACAGCATGAGGAGAAACTATAAATCAATGTATCAACACTAAAAAATGATAGAATGCAAATTCATGAGGATCATAAATCCTTAGCATGTTGGAATATATGATCCAGTGGTCTGGTTACTTTATCTTCCAGGAAAGCCTGTCTCAGAAAGGGCCAACATGTAACAGCCAGAACTCAGTCATCGAGGTACATAAACAAATACAGGGAAGTAGGGGAAAAGGCTATTTTGACAGGTATTGTCACCAGCTAAATCCCTTACTCCCTATCTGCTTTACCCACTGACCTTTGTTCCACATTTTTCCTTAAACTCTTCTTTCTAGTTTATCTCTTAACTCAGGCAAAAGATGCAACAGGCATAACATCCCATGATGGAAACTCCTCAAGCAATAACAACTGCCCCTATGAAGAGTTCTGGTGGCCCAGACCTCCCAGACCAGTTTGAACTCAATCCCTGACTCATACCTGAGCAGATGGACCATGCAGTGACCCAAAGTTACAGTTACCTCCCTATAACACTAAAATCTTCCCTCAAGGAGGAGCCTCAGCCTTATTTACATAACATACAATGTATGTATAGGCATGTTACCTTAAGGTGAATGCATGGCCTTTAGAGGATGAGACAAGGCTTCCTTATCTAAATATTCACCCTAACCCATTCACCCTCTCTGAGTCAAGGCTTTGGAATGCTTCCCTGCAATCTCCTTATTTGCTGAAAATAAAGTTTCCTTTGTGCAAAAACTCCACCTGGTATTGTTTCTATCTGAGACCCACTAAGGAGCAACTCTTGTTAGTTTGTTTATGGTAGCACCAAAAAACCTTTGGGTAAAGGTAAGACTTAAATGCATGGTCTAGAAGAGGGAGCAGAATAAAGTAGCTAGGTGGTCTCTATAAAAGGTTAACAGGTATTTTAAAAATAAAACTAATTTTAGAATTGTTTTAGATTTGCAAAATAATTAGAAGGATAATACAGAAAGTCCCCACATACAACACATAGCTTTTCCTCTATTATTAACATCTTACATTTGTATTATGCATTTGTTACAACTAATGAGCCAATATTGACCCATTATTATTAAAGTTCATATTCTACTCAGATTTCCTCAGTTTTGTTAAAAAACAAAACAAAATTCAAATGAGTAAACTGTGAAGATCTTACTAGCTTTATTCAGTGATTTATGAATCAGGCAGCATCCCACCTTGTAGGAAGTAAGGAGCTCAGAAGAACTGAGCAAAATGGAGACTATTACAGGTGGAAGGGGGCAGGGACAAGGAAGGAGAAGATTACCTTATCTTTCTTTGGGGGATAGGAAGGGTCTGTCAGATGGGTCACCTCCCTACTGCTGACCAGGTGATTTCCAGATTACTGGTTACAGGTTACATTCTGGGGAAAGATTGAAACTGCAATTAGGTCAGTTATTAAGTTTTGGTTTGTTGATGTGGTGCTTAGCACAAGTGACTTCATTTTTGACCCTCTTGTCCCTCTCTCTCTTTTTTTGAAAGCAGTTTTTATCTAACATCAGTTTTTTGTTCTAGGATCCCATCCAGGAATCTACATTACATTTGGTCATCATGTCTCCTTAGGTTTCTTGACTGTGACAATTTCTCAGACTTTATGAGGTTTTGATTATCTTAACAGTTTTGAGGGATACTGATGAGGTATTCTGTAGAATGTCCCCCTCTTGGGGCTTACCTGACATTTTTCTCATGAGTAGACTGGGGTTATGTGTTAGTGGGGTGGGGAGGGAAGGTCACAGAAGTAAAGTGTCCTTCTCACCACATTGTAACAAGGGAACATGATGTCAATGAGACTTATCACTGTTGATGCTGACCTTGATCACCTGGCTGTTTCTCACCTGTTTGTCAGGGTTCTATGCTGTTAAATTACTCTTTTTCCTCCTGGATATACTGTAGTCTTATTTTTTTATTTTTAGATTTTATTTATCTATTTGAGAGAGAGAGAGAGAGAGAGTGAAAGAAAGAGAAAGAGAGAGAGCACAAGCTAAGGGGAAAGGCAAATGGAGAAGCAGACTCCCTGCCAAGCAGGAAACCAGACTCGATCCCAGAACTCTGGGATCATGACCTGAGCCAAAAGCAGATGCTCAACTGACTGAGCCACCTAGGCACTCCTATATTGTACTCTTTTAAAGAAATCACCATGTGTGGCCCACAGTTATGGATTGGAGAGTGATGCTCCACTTCCTTAAGGATGAAGTACCTACATAAATTATCTGGAATTCTTCAGCATGGGAGGATTGCTGTTCTTTCTGATTTATTTATTTTTCAATTATTTATTAATATTGGGATAGATGCAAGGATTTTGTATTTTAGGCTATAATCTAATACTTTATTTACTTTATTGCTCAAATTGTTCCAGTGTTGGCTACGGGTGTTCCTTCAGTTAGTGGTTTTGTCCTTTGAACTGATGTTAGAAACCAAGATGTGGGTGCTAGATCCACTTATTGCAACTGGGCTGTTGTTGCCTCTAGGTGACAGAATGAGAAAATATATATATATATATACTAGTGCCTAGAAACATTTCTATGTGTAACTATCTGTATCTATATATTTTTATTGTGTTATGTTAGTCACCATACATCATTAGTTTTTGATGTAGTGATCCAAGATCCATTGTTTACATATAACACCCAGTGCTCCATGCAATACATGCCCTCCTTAATACCCACCACCAGGCTCACCCATCCCCCACCCCCACCTCCCTCTGAAACCCTCAGTCTTTGTATCTATATTAAGCTAAAGAGGAGTTCATACTGGTGTCTCTAGCTCTGATTCATTATCATATGAATCACCGTAGCCTCTCCCTTTTTCTTATCTATGAACTCCTACTTCAACAATGAGAGACCTGTTTCACATCCTATATCATCCATTTATTAAATTGTTCGATACAAGTGTAGTGGTTTCAGAATTGTTAACCTCTACCCCTTGAAAGGAATTTTGAGGTAGAGTAGAGCAACTAGAGAAAAAAGAGAAGGTTGGGGAAGAGCCAGAGTGGCCACCAATATGGGAGGCAGTTGTAAGTGGGCATAAGGGACCCAGGAAAAATTTCTGGTGACAGAATGCCAGATTTATAAGAGCAAAGAGTTCTCCAACAAATGTGGAGAGATGTAAAGCTCACTTATAGAGAAATGCAGAATTAAACAATAAGGCCATTGTTACTTATCATATGGGGAAAAAATAAAAAAAAAGATGATTTCCCAGTGTTGTCTGGTGCCATAGGGATGCTGTCGGTGAGATTGTAAACTGATGTGAGGATTGTGAAAGATAATCTGTCAGTGCTATCACGTATGGAATACATGCTCTTTGACCCCGCAGTTTCACAATAATGTTCATAACTGCACACTGTGTAATAGCAACAAACTGAAATGAAATGTCCATCAATAGGAGACTGGTTAAAATGCCTGGCACATGGTAAATGCTCACTGAATATTTATTGAATGAATGATTGCATATGTAAATATATAAAATGAAACATGTAGCAGTTTAAATATATATACACATATACATATACACATATATATACATGTACACAAAGAGGGCCAAGATAAAGTTGAGTGAAAAGAGCAAATCATAAGATAATCTTATTTACAGAAGGAGTCAATTTTTGAAAATAATGTTTTTATATGCATAACGAATTTCTGGAAGGATACATAAAAAACAGTTCTATTTCTGGAGAGTAGAAATGGGAGAGGAGAAAGGGCTAAAGGGACATTTACCTTTCCCTTTGTAGTTTGAATTCTTAAATCATGTGTGTTTATTACTTTTACAATAAAAAGGACAAATAATCTTGGGGTGCCTGGGTGGCCCAGTCAGTTAAGTAGTTGAGTATCCAACTTCTGATTTCACCTTGGGTCATGGGATGGGGCCCCACATCATGCTCTGTAGTCAGGGGGAAGTGTGCTTGAGTTTCTCTCTCCTTATCCCTCTGCCCCACCCCCCGCATTCTCTTGCTCACTGAAACAAATAAATAAATCTTAAAAAAGAGAAAAGAACCAACAATCTCATTCCTAGATCACTTCTTTTGTGTTTATATGGCACTTTGTGTTTAAACTGTTTATATAAAGGTTAAACGAAGAACAGGTCCACTCTTCAATTTTAAGTGGTATTTCTATGACGTAAATGTCCTCTGTAACCCCAAATCTTCATTGAACTTGGCCATTCACTTAAATGCGTTGTGTGCATTTATTTTAGGGAAACCAAGGAAAAAGGTCTATGCTATTCCATATAGCAAAGAGCAGAACACACCAAAGGAAGTAGGTGTGAGAGAGGGTGAGGATCCAAGGCAGAGAAACTAGGAAATAAGGTGCCTGTGGGGAACATCGAGACACGTAGGAAGACCCCAGGTTAGCTGTAGCAGCCATCCTAAAAGGAATCTTGGTTTAAGCCATATTTTATTTACAACCGAAAGAAAGGATGAGCCCAGTTGAGACTTAGGTTGCAAGTTAAAAACCAGAGGCTGTGTTGGGGTTCACATTAGAGGTGTGCACTAGGGCCTCCGGGAGCACCCAGGAACGTGGGGCTGGCACCTCTGTCCAGATTGCTAGGAAAACTTCACAAAGGACAGGGTGTTGAGGCTGGATGGTGAAAAGTGAATAGGAAAGTTTGGTAGGAGATGAGGTGTTAAGGGAGCCCTTCAGGAATAGGAAAAATCTCGTGGTGACACACATTATGGTGACTGTACTTCCCAGCAAACTTGCTGTTAGTTGGCGACCAATTATGTCCAATGGATCATGAAAGAAAGTGCTGTGTGTCAGCTGCAGACTGGAGTAATCAAAAGTCCCTGTACAGCCCTCTAGCTCTCTCTTATCCTGCTGAGGCTGCCTGGAAACCATGTGCTGATGTGACAGAGCCACAGGGCATAACGGACTGAATCCCTGAGTCCCTATGTGGGAAAGAGCTGTCCAGAAGAGCCAAGGAAGGCTGAATAAGCAAAAAAATGTAGACTGTAGGGCACCTGGGTGGCTCAGTGGGTTAAAGCCTCTGCTTTCGGCTCAGGTCATGATCTCAGCATCCTGGGATCGAGGCCCGCATCAGGCTCTCTGCTCAGCAGGGAGCCTGCTTCCTCCTCTCCCTGTCTCTCTGCCTGCCTCTCTGCCTACTTGTAATCTTTCTCTGTGTGTCAAATAAATAAATAAAATCTTTAAAAAAAATGTAGACTGTAGTGTTCATTCACTGGTATTTCAGGGCTAAAGCATGACTGCAGCATAATTTGGGCTACCCTGATTAATAGTTAACGTGCTATTTTCCAGGGTTTGACTCCTCGTTGTATAATATGCAGCCCAAGCAGCTTCGTGTGGATAAGACCACTCCAGTGGTGTGGTCTTTGTTACAGTTTCTGTTGCCTCCAAAGGTCTATTGGTTCCCATCAATTTTCGAAGTCAGATCCTCCAGCCTCCTGTTGAGTCTGTGAGTCCCAATATCTCTTCAATAAATTTTCCCCATATTTAAGATTGCAACAAAGAAATCTGATGGATATGTATATTAAACATGGTAAAACAAACAAATTCACTGTATACCAGATTCCACTGACAGCAAACAATATTCTATTCCAGTTCTTGTATAATTATAAAGGCATAGCTTTGGAATTAGTTTGGTTATTTGCTGAGAGACCAAATCTCACTTCAACCCATAAGAGGTTTGGGAATAAAATGAGATCTCATCACTTGATACGGATGTCAGAATGGAGCTTGTAATTAGAAAGGCTTCTGGAGGATCAGAGGCTTCAACTGAGAGAGATGTCCCAAGTATTTCACAACCTGAATAAATGTACACTGAAGACAATAAGTAAGATGCACAAGGTTGCAGGTAGGCCCACTGACTTAGTTGCCGTGGATCAATGGACAAAGGAAATTGCAGAAACACAGGTCAAAAGCAAGTGGAGGGTAATTCTTCTCTGTTGGGCTTAGGATGTAATAATCACTAGGGAAACCCAATTGATCGTGCTATTCAAAATCAGGCCTGAAGAAGAGAAACACACAACAAGGGAATAATTATATGCAATAACATTACACTCCACAAAATACTAACATCAAAGTAATCGCATTTATTTATATACTTATTCATAAAAATTTATTTATTTATTTTTTAAAAATTTATTTTAAAAAAATTATTTATTTTAAGATTTATTTATTTTTAAAAATCTATTCATTTAAAAACTTATTGATTTATTTTTAAAAATTTATTTATTTTAAAAAAATTATTTATTTTAAGATTTATTTATTTATTTTAAAACTTAGTGATTTATTTTTTTAATGTATTTATGTATTCATTTAAAATTTTATTTATTTATTTATTTATTTAGCAGGGGGAGCTTGCTCAGCAGTGAGCAGGGGGAGGGGTAGAGGAAAAGAGAGAATCCCAAGCAGACTCAGTGCTGAGCATAGAGCTGGACGTGGGGTTCAATTTCACAACCTTGAGTTCATGACCTGAGCCAAAACCAGGAGTCAGAGGCTTAACTGACTGAGTCACCCAGGTTCCCCTCCCTAATATGTATTTAATCTTCAAAGTAACCTTGTGAGGTAGGTATTAGTGCACCATTTTGAAAATGAGGAAAGCAGGCCTCAATCAAAGGAATGTATTTGTTTTTAACCTGGAAGGCCCAAAAAGCGGCCCTGGGGTGAAGGCTAAGTGCTCTATTTTATTAAGGAGTACAGTTCTTAAGAGCAGGAGTGAAGGCCCAGGGGAACCGAACAGAGGAGGAAGAGGGGTCAATCTGAGATAATGGTTTTTGACTTGGCCCCTGCTGAGTGCAGGTCACCATCTGTGGGACTGTCCTGTGAGCCGCTGTGCAGTTGAATGTAGGAAAGCCAGGGCAAGCAAATGTTCACCAGCTCCTGTATCCTGTTGGATGGAATTTTACCTCACAGGGACTTAACATCCCTATACTTCTGGGTTACGTTTGTGTGGGCACTGAGGGCTGGGTCCACTCTTTCCACACCTCATCATCAACTGAGAACCTTGGGGAGGAGGCAAGAGGGACAGACAGAGGCAAAGCGCTATCAGGATGCCCCTACCTACAGGGGCTCAGCTGAAACTATGTGGAGCTGATCCTTTCAGAGGCAACTGGAACCAGAGACAAGCATGTGGAGAAGACCAGAGATGTCTAGCAGCCATTAAGTTGGATCTGAAGTTTGTCCCGGGTCTTCCGCTATGTCCAGAGAACAGGTGAATATGCAAAAGTAGAGGAGGTGATAGCTAAGTTAAAGCCTAGGCTACAGAGAGTTCAGGATCCTAGAAGGCTTATTTAGTTTATAAGATCCCAAGATTAGCTTTGGTATGATGTAGGACTTTCCATTAGTCTTAAAGTCTCTGTCTTAGTCAGAAACTGTATAAATTATTTACATATATGAGTACAATAAAAAATTTAGCATAAAAGAATATATAAAGCTGACTTTCATTCATTTATGATTTGAACAAATACATTTGCCAAAATGCATTAATCATATGTTCTAGATGGACAAAACTATGATCTAGGTACTGTGAGTAATGAAAAACCTTGGCAGAAATTGCCTTTGTGTTTCCCAGGGATGGGAAAATTGTTTTGAGGTGGGAGTTCCTGATTCCAAACCTCTCATCTGGAAGTAAACTTCAGGGGAGGATAAAAACTTCCTTCTCACCTCCATCTTCCTCTCCTAGTATAAATAGGGCTCCCACATTAAAAAACACTCTTAATGTAATGTGAGAAATGGAATCAATATGCCAATGGATGAATCACAAAAATACGTGTAGACTGAGGTTTATTTTTGAATTGAATTTCATTGCAATTGCAGATTATTCAATGAAGATTGAGTTATTATTAGCAAGTTCTATCAGTTGCCTGGAAAACATCCATCACCAGGCAGAACAGCCACTAACCGGCAGACACAGATGCTGTGCGAATAACCCATTACGTTCTCCCACGTCACTGGAGAAAAATGGCTCTATGGTAATTCATTGCAAAGGCCTGCACTCTACAAGGACTCCATAAATAACAATGTCAACATATCCATTCATCACATACAGTGGCTAATATGCATTTTTCATGCAATCTTCTAAGAATTAGAATTCATTCAGATAGAAAAAGATCTGTCATTTATTTTTGTTGGCGTTCTAGTTTATAATCATGAAAACCGATGATTTAATTTGAGTTTCCTTGCCCCTCTTACTGTCATCTAAATCATTATTAAATGGAACCAAATGATAGGCTTCGCTTCAGCTCTAAGTGGAACTTGCCCATTCAATTTATTTTAAAACATTTAGCAAAGCAACATCACTTTCGGAAAACACTTAATAATTGCCTGGCAAATTATTCTCTGATGGTCCAGCGCTATTCTTGTCATATTCGGGAGCGTCTTGATGCGGGAAAACCTCAGGGGACCAAAGAAGCAACCGCCTCCCTGCTCTAAGGTTGGGCTGATGGGAAAGAAGCCCGGATTCCGCACTCTCTCCACAAACTTAGACATTAAATTAGCTCAGTTTCAGTGTCCCGGCTCTCCATCTGCTCCTGTCTCTCTGTTGCACACAGAACCTGTCCCTGCAACACGGATCCAGATCCAGAGAGGCTGGGGAGCAGGACACCAACCCAGGACCATCCTAGGATTCAGTACTGCTGGTAAACATGTGTCTAACACAATCTCCCCAGTTCCACATAGGAGATGCTTGGACTTCTTCTGTAACCCCAACCTAGGGGAGATATTAAAAGCGTGGAAGGGTCAGGACAGCAGGGGAACTGTTGAACAGAACAGATGTGTCTCCATGGGCTGAACTTGGGCTTCTCAGCTCATGGTCAACCCTGCTTGAAGCCCCTACCAGCCTCCTTGACTCTCCATCTACCTGGCCCCCCAGATGATGTTTCTAGGGACAAAGAGTAGCTGGAACACTTCAGGGGATGTGGCCTTGGGAAAGAAATGTGGGAGTAGTGTTCCAATTGGGACAAATAATGAGGAGCCTCAAGGAAGATGGCAGAAGAAAAGAGAAATGACAGAGAATGGAGAATAAAAAAGAAAGACAAGGACCCCCCAATACAAACACACACAGCAGTGGGACAGGCCCTCAGGGAGTCCCAGGATCTGGTCAGGGTCCTGCCAGATAGCTGGGAGTAGGCCTCTGCCTCCGCCACCCAGCAGTGAACAGGCAGGAAGAGCTGGGTCATTCTACACACCTGCACCTGACAGTCACAGCCTCTGAGAATGGTCAGAAGGGGTGAAGAGGGTGTAAAACCCCTCCGAACATCCAAGGGTGTGCTTCACATGCCTGACAATACTGGTTTCTGCAAAGGAGGTTTAGTTGGCAGCAGTGTGACCCCAGGAGGATTTGGGGGAGAACCTTCATGTCCAGCTGGGAGTATGCCACATTATTTTTTCCTCTGTGTTGTCTTTTCGTGCAGGAAAGTTTCTGTGTCCTTTGCTTTTAGAGAAACCTGATGCCTTTTCACTTCGTTTTCATTTTTGTGTCAAGTTTGCATTTTGTGACCCCAACATAACATTTGCACATTGGTGGGTGGATTCTGGAATAAGAATGGTAATCTACAGGCCATAGCTCTGCCCTACTCCAGGGCAGAAATCATTACCTCCACCATTTCTTGGTTCCTTCTCTGAGGCTTCAGGCCTCCAACTGCCAGAGCTCTTGACAAAGGTTAGGATAAGATGGGTTCTTGCACCACAACCTTTTTATTACCTGAAGCATTCTTCTGCTCTTTCCCTCTAGTTGGTCCTGGGAAAGGAGGAGCCATCTAAGGAGAACAACCAAGGTTTGGCTGATTAGTGAGGCTTACACTTGGAGGGTGTACCTGGCCAAAAGCCAATGTCTCCCTGATTTTTGTGCAGATGTCAGCAAGTGGGAAGTGAGGACACTGGAGACAGAGCCCTGTGGCTAGCTGATTCGCTAAAACAACGTGATGTAGTGCCTGGCCCTTCAGAGTGTGGTCCATGGGCACTATCGGTATCACCTGAACACTCATCCAGCTGAAATACAAGAACTTGGCCCCCACCAGACCTACTGAGTCAAAACCTACCTGTTAACAGCATTCCCCTTGCCCCACCCTAGGTGATGCAGATACAAGTTTGAGATGCCTTGGGTAGGGGTAGGGCCCTGGGCTTGGACCTGGACAAGTTGACTTCCTATGACAGTTCTGAGCTTCTCCAACTGTGTGGCCTCTGAGGCCCAGTTTCTTTATCCACAAACTGGAGATGACTGTCCTTTCTGCTCCTTCCTCATAAGATGGTTACAAAGTAAGTCCACCTAAAATAAATATGTAAAAGTTCCTGTAGGGGGGCCTGGGTGGCTCAGTCGGTCAAGTGTCTGTCTTTGGCTCAGGTCATGATCCCAAAGGCCTGGGACTGAGCCCCACATTGGGCTCCCTGCTCAGTGGGAGCCTGCTTCTCCCTCTCCCTGCTGCTCCCCCCACTTGAACTCTCCCCCTCTGTCAAATAAATAAATAAAATCTTTAAAAAAAATACCCTTAAAGCTCCTGTAAGCCATATATCATTTTGATGAAAGCACAATGATAATAAGGCCATGGTACTTTTAATGTGGATTCAGTGTTAACTAAACTTACTGTGATCATTTTCCAACATATATACCAAATAATCCTGTTGTATACCTCAAACTTGTACAATGTTATATGTCAATTATATCTCAATAAAACCATGAAAAAGTAAATTAAATTAGAATTTTAGTAAAGTTTAATAAATAACATAAAAATGCATTACCTCAAACGTGGATCAATTCCTGTGTTGATCTTTTACCTGGATCTGTGTGTTGTCACAGGCTTAGAGAGCTGCCATGCAAACATGAGCCTTGATCCCAAAAGAAGCCAGGTATGAGAATGTCCTGGTTTAGCACTACTGAATAGCTGATGTATCTAGTGCCAATTTCAGGCTTGAAACAGTGAATTTGGAAAACCTGCAATGCCAGACTCTGTGTCATTGCCAGCCACAGCTGACCACCCAACATCTCCTCCCTCCTTTCCCTTCCCTTATTAACGGGAGACCACCTAAAGCACAGGGAGTGTAAAAGACAAACGAATACCTAGTGGAGATATTATTTTCAAGGATTTTCTTATATATCATTCCCTTCCACGGTGATCTGAAAAATTTACCTAATGTAGAATATTGTATATCAGTATGAGAAATTTTTGGTAAAGATTTTATTTATTTATTTGACAGAGAGAGAGAGAGAGAGAGAGAACAAGCAGAGGGAGACGCAGGTAGGGGGAGAGGAAGAAGCAGACTTCCCACTGAGCAGGGAGCCAGGTACAGGGCTTGATCCCAGGACTCTGGGATCATGACCTGAGTCGAAGGCAGACACCTTCGCCACCTGAATTACAACATTCTTCTTGGGTCTATTATTAACTCTATTTTAGAGATGAGAAAATGAGGTACACAGCTATGAAGTGTCAAAGTAATTAAAGGTGGCCATTAGACTGGGGTGGCTCTAACGCCCAGACAGCCCACCTAAGCAAACCAAAACCAGGCCAGAGTCAACGCGCTCTAATCCAAGAAAATGAAATTCTGAACAACCTATCACAGACACACAACTGGACATTCCCAAATAGGGCAACTGCTTAAGCTACAGTCAATCAAATCGTTTCCTCACTTTGCTTCAGTATCTTCTCTAGAAAAGCCTCTCCCTTGGCTACCGCTGTGAAGTACTCCCTCCCACACTGGTTTGTGCTGCCCCTTTTGGACTGACGTAGGATCAAACTCCTGGAAATTTTAATGTACCTCATTTTCTCTTTGACCATGATTCACCAAAGGTCATGCGGCAGGCAACGGTCAAAGCCATGCCAACACCCGGCAGTCTGACTCCAAACCCTGCCCAGTGAACCTCCATTTTGCCCTCCAAAGAAAAGCAAATCAGCACTAGGTCCGTGATCTCAACCTTGGCTACACCCAGGAATCATCTTGGAATCATGCCAAAGTCACATAGACTGGGAAAAAATATTCACAGTTTATTTATCTGACAAAAGCATTATATCCAAAATATACAAAGAATTCTCACCAACAAACAATAAAAAGACAAGCAACCTAATATTTAAAAATAGACAAAAGACTTGAACAGATGCTTCACAAAAGTAGACGTATGAATGGCCAATAAGCCATCCAGGAAAAGGCTTTCGACATCATTAGTAACAAAAGGACAGAAAATAAGAACAGTGAGAAGCCCTGTCACACCCACCAGGGTGGATACCATCAAAAACAAGGATAACACCACATGTTGGCAGATATGTAGAGCAAGTGAAACTCATGCCTAGCTGTCAGTTGGGTGTTTAAACGAATACAACCACGTTGGAGAACTGTAGCAAAACGTGGGCATAAAGTAAAAAACACATTTAATCTTTAACCTAGCAATTCTATCTGACATAATGGAATGAAATGAATGTATAGTTTCCCAAAAAAGACTTGTCTAAGAATGCTCCACACTACCATCATTCTAGTTATCCAGTACGGCTAAAAAACCACCCCAAAGTTAATGGTGTACAACCACCATTTTTCAGGCTCAGATTCTGTGGTCAGGGAATCAGGAGGACACAGTGAAGCAGCTCTCTCTGCCCCACCATGACCAGTATCGGACACAGCCATTCCCAGATGGCTCACCCACTCACATCTAACTTCTGGGGCTGGGCTGGTTGAAGTCCGGGCTACCGCTGGGACTTTCCGAGGGTCTAGAGTGGCCTTCTAGCATGGTGGTCCCAGGGTAGCCAGACTTCTTCATGGCAGCTCAGGGCTTTAAAGCAGGTGTTCCCAGACAACTTCTCAGTTTTAAACAAGAGACATTTATTTTCTCACAGCTCTAGAGGCTGGAAAGTCCAAGATGGAGGGTTGGTGTTTGGTGAGGGTCCCTTCCTGGTTTGCAGATGGCTACCTTTTCCCTGTGTCCTCAAAAGGCCTTTCTGTGCATGCACAGGGAGAGAGAGAAATCTGGCCTCTTTTCCTGTTTTTATAGGGATGCCAGCCCCATCAGATTAGGGCCCTGGCCTTTTGACCTCATTTAACCTTACTGACCTCCCTACAGGCCCCATCTCCAAATATAGTCATGCTGGCGGGTAGGGTCCCACATAGGACTTTCAGGGCCACAGTTCAGTCTGGAACACTGTCGCTTCCATTATTCTCTATTAGTTGAAGCCATCAAAAGCCTGCCCAGCTTTAGCAGGAGGGGGTGAGAAGACCATTTCTGATGAAGGAATGGCAAAAATTTTGTGGCCATATTTTAAAGTCACTACATCATCTTACTCATAACCACCCAGAATGGTAAACAACTGCAAAATCCCACAACTTCAAAATAGATAAATAGATTGCAATATATTTGTATAAACAAATACTAATCGGCAATCAAGAGGAATATACAAGCACATGGATGAACGTCAAAAACATTGTTTTGGGGAAGCCAAACCTACCCCAAAATATGCATTCCATTTACACAAAGTCCAAGAACAGGCAAAACTCACCTGTAGTAATAAAAGTCAGAAAGTGGCTGCGTCTTAGAGGTTGGGGGTGGTCAGAATTCACTGCAAAGGGACATAGACCTTTCTCTGGCAATAGAAAAGTTCTGTATATTGTTTTGGGCAGTGGTTACACAGGGGTAGACAACTGTGAAAACCCTTTGAACTGAACACCTAAGATAGGGACACTTTATTGTCATGTGGACTATCTGTTTACACTTAATATGTGTGTGTGTGTGTGTGTGTGTGTGTACATACACACACACACACACACACACACAATGATTATGCCTGGGTGCTACTCCCAGAGATTCTGGTTCAATGAATCTGGGATATATTCTGGGTAAGAGGAGTTTCAAAAGTCCACCATGTGATTTCAAAGTGAAGCAAAGGCTGGGGCCCTTTGCACCAGGCCAGTACAAGTTCCTTGGTGGAGGGGGAAGCTTGTGTAATAGCCAAGAACCCAATGTTTGCTCAGTGTGTGTCTGTGTGTGTGTGTTCTTACTGCTGCTGTAACAAATTACAATAAGTTTAATAGCTTAAAACAACCCAAGTTTATTCTCTTGCTGTTCTGGTTGGCAAAATGAGTCTTCAGGGGTTAAACTGTGGGCTCTGTTCTTCCTGGAGGCTCCAGGGGGGCGTGTCCTTGCCTCTCGCAGCCTCTAGAGACTGTTCCACATAGGCTCTGATCTTGGCTCCAGTCTCTGTTTCTCATCACATCACCTTTTCCTGTGACTGGTCCTCCTGCATCTTTCTTATAAGGACTTCTGTGATGATATCAGACCCAACTGCATAATCTGGGATCATCTCCCCATCTCAAGACCCTTAACTTAATCTCATCTGCCCAATTCCTTTACCTGTGAGGTAACCTATTCCTAGGTCCTGGGGATTAGGTTGTGGCCATATCTGGTGGGCCTAACACAGTGCTGCTCAGAATATGTTTCAGGGGCACCTGACTGGCTCAGTTGGAGCATGCAACTCTTGATCTCGGAGTCGTGGGTTCAAGCCCCACGTTGGGGGTGGAGGTGACTTAAAAAATTTTTTTAATGCAGTTTTTCAGATATCAGAGAGAGGACTGACTCGTCACCTAGAATGTTGGAATTCAAAGGGCTGAGGAAGGTCCCCTAGCCATCTCGAACTATTTTTTAAAAGTGACCTGCAAAAATTTTCCTTATCTCCCTAGACTATATAGCGTTGCACGTCAGCTGTCCCAAATAAGCAGGCCCTGGGGTAGTGGTCCATTAGCAGAAAACTCAATTTCCTTTCTCAGGTCCCAAGACAACAAGCCCCATTACAGTGAGAGACCTTGAGAAGAGTAACTGCCCTCTATTGTGAGGGAAGAGGGAGTGCAAACATTAGCTAAGAGTGCAGTGAGAATATTTGTGGAGGCATATGCATATTCCCACCTCTGCTGTGATGGTGGATTCGTAGAAAGCCGACTCTTAGAACAATGTATGTTGGTAGAACCAAGTGTAAGACATTCTCTCTCTCTCTCTCTCTCTCTCTCTCTCTCTCTCTCTCTCTCTCTCTCTCTCTCCCCCCAATATGTTTTTAAGGGCTTGCCATGGGCCAAGTAACAAATGCTCAGGAAGAAGCTGTTCTTGTCTACCCACACTCATTCTTCCAGTTTCCTCCAGAGGCAGGAGCATTCCTAAGACACCACTTTTCTATGCTGTTTCCCAGCTGATGGAGCACTGATGGCTCTCTCCTGCCTAGGAGATGAAGACCCGGTCTCTGTCTGGTGTTTGGGGTCCTGTCCTGCCCAACATTCTCCCCCCAGACTCACAAAGTGAACTTCACACTCCAGCAGAACCAATCTAAATAAAAATAAAATCTAAACTCTTTTCTATTTTGTCACTTAAAGTGTTGATATAAAACATCATACGCAATCCTTCTGGCATGTTACAGTTAAGGACACCAAGGCTGCTGGATTCTGCCGCTGTACCATATGGTTGTTTCTAGACACCCACAGTGCATGATGCCTCATGCCTTGTCCTGCTCAAGGCCACTACCTCCCACCTGGCCACACCAGCCAAACCAGGCACACCAAACCATGCCAACTTCTTCTTGCCCAAACTCCCAAGACCCGTTTATTCTCTTTGACCCCCAGTCAAAAGGAGAACATCCAGAGGTCAAATACATCATGATAGGAGAGGGTCAGATCCCTGAAATCCATCCATAAAGGCCTGAGGAGTCCTAGGACCTCAGTTAAGAAACTCTTGGAGAAGGCCATCTCTCAGGTCCTTCCTACTAATAAAATCTGTTGTCCTATAATTTCATTCCTATTGTGTCCTTTTAGTAAATAATACAAATTATAGTGGAAAGTACAGATCCCAGAGTAGTTCTGAAACATAGACCCTTGCTGGCAGTTGAATCCAATTGAACTCTGAATGCTTTTCAGGAAAGAGATTAAGTCTTTCATCCAGCCTCAAATGGGGAGAGAGGCTAGAATAGCAACAGTTTCCCTCTAAAACCTCACCAGTATTCCAGAAACATTCTCTATTCTCACCAACACTTTGTTGGACCTACACAGGAAGGCAGCTTTCTTGGGCTCCTTTCATCTCCTTCTGCCTTTCTTAGCATGACTGCTGCCTCCACTGGGGCCATCAATCAACACTTTCTCTCTCTTCTTCTGCCCCAACCAGAAAGGAAAACATGTCTTCCAGCTCTCTACACCCAGTTTAGACAGACTCTCCCTTCTAAAGGTCAGGAGCAGAGCAGCAAAGGAAGTCTGCATGACCACCTTCTCTATAACCCATTAGAGGGAAATAGGGAGAATTCCACCTCCTGAAATCCTCAGGAGGTGAACACTATGAAAGGCCACACACCTTTCGCCCTTGAGGACTGATGCCAATGCTCACAAGCCATCTTCTTAATTCTAGAGGTGCACCTCTTTCTTCTCCACCAAATCTTCCAGTGGGAGAAGACCTCCCTCAACCTCTGTAATCCCTCTGTCACAAGATGATTCTCTACTTGTCTCTCATTTTCTGCATGTCTTACAGGCAAGGCCCTGGCTTCTCTTTGCTCTGGATTATCTTCTCAAGAACATTTGTATAGTGAACAACCCTTCTCCAGGGCAAAGGGCAGTTTGCTGACACCATTGGTAGGTAGAGAATCTTCCTCTGGAACAAAGGGGTAGGCAGGTTTACTGCCTATGTATTTGGAGTCCCTACACTCAGAATTCCTTCTGAACTGCAACCCTTTGAGTGTGCTGGTGTCACCTGGCTCAGTCATATTGGGGCTTAGGCAAATGATGCAACAAAATGTAGGTGCTGGGGCTACTTCTTTTGTCATGAGTAGTAACATGGCTTTTGGCAATCTCCATGAGACTTGCACAGCCTCCCTTGTTTGCTTACAAGTAGGGTGAAATCTCAGACCCTTTCCAGATGTGGACACTCCCTATTGTTGCATTAAGGGCAAAGTGCACCCCCCCCCCCCCGCCACTCCACGCCCTGGCCTGCCTATTCTGTCAAGGCCTTTGAGTCTTGAGGACTGCAATTTGATCAAATCAGTTACTAGTGAATTTAGGAATGTAAAGATTTCAGGGACACCTGGTTGCCTCAGTAGGTTAAGCGGCTGCCTTTGGCTGGGGTCATGATTCCAGGCTTGGATGGAGTCCTCTGTCGGCTCCTTTCTCAGCAGGGAGCCTGCTTCTCTCTCTGCCTCTGCCTGCCACTCTGCCAGCTTGTGCTCACTCCCTCTCTCTCTGACAAATAAATAAAAATAAAAGATCTAAAGATTTCATTTCCAGTTTTGTGATACGCTGTCCACTTTGTTGTACACCATGGAAAATTTGGGACTTTGCCTACATCTAGGAATTTGCTGTTACTGGGCAGTTCAAAGTTCTACAGAAGGCGTTTCAGCGCCACCTACAGGCTACTAATGAGGAGTTCTAGACCACCAAGTGGCCTACTTCTTCAGTCTATCCACAGTGGGATGGAGGGACTTAGTCAAAGCAGGGATGGATCTCACATGTATAATGCAGAGTGAAAGATGCTAGATAGAAAAAGTATATATTGTACCATTTACAGAAAGTACAAAACCAGGTGAAACTAAGTGTATCAGAGTTTTCCTGAGAAACAGAACCTATATATATATATTTATTACTTAAATTCCTTCAATCCCTTTTATATAAAATAGTGATATTTAATAACTTATAAAAATTAATTACCCATATACACAGGAGATAAGTGGGAGAATGCCAATATTTATATTTATATTAAGGGATTTATTTTGAGGTATTGGCTCATGGGATTGTGCGGGATGGAAAGCTGAAATCTGTAGGTCAGTCTCGCAGGCTGGAAACTCAGGCAGGAAAAAATAAATAAAGAAAGAAACTCAGGCAGGATTTCTGTGTTACAGTCTTGAGGTGGATTTTCTTCTTTTCCCCTGTGAAACCTCAGTTTTTTCCGGTAAGCCTTTCTACTGAATAGATGAGGCCCATCTATATTATCAAGGGTAATCTTTACTTAAAGTCCAGTGATTATAGGTGTTAATCACATCTACAAAATACCTTCACAACGATTTCTAGACTAGTATTTGACCTTACAAGTAGGCACTATAGTCTAGCCAAGTTGACACATAAAATTAACCATAGCATTGTCAACTTGGTACCTATACATACTTCCTTAAGCCGTAATTAATTTCTAAATAAAGACAATAACAAGGTCATAATTCTGCCTAGCATGGTACAACTATCTTGTATGCAACCAATCCCTTGCCCAGGAGAGGAAGCCAAGTCTTGAGTGATGCTTACTCCTCTCCTTAAATATTATGATATAAAAATTTAAATACTATAATGTAAAGTTAATACATCTTATGTTACATAAAAGGTAAAAAGAGGGGAAGAAGACAAAGATACCTTACACACACACACACACACATTTGTAACCAAATAAGGAAGAAATACTCATTATAATCACCATTCCCATTTCTGCAATTGATCATGTGGTCATAGTTGTTATTTATAACTATCTTCTTCCACTGCCCCTTCTGTATTTCCTTTGCCTTTAGCAAGCATTTCAGCTGGTCATGATTCTTTGCCTGGTGGGGTGACCGAAACCTTCATTTTTGCTCTGCCTGAATTGGGTGGTTGAAGTTTTCCATTCATCTTAATTTTAGGGCATAATAATACTAAGAGACACCCTAAAGGATCTCCAGTATTCTAGATATACTCTTCCCTACCTCCACTGTAGAGTACAGCCCAATTTCCCCTTAGTGCTCATGACCAATCACCCTAGTCAGCACAGTAACCCCTTCTTTTTCTGCCAACTCAGCGACATGAGGAGCCTGCGGTGGCCAGTCAGTAGTCTTTTTTTTTTTTTTTTTAAAGATTTTATTTATTTATTTCACAGCAGGAGAGAGATCACAAGGAGGCAGAGAGGCAGGCAGAGAGAGAGAGGGGGAAGCAGGCTCCCTGCCAAGCAGAGAGCCCGATGCGGGCCTCGATCCCAGGACCCTGAGATCATGACCTGGGCCGAAAGCAGAGGCTTTAACCCACTGAGCCACCCAGGCACCCCAGTCAGTAGTCTTAATTTCTAGTTCAACAGAATCATTTTTGTGTCTCTGAATGGAAGCACTCTTCCTTTGAAACTAAGATTTCTAGACCAGCAGAAAGTAAAAATTTTGCTAGTGGGTCACTAGGGGCAACAGCAAGTGGTGACCCTCTCATTCCCACCCCTTGATTCCTGGTTATGGGAAAAATAGCACCATGTATTGGATACTGACTCAGAGCAATACAGCCTCCTAGAGGCAAGCTCCAGGCTTGCAAGATATTGTCGCCTAGCTCACCACCTAGTCACTGGCTGTAACTGAGTCTTCGAAGGCCATTCCACAATTCTACCATGACAGCTGCTTCTTGATGACAGAGAACGTAGTAAGGTGGATTTTCTTGAGCATAGGCCTATTGCTGCCACCCTTTATTTGCTATTAAGTGAATTCCTTGATCAGAAGCAATGCTGTGTGAAATGTCATTATGATGAATAAGACATTCTGTAAGTTCACAGATGGTAGTTTTGGCAGAAGCACAGCACACAAGGAAGGCAAACCCATATCCAGAGTGTCTCTTCCAGTAAGAATAAAACACTGAATCTTCCATGATGAAAGTTGTCCGTTGATCACCCAGGGGAATGATACCGAATTAGGGACTCAGTGTTGGTCTCAGCTGCTGACAGATATGGCCTTCAGCAGTGGCTATAACCAGGTCAACCTTGGTGAGTGGCAACCCATGTTGATGAGGCCCTGCATAACCTCCAACCCTGCCACCTTAGCAGTATTCATGAACCTACTGGGTGAAATCCTTCTCTGCTGAGGTCACCATTGGGTGACATAGGACAAATATCTTCATGATTTTTTTTTCCCATTCAGAGTGGTCTATCTGTACATCTCTTCTCCAAGTTTCCTTGTCACCAATTTTCCTATCATGTTCCTTCCACATCCCTGACCATCGAGCCACAGGTCACAAATTTGGTATAGGATTACATGTCTGGCCATTTCTTTTTCCAGGCAAAATGAACAACCAGATGTATTGCTGGAAGTTCTACACACTGGGAGGATTTCCCTTCACTGCTGTCCTTTTGGGATGTCCCAGAGAGGGGCAGTAGTGCTGCCGCAGTCCACTTTGGGCTGGTGCCTGCATATTGGGCAGAACCTCTGTATATGTTTTCTCTTCCCAGTCAACTGGTTATAGGCAACTCTCCACGAGTCCACAGGGGGTGGTTGCAACAAAGAAGGTAACATAGGAAGCGTGGAAGCCAAGGGCCACACTCAAAAATAACATCTTTTTGGGTCACTCAGTAAATGGGTGGAGTAGCATATCCAAATGAAGAATATATTGTCTCCAAAGTCCTGAAAGGCCCTCTACACATCTCCTTTTTGGTTGTAGGAGGAGACAGATACAACAATTTATCCTTCCTCTTATAAGTGATAACTACACATGGCCCACACTGCTGGACCCCTAGAAATTTCACTAAGGTGGAAATCCCCTGAATTTTTATCAGATTTATTTCCTATCTTCTGGCACAAAATGTCTTACTACTAAGTCTGGAGTGGTTGCTACTTCTCACTCGCTAGGTCCAATCACCATAATGTCATCAATGTAATGGAAAAGTGTGATATCTAATGGAAGAGAAAGGCAATCAAGATCCCAGTTGAGGGGTGCCTGGATGGCTCAGTGGTTAAAGCCTCTGCCTTCAGCTCAGGTCATGGTCTTGGGGTCCTGGGATAGAGCCCCACGTCAGGCTGCCTGCTCAGCGGGGAGCCTGCTTCCTCCTCTCTCTGCCTGCCTCTCAGCCTACTTGTGATCTCTCTCTCTCTGTCAAATAAATAAATAAAAACTAAAAAAAAAAAATCCCAGTGAACTCGCTTTCTAAGATAAACCTGTCTCCAACATTGGGAATCCTTTCTATGTAAACTTTGGCAAGACAGTTAAAACATACACAGTGCATGTAGGAAATGTGGTTTGCTTAGGAAAATCTCAAAAGAAGATTTTGGTTGGCTTTACTGCATTTTTGTTGTTATTATAGCCAAGAACTATAGATGATAATAAAGTTATTTTATTGAAAAAATTCCTTGTGAACAAGGAGTGCCTGACTGGCTCAGTCAGGAGAGCATGCAACTCTTAATTTCAGGGTTGTGAGTTCAAGCCCCATGTTGGGTGTAGAGGTTACTTTAAGAAATTAAAAAAAAAAGATCCCTGTAAACTAACATATGACATAAGGCTGGAGAGCTGAGGTACTCTTGAGGTAGGACAGTGAAGGTGTATTGTGTATTGCTGGCCTTGCCAGGTGAAAGCAAACTGCTTCTAGTGCTCTCTATGGACAGGTATGGAGAAAAAACATTGGTCAGATCAAGAGCTTCATGCCAGGTATCAGAGATTGCATTAATTTGCTCAGGCAGTGAAGTCGTATCTGGTATTACAACTGCAAGTGGAACCACCAGAACACTAGGGGTTGGGGCTTCAACATATGAATTTTAGGAACTTGATGGGACTATGTTTGGAGATCAGGCTTATAGGGAGGTAATTAAGATTAAATAGGGTCATAAGGAAGGGACCTAATCCACCGTGACTGGGATCCTAATAAGAAGAGGAAGAGACACCAGAGATCTCTCTCTGAATGCACATAGAGGAAAAATTAGGTAAGGACAGAGTGAGAAGGTAGATGTCTAAAACTCAGGAAGACAGCTCTTACCAGAAATTCAATTTTCTTGCACCTTGATCTGAGACTTCTAACCTCCAGGAAGAACTGTGAGAAATAAAATTTCTGTTGTTGAAAGCCACCCAGTCTGGAATATTCTACTGTGGCCGTTTAAGCAGACTTATACAATAGTGAAAGTACATCACTGACCTTGTTGGCTGAAGGCAAATTGTTTCTGGTGGAAATCTTTTTAGTAAGTATTGAGGAAAAAAGCAATTGCTTGATCGATAGCTGGAAACCAGTGATATGTACCAGTGATATGTTAACTTGCTCAAGCAATGAAACCACATCTGTAATAGCAACTTCAAACGAACTGACTGCCTGGGTAAATTTATGATAATCCACTGTCATTCTCCAGGATTCATTTGTTTTCTGTGCAGGCCAAATAGGTGAGCTGAATGGGGATGTGGTAGGAATCACCACCCTGCATTCTTCAAGTCCGTGATGGGGCCCCTAGACTCTGCAATCCCAGGAATACAGTGTTGCTTTGGTGTACTATTGTCCTAGGTAAAGGAAGTTTGGTGCCTTCCTCCAATGGCTTCCTTCTAGTGGCTAGGGACTTGCATTCCCTCTGTTGGTCAGAACACCTATGTGAAGATCAGCCATTTGCTGGGTATGTTTGTCCCAATTTTACATTCCAGAACTGGGGAAATAACCACTGAATGGGCTTGGGGGACTCACAGTGAGATGAACCTCAGCCTAATACTCCTCTGCTCACCCAATCTCTATAAACCCCTACTCTGGCTGGTGGACCACAGTAATGTTTTGGGTCTCCTGGAATTAGTGTCAGTTCAGAGCTAGAGTTTATTAATTCCTGAAAAGTCTAATTATTTCCTTTGCCCCAATGCATAATCACTATGGTAAAAGGCCTTAGGTCCTGAGGGAAGGCTGAGAGGAAGATTAATAATACATATTTTCGGCAGTGCAGCAAAGTCCTTCCTCAAGGGGATCTGTCTTCTCCTTTTATTCAAGGGTTTTTGGGTCTGTAAAGTGGGTCAAGTCAGGAATGTATTGAAAGGCTGTGACTCTTGGTTTTATGATACAAGTTAGACTTTTGTGCACTTGACCTAGAACTCTTCCACTTTTACAAAACAAGGAAGAATTTGATAGACTATTTTCTTCCAGGGACACCATGATCTACTAGCCAATGTCATAGGTCTCTGCCAATAAGACTATCCTGACTGCTGCTCTGAATCTGTTGTCAATTATGGTAACTAGTCCTACTTTGTCTTTGGCAATTATTCTGATATCCTGGGATTCATTCCCATTGCATTTAGGGATCCCAGTTTAGAGGCAGTAATTCCCAGCTGTTTCTTCCTCCCTCCCTTCTCCCCTTCTTCCATCCCTTCCTTCCTTCCTTCCTTCCTTCCCCCCTTCCTTCCTTCCCTCCTTCTTTCCTTCCTTCCTTCCCTCCTTCTTTCCTTCCTTCCTTCCTTCCTTCCTTCCTTCCTTCCTTCCATCTTTTTCTTTTCTTTTTCTTTTTTAGTTTTTATTTAAATTCTTTAGTTAACATACAGTATAATACTAGTTTAGGTGTGTAATTTAGTGATTCAACACTTCCCATACAACACCTGGTGCTCATCACAACAAGTGCCCTCCTTAATCCCCCATCACCTATTTAACCCATCCCCCCACCCACCTCTTCTCTGGTAATCATTGTTTTGTTCTCTATATTTAAGAGTCTGCTTCTTGGTTTGCCTCTCTCTTTTTTGGCCCTATGATCATTTGTTTAATTTCTGAAATTCCACATATGAGTGAAATCATATGGTATTTGTTCTTCTCTGACTTATTTTGCTTAGCATAATACTTTCTAGCTTCATTCACATCATTGCAAATGGCAAGATTTCATTTTTTTGATGGCTAATATTCCACATATATAAGGAATACACACACACACACACACACACACACACGCACACACACCAACAGTGTAAGGGTTCCTCCTTCTCTGCATCCTAGCCAACACCTCCCAACTGTTATTTCTTTTTTCTCTTTTTTTAAGATTTTTTTTTATTTATTTACTTGACAGAAGGAGCACAAGCAGGGGGAGTGGCAGCTAGAAGGAGAGGGAGAAGCAGGCTCTCTGCTAAGCAGGGAGCCTGAGGCAGGGCTCAACTGGAGGACCCTGAGATCATGACCTGAGCAGAATTCTTAACAGACTGAGCAACCTAGGTTCCCCAGAAGAGTCGCTTCTACCAGCAAAGCAGACACATAATTTAGGGCTTGATGTCCTTAGCTTCATCAGGATCTATCCATATGTCTCCATTCCAATTTCCAGGATCTTGTTTTTTTCCCCCAATCCATGACTTGCAACAGTTCCCTGTGAGACTGGGGTTTCAATTTGTGTTGTAATTGAACCACTTGCAGGATGAGATTCTGGGTTCGGTTTTCAGGAATCTCAGCTCTGTGGTGATGTCATCAGCTAGGCCCTAAGACCTGATCTTTACTGCCCAACTGCTTATACTCACTAACCTTTGTCTTATGTTTTCCCTTAAACTCTTCTTTCTGGCTTACCTCTTAACTCAGGCTAATGAAACCTGAAACCACCCCTCAGGTGATACCCTGAGAAGACCTCCTGCTGGCCCAGACCACCCAGACCCTTTCAGCTAAACCTCTGACTCCTGCCTGTGCAGATGGATGGTGACTTGATGGGCAAGTGCCTTCACCTCATTCTAATACTAAAATCTCCACCCAAGGAAAAGCATCAGCCTCATTTACATAACATACAATGCATGTATAGTCATGTTTCCGTAAGGTGCATGTATGACCCTATGCCTGCCTCTACATACAATGATAAGGCTTCCCTATCTAAATATTCATCCTAACCCTAAACAAAAGGAATTACCCATTCACCCTCTCTTGGAGAGTCATGGCTTTTGAAGCTATTTCCTGTGATCTCTTTATTTGCTTCAACTAAAATTTACTTTGTGTGACAACTCCACCTGGTGTATCTGTGACTCACCAAGGAGGGAACTCAAGTTGGTTTGATTACAGTGACAAGAGATAAAAGGCTTTTCAGGGCAGACACAGAAGCTTCCCAGTTAGTTATGTGGTGCTTGAACTGGGAATTTGAAGTCCTGAGCCCATCCTTTTCTTTCCCTATTTTTTCTGGCATAAATAAAAGCAAACAGCCTATCTCATTATACTCATTAGTTTAACAAAAAGATTCTCAGGTATCAAATATATGGTAAACCTCAGAACTTCATTTCTCATATGTATTTGAGTAGGAGTATCCACTGTTGATATTTTAGGCATCTGTTTTGCAACATCCTGCAATGGACTACTGATGCCCCAACTCCCCCCCAGGGGATTAGAGTCATTATTGCATTTACATCTACTCAACTTAGAGAACCAATTCAGAAAATTCATCCTTAAGATTCTCTTTCTTTAGAACCACTCTTGGTATTAAAATCTTTATCAGATTTTTCCACATATATATATATATTTTTCTCCAGATATATATTTTATACTGGTTCTGATCTTTATATGTATTTTAGGGAATTGGCTTATGTGATTGCAGGGCCTGGCAAGTCTAAAATCCCCCGGGGGGAGATGGGGCATCATATACCATCAGGGAAATGGGAATTAAAAACAGTAATGAGATACCATTACACACCTGTTAAAACTATGAAAATCCAAAACATGACACCAGATGCTTGTGACAATATGGAGCAATAGGATTCATTGCTGGTGGGAATGCAAAATGGTTCAGCCAGTTTGGAAGACAGTTTGGTGGTTTCTAGCAAAACTAAACAGACTCTTATCATAACACACCTCAATCAAAATCCTTGGTGTATATTCAAAGCATTGAAATTTATGTCCAGATAAAACCTGCACATGGATATTTATAGCAGCTTTATCCATAACTGCCAAAACTTAGAAGCAACCAAGATGTCCTTTAATAGGTAAATGGATTGATAAACTGTGGTACAACCAGACAATAGACTATTATTCAGAGCTTCAACTATACTTCAAAAAAATAAAGTCAGCTATATGTTAATAGAAAAAAAATATTCAGTGCTAAAAAAATGAGCTATCAAGTCCTGAAAAGACATGGAGGAACCTTAAATATACATTACTAAGTGAAAAAAGCTGACCAGGAAAGGCTATATACTGTCTGATTCTAACTTTATGGCATTCTGGAAAAGAAAAAAATTGGTGACAGTTGAGTGATCAGTGGTTGTCAGGGGTTGGGAGGAAGGTGAGATGAATGGGCAGAGCACAGAGAATTTGTAAGACATTGAAACTATTCTGTATGATACTACGATGGTGGGTACACATCACCAAGCGTTTGTCAAAACCCATAGAATATAAAATATCCAGAGGAAACTCCAAGATAAACTAGACTCTGGGTGATAGTGATGATGATGAGTCAGTATATTTCATCAATTATTATAACTGTACTACTACTGTGTTGCTAGCAATTGATAGTGGTGGAGGCTGTGTGTGGGGTAGAGAAGGCTTGTATATGAGAACTCTATGTATTTTCCATTCAATTTCACTGTGAACCTAAAACTGCTCTAATAAATGGTCTTAAAAAAAAAAATCCCGGGCATCTGGGTGGCTCAGTGCATTATCCTCTGCCTTCGGCTCAGGTCATGATCTCAGGGTCCTGGGATAGAGCCCCAAATCGGGCTCTCTGTTCAGCGAAGAGCCTCTCTCTCTCTCTCTGCCTCTCTGCCCACTTGTGATCTCTCTCTCCGTCAAATAAGTACATAAAAAATCTTAAAAAAAAAATCGCCTGTACTTCGCCTATTCAACCCTCCTCCTGGATAATCTCTGGCAATGTTGATCTGTTTACTGTCTCTGAGCTTTAAAAATGTTTTTTAATTTAAAAAATATGTATTTTTAAAGATTTTATTTATTTGAGAGAGAGGCAGAGACAGAGAGCATGAGCAGGGAGGAGAGGAAGAAGCAGGCTCCCCCGTCAGCAAGGAGCCTGATGTGGGGCTCAATCCCAGGATCCTGGGATCATGACCTGAGCCGAGGGCAGATATTTAACCAACTTAGTCACCCAGGCACTCCGAATTTATTACTTTTAAAATTAAAAATTTTAATTAACAAATAATGTATTATTTGTTTCAGGGGTACAGGTCTGTGACTCATCAGTCTTATATAACGAGCACCCAGTGCTCATTACAGCACATACCGTCTTCAATGTCCATCACCCAGGTACCCCATTCCCCAAACACCCTCCTCTCCACCAACCCTCAGTTTGTTTCCTAAGATTAAGAGTCTCTTATGGTTTGTCTCCCTCTCTGGTTTCATCTTGTTTCATTTTTTCCTCCCTTCCCCTATGATCTTCTGCCTTGTTTCTTAAATTTCACATTATCAGTGAGATCATATAATTGTCTTTCCCTGATTGACTAATTTCACGTAGCATAATACCCTCTAGTTCCATCCATGTTGTTGCAAATGGCAAGATTTCACTTTTTGATGGCTGCATAATATTCCTGTGTGTGTGTGTGTGTGTGTGTGTGTGTGTGTGTGTATTACACTTCTTTATCCATTTACCTGTCAGTGGACATCTGGGCTCTTTCCATTGTTTGACTATTATGGATATTGCTGCTATAAACACTGGGATGCACAGGCACCCCTAATTTAAATACTTTTAAAAAAGTTTTAGAGCTTTTAGGGGCACTTGGCTGGCTCAGTCAGAAGAGCATACGACTCTTCATCTTGGGGTTGTGAGTTTGAGCCCCACATTGGGTATAGCGATTACTTAAATAAATAAAACTTAAAAAAAGTTTTAGAGCTTTTCTAAATTGATCGAATTTTTATAGATAGTGAGTACTGTTTTTGGAAATGAGTCTCTTTGACCTTAAAGCAGTTATAGTCATTAGTAATCATACCTGCGACTCTGTATTTGGGGTCTGTATGTTAAAGTATCATTAACATCTTCCTTTTTTTTTTTTTAAGAGAGGGACAGTGGTGGGGGGAGAGGGGCAGAGAGAGAGAATCTCAAGCAGGCTCCATGCTCAGAATGGGGCCCAACATGGGGCTCAAACTCAGAACCCTGAGATCATGATCTGAGCCAAAATCAAGAGTAGGACGCTTAACCGAATGAGCCACCCATGTGCCCCCAACATCTTATTATTTTTAGTTTTTTTTTAAAAAAAGGCGGGGGTGCCTGTGTGGCTTAGTCGTAAGTATCTGCCTTCAGCTCAGGTCATGACCCCGGGGTCGTAGGATTGAGCCCCACATCTGGCTTCCTGCTCAGTGGGAAGCCTTCTTCTCCTTCTCACAGTCCCCCTGCTTGTGTTCCCTCCCCCCCCAATAAATAAATAAAATCTTAAAAAAAAAAGGCAAGTTAAAAACATTCCAGAAAGGCTAAGTCATTTCTCACCTCCCTCTGCAGGTTTCTGCACAATCCATCAGGAGGCAGCTGGGACTTATTAATTTGAAAATTTTCTAGCCTGCTAATCTCACCATATCCCACCCCACATTCTTGTCATTTCTCATTTCTGGCCATAATCCAAAATATAAATCCTTTCTGTCTGCTTATTTTTGACACTTTCTTTTTATTTCCATTGCCCCAATGTTCCACCACTTTCCATCCTAATTTTACCACTAAACCCTTTAGAATGGCTTATAAACAAAAGACCCTCAATCGCTACACTCTCTGCAGAATAGAGGCATCCCCTTCTTTTCGAAAGTTCATGTTATAGCACTTTGCTTTTATGCAAGACCTACCTGTTTTTGCTAACAACAACAACAACAAAAAACCTGAAGGGGATTTTTACTTTTACAGAAAGAGGTGAAAGTGAAAATAGCATTGTCTTTGTTTTGCATCTAGCTGTCATAGAGGCAGCAGTAACTGTGAGCAACAACTCATGCAGAGGTTCTTCCCTGGGAACTACACAGTATCTGAACATCAGGCTGCCAGACCTTTGAACTGTGTGAACATCCGTGCCTTATGTTGATTCATTTTGTGCATTCATTAACGAGATGTGACCTAAGGTGGTATCAGAAAAGCTTAAGAGTATTTATTTTTGGGGTCTGAGACCGCTTAAGGAGTTTCCCTGTAAACTTATAGCAATTGATTCTTCCCTTTATGCCATCTCATCTTAGGAAAGGTTTTATAGGATGCTCTACTTTCAGATAGGCAAGGGAAATCTGTATTCCTCCATTTCCGGGTTTTGACAGAATCATTGATTTGAGGGCTCTTTTCCATTGGCCTCTTCCCAGGGTTTTTGTTTTTCTTGTTTGACTTATTTTTTTTATTGAGAACTCCGGCTCCAGGCTTCTCAGTCTTCCAGTTCATTTTGGATCCTGTCATTTTCTTAGGTGACTTGAGTTTCTTCATGAAGAATTTTCTAATTTCTAGTATCTCATTGCCCATATCTTGGTTCCTGACACCCCAAACCTGTTCTGTGTAAGCTTTAAAACATTTTGATGACTTTGGATCCTTACATTTTCTCTCCTTCACACTAGCTCTTCGACCTCCAAAACCCCTCGGTTTTCCCCTCTCAACTCTATCCCTCCTGTCTTTAGTTTTCGACTGAGCCTGGACTCCTTAGACGTCTTTCTACCCTTCCTTGCTTCTTAATTGTCCCGGCAACGCGCCCTTCAGTTTTTACTTGATCTGAGCCCATGTCCTGGTTGGGGGTTAGACCCTGACCGATACTGACTCAAAGCCCAAGGCTGTGGACGGTTTTTCTAACTCTCTCACTCTTCCCAATTATCATACTTCAACAATTAATTCTTTTAATTTTCATTACAGCACAGCAAACATACTGCCAAAAGTACCGCCTTCCCGCCTTGCGGATCGTTTCAGGCGGCGCAGGCGCAGTCGCCGTCCCCGCGGACTCTCGGGGCACGACGGGTAAGGGGGCGGGGCGTACGGCGCGGGGGCGCGCGCGGGTATCACGCGCTCTGCGCGCCCTGTCGGCTGCGGGGTCCTGGTGGGCTGCGGTCCCCGCGCCGCCGCGGCCGCCCTTTTTGGTGGTGGGAGGGGGGGACGGAGGAGGCGCGGCCTGACGGAAGCCATGTTTGTGGCGCGCCACATCGCGGCGGACCATAAAGATCTCATCCATGATGTCTCTTTCGACTTCCATGGGCGACGGATGGCTACCTGCTCCAGCGACCAGAGCGTCAAGGTGTGTGCGGAGCCTTGGGGCGGGGCCGGGCCCAAAAGAAGGGCAAGTGAGAGCGTGCACGGCTCCCTGTTAGAGGGGAGCGAGCGGCGCTTGGAAAGGGGGACTGCCCCCCGATTTTGAGGCGTGCCGCTGGGCACGAAGTTTGGAGCCCAAAGCGGGCGGCGGGTGTCTGCCGCTATCCTTGCCTCAGTATTGTGGGGTCACAGCCGCCCCCCGCCCCGGAGTGGGAGGTGGCACGCTGCCTTGCGCCTGCGCGGAGGGGGAGGGCGGGCGTCGTAGCCACGTGCGCGCTCCCGCCTCGGGGGGCCTTGGGAGCACGCGTGTTCCAGCCCGCCCGGGCTTGGGTCCTTGTGGGCGAGAGCCGGAGAGCCCCTCATCCTTGTTTGCGCGAGGGATTGGTCAGACCGCGCGGGTTTGGGGGTGGTTGTGCAGTGACCGCGCTGGTTCAGCGAGGGGACTTGGCCTTGAGTCTTGTAATGAAGTTCGTTCGCTGTGCTGTCTCGAGTGCTGTGTGCCTTGTCCCCGTCTTGGGGAGATTGTGCCCTCCTTATGTTCAGATAGGAAGCTCATCTCTTTTCGCCCTGGGAGAAACGTAAATCCGTGTTTGTTTCTTACAGTTCATGTAAATGTACACGGCTCTGACGCAGAATTTCTGTGATAAGGGGATGTCTTTGGGATTTAGGGACTTAAGAGATTATTATACAGTAAATGATAATAGTCTTGAAGATAAAAGCTGGAGTGTGGATTATTTGTATTCTCGACGACTCCAAAATAACTGAATATCTGAAGGAAGGTTTTTACTAACTTGTTTTCACTGACAAGTCTGATACTAGTGATCTCTCAAAGATAGTTACTAATAACAACCTGCTTTGGGGCGCCTGGGTGGCTCAACTGGTTGAGCACGGAACTCGATTTTAGGTCAGGTCCTGATCTCAAGAGTCGTCAGATGAGCTGCATGGGGCTCTGAGCTCAGTGGGGGTCTGCTTCTCTCCTCCCTTTCCTCCTCCCCTGTCCCCACACAATCTCCCTCTCAAGTGCATACATATATACATAAATTCCCTTTCGAAAAATAGTATCGTCAAATCCATGGAATAACTATAGCATTGTAATTTCTAAAAGCTTTAAAGTCACTTAAAACTTTTTTTTAAAACTGTGGTTAACTAACCATCTTTAAGTATATTTTATAGTTAACTGGCATTAAGCACAGCATTCCCATTGTTGTGCAGCCATCACCACTATTCATCTCTGAAACTTTCTTTTCATCCTAAACTAAAACTCTACGCTGTAACTTCTTCCCCACTGCCCCCAGTCCTTGGTCACTTCTTATCCTTTCTGTGTAAATTTGGCTATGCTGGGTATCTCATATAAATGCAACCATGCAAGTTACCGTGATGTTTTCAAGGTTCATTCATATTTGTAGTATGTATTATAATTTCATTAAAATTGAATGCATTGGGATATCTGGGTGGCTTGGTAGGTTAAGGGTCTGTCCCTTGGGCTCAAATCATGATCCCTGGTTCTGAGATCCGAGTTCCCAGGTTGGCTCCTTACTCAGCGGGGAGCCTACTCTCCCTCTGCCTGCCGCTCCTGCTGCTTGTGCCAGCGCAGTCTCTGACAAATAAAATCTTAAAAAAAGGTTGATGGGGAGCTTGGGTGGCTCAGTCGTTAAGCTTCTGCCTTCGACTCAGGTGATGATCCCTGCGTTCTGGGATCCGGTGCCACATGGGTCTTCCTGCTCACTGCTTCTCCCTCTCCAGCTTCCCCCTGCTTGTGTTCCCTCTCTCTGTCTCTCTGTCAAATAAATTTATAAAATCTTAAAAAAGGATTGAATATTTTGTTGTATATGTACACATTTTGTTTATCCATTCATCTGTCCTCTTGTCGAATATTGCATTAACGTCTGTTAACTGAATATGCCAAACATTTTTTCCTCTTCCACTTATTGAATCTTTTACTCTTTCGATTTTGTAGGTTTTGTCAGAAGTGGGATTGCAGTGAAAATCTTCATTACTTTAGCTTTTCATGTGTTTTGAATGATTTTCTTAACCTCATTCAAGTAGAGAAACTAGTGAATATTTTCAAAGCTTTTGTGAATAATTGGCAAATTGCCTTTTCTAAGGTTCTACTATTTTATACTGCCAGAGTATTGATTTGATAGGATCATTATCCATGTTAGGCATTATTAACATTTTTTTCTTTTATTTTATAAATTGTGGTGAAATACACATAACATAAAATTTGCCATTATAACCATGTTTAAGTGTATAGTTTAGTAATGTTAAGTACATTCATATCTTTGTGCAACCATCACCACCATCTATACACAGAACCTTTTCATTTTGCAAAACTGAAACTCTGTACCCATTCTCCCCATCATCACCCGCTAGCAATCCCCATTCTACTTTGTCTATAAATTTGACTACTCTAGGTACCTTATATAAGTGGAATCATACAGTATTTGTCTGTTTTGTAACTAGCTTATTTCACTTAGCATAGAGTCTTTGAAGTTTGTACATGTTGGAACCTGTGTTAGAATTTTCTTTTTTAAGGTTGTATATGTATTGTAAATATTTCTTCCTTTTTAAGGCTAAATGATAAGGAAAATGTTCTTCAGAATTTCTTCCCTCCTTCCCTTCCTTTTAAGGCTGAATATGTATTGTAAATCCTACATTTTGCTTATTATTCATCTGTCAGTGGACTTAGGTGACTTCTACGTTTTTGCTATTGTGGATAATTCTGCTATGAGTGTGGGTATACAGATACCTCTTTGAGACCCTGCTTTCATCTCTTTGGGTATGTACCCAGAAGTGGAATTGCTGGATCATGTGGTAATTCTATTTTTTGTTTCTTGAGGAATTTATCACTTTTTAAAAAAAGATTTTATTTATTTATTTGACAGAGGGAGAGAGAGAGAGAGAGCACATGCACAGGTAGGCAGAGCAGCAGGGAGATGGAGAAGCAGGCTCCCCGCTGGGCAGAGAATTCCATGTGGATCCCAGAGAGGACCCTAGATCATGACCTGAGCCCAGGGCAGCTGCTTAACCGACTGAGCCACCCAGGCGCCCCATCTCTACATTTTTTAAGAGCTTAAAATGTTGTCTCATTATTGTAATCTATATTTGTATATTTTTATTTTTTAAAATATTTTCTTTATTTGAGAGCAAGTGAGAGAGAGAGAGCACGAGTGGGGTGAAGGGCAGAGAGAGAAGCAGACTCTCTTCTGAGCAGGAAGCCCATCATGGGGCTCCATCCCAGAACTCCGGGATCAAGACCTGAGCCCAAGGCAGCTGCTTAACCAACTGAGCCATCCAGGCACTCATCTATATTTTTTTTTGATAGTAAGAATCAGTATTTTGCTTTTGTTTGTTATATGTACGGTTGGTCCTCGTTATTAGCAAATTCTGTTTGTGAATTTCACTACTCTCTATAATTTATTTGGAATCCCCATATCAGGACTCACAGTTACTTGCTGACATGAGCACAGAGTAGCAAAAAATTGGAGTTGCTTGATGTGCATGTTTCCCACTGAGGTTAAACAAGGCGACACTGCTTTCTTATTTGGGCTCTCATTCTGTAAACAAGTGTCCTTTTCCTTATCTATTTTGTGCTGCATTTTTCACATTTTTGTTTACTTGTTGGTGATTTCACTGTTAAAAATTGCCCCCAGGTGTAGTGCTGAAGTGCTGCCTAGTGTTCCTGAGTGCAAGAATGCTGTGATTGCCCTACGGAGAAAAATGTATGTGTTAGGAAAGCTTCATTCAGACATGAGTTGCTGTTAGCTGTGCTTTCAGTGTTAATGAATCAATAACATACAGTAAAAAGGTGTCTGTCTTTAAACAGGTACATAGAAATAAAACAAGGTTATATGTTGTTTGACTGACAAAAATTTTGCAACCACAGGCTCCTGTGAATCTTAACCTTGTATTTCCCCTGGGAGCAGTGGTTCAGTATTTGCTGATGCAGTGTTCCCAGCAACATTGTAGAACACAACTACAATTACAAGACTTGACTGCAACTGTATTTGTCTCTGTTACTTATGAGAGCACAGATTCCTTGACTCCTCAGTGCTCAGCCTGCACTCACCAGGTTCTCAATTAGTATGTGAATGAATGTTTACTTATTGGTTGTTGTTATTTTGTAATTTATGTTCACTTCTGTTGCCCTAATACCGATCCAGTGTTTTTCATGTTTGTAAGAATATGTAGAGGGGCACCTGGGTGGCTCAGTGGGTTAAAGCCTCTGCCTTCGGTTCAGGTCATGATCTCAGCGTCCCTAGATCGAGCCCTGCATCGAGCCCTGCATCGGGCTTCCTGCTCAGCAGGGAGCCTGCTTCCTCCTCTCTTCTGCCTGCCTCTCTGCCTACTTGTGATCTCTCTCTCTCTGTCAAATAAATAAATAAAATCTTTTAAAAAATTTTTTTAAAAGATTTTATTTATTTATTAGAGAGAGAGAGAGAGAGAGAGCGCACAAGTAAGCAGAGCAGCAGGCAGAGGGAGAGAGAGAAGCAGGCTCTCCGCTGAGCAGGGAGCCCGATGCGGGGCTCGATCCCAGGACTCCAGAATCATGACCTGAGCCGAAGGCAGTCGCTTAACCAACTAAGCCACCCAGGCGTCCCAATAAATAAAATCTTAAAAAAAAAAAAAAAGTATATGTAGGAATAAAATATGTCTTTTATTTTTTTATAGGTCTGGGATAAAAGTGAAAGTGGGGATTGGCATTGTACTGCTAGCTGGAAGGTTAGTATTTTTACAGTGCTTTTTAAAACAATTTAGATGTTTATTATTTATTTGATATAATCAGTGACTTGGTATTCATCTTTGAGAAAATTGTAAAATGCATATTTCTTTTCCTAACGTATCTTATGTTTTTAACTATTAAAGTAACAAAAATATATTTCAGAAATTTTGAGTAGGAAGATGTGCAATTCCATAGCATTCTAATATAACTATTTTTAGTATTTTAGTATTTATTACTTACTTTTTCCTTTGCATATCTATCTATCTATCTATCTATCTATCTATCTATCTATCTATCTATCTATCATCTTATCTATCTAAGTTGGCTCCATGCCCAGTGTGGAGGCCAGCATGGGGCTTGAAGTCATGATGCTGCGATCAAGACCTGGGCTGAAATCAGGTGTCGGACACTTAACTGATGGAGCTACCCAGGCGCCCCTGCATGTTTTTAATAGTTGTGGTATTTTGTACAAGTTCTATTTTTTTTTTTTAGAAACAGCTTTACTCAGAATTTTACATACCATTAGAGTCATCAATTTTAAATGAGTAGTTCAACAAATGTTATTAAATTTATACACTTGTACAGCTGTCACCACAATCTAATTTTAGAACACTTTCATCAACCCTGAAATTTCCCTTCTGCCTGTTTGGGATCAATCCCCATTTCCCACCCAAGCCCTAGGCAACCTCTGAACTATTTTCTGTCTCTGTAGTTTTTCTAGACATTCATATAAGTGGAATTCTACAGTATATAGTTCTTAATGTATTAAAGTAACAAAAGGGTTACTTTCCCTTTTCCTTGTGGTTCATTTATGTTGTTGCATGTATTAGTAGTTTGATCTTTTAACAATTCAGTGGCATTTACTACATTCACAATGTTGGTACAACTATTCCCTCTATCCAGTTCTGGACCTATCTATCACTCCAAAAGGAATCCCTTATTTCTTGCTTTTTAGTTTAACAACTTAGTTCATAAATACTTTGGTAGGTTTTTAAAGCCTCTTAAAAACATAAATATAGCAGTAAAACATAAATATACTAGGAAAATATACTGTTTTGTTCAACTGATGATAGCTAATGTAGTTGTTTCCTTTTTATTTAGATGACTATCTCTGCGTAATCTTTATTTCTTAGGTTGTACTTTACTGGAAATCTAATATTTAACAAATTCTCACTGCTCTCATGCATTTTTTTACCTGATAGCCTGTATAAATAAGAATTTAAAGTGAAAGAAAAAGACTGGACAAAATAAAGGATAGAAAATAAGGGTGCAAAGTGTACTTTTGGATGACATATTTATCATGTAGAAGTTTACAATTATGAAAGTGTCCTGAGATTGTTGAGTGTGAAAGTTTTAGGTATACAGAAGTGTAAAACAAAGTTTATGAACATTACTGGTGGACTGAGGCTTGTTGTCATACTGTGTCTTTACTAGAAAGCACAAATGAAGTTCTGCGGATGTGAAATGCTTTAAGACCTATCTGTTCCTTTTTTTTTTTTTTAATTGGTCAACATGAAGAACTGAAGAATAGTAATTTGCCATTTTTCACATATTGAAGGTAATGCTACGGAGCTTTAAATTATTTTCTCAGAATACAAGGGTTTGGGCTTCTCTAAATTTGATCACTCATTGCTTCTTTTCCTGGAATAGTTCATTGTCTAGCCAGATATCGGAATCGTTTAAGTGTTTTATTACTGTAGTTTCTATGTACTTGTTAGGGATTTGAAACCAATAATTTTGATTAGTCTTACTTACTTCATTAGGTGGCTGTTTCCTATAGAGGAAATTTGCAAGTAAAAAAAAGGTGGACTGGTAGATCTTTTTTTTAAACCCAGGTTAGGCTCAACTCTGAAGCAGGTCTCTGTTAGCACTGGAAGAGGTCAGCTTTTTCCAGCTGGATTTTTCCTTATTAGTAAAATGTTAGAAGGACTTGACTCAAGAACAGCCACAATCCTAGGTAGAGAATATCTTCTAAAAGTTAAAAATTTCTAGAACTTAACTTTTTAATTAAATGTGAAATTAAATAGCTTTCTGCTCTTACTGAAGTAAAAATATCTGTGCTCTGTTTCCTCAAGTAAAACTCTATATGTGTGAAAAATGAGTAAAGTATTTTGTTTTTTTGTTTTTTTAAATAATTTCTCAGACACATAGTGGATCTGTGTGGCGTGTGACCTGGGCTCATCCTGAATTTGGACAGGTTTTGGCTTCTTGTTCTTTTGACCGAACAGCTGCTGTGTGGGAAGAAATAGTAGGAGAATCAAATGATAAACTTCGAGGACAGAGTCATTGGGTGAGACATTTGTTGGTTTTCAGGGGTTGGGAGGGTAGAATGGGGAGAAGGGTGCATGAGCATCAGAGGAGCATCAGTCTTTCCAAGAATGCTTCAGACACTTGGTAAGATGTTACCACTCCTATCTATATTTCCTAGTTCCATTTTTTTTCTCTTCCATGTTTTTCTCCTACTTGTTTATTTAATTTTTTCTTGTGCCTGAAGTGGTACTGAGGAGCACTCGTGGCATTGTTTAATTATAACTTTCATGATGAATCTGTAGTATTTGCTTTGTCATACAGTGAGTGCCTTCTAAAAATCCATTAAAAAATTGCTTTTTCTCTTTTGTGGTTACCTTTGTTTTCTTATAAAATATATTCTTGTTATCTGCTTTTGTTATTTACTCTAGCTCTTCCCCGATTGGATGTTCGAACTTTAACAAGAGTATAGTGTGTGTACTGGTCAAACTTCTTGTTTAGGAAGTGAGAGAATTGAACTAGATTACCTTTAAGACCCATTCCAGTGTTTTCTTTTCCCCCCCTCTTTATTTCTTGTAACAGATAATCAGGTACAAGGTATAAAATGTAAAAGGTACAAATGAGTGGATGCAGCGACAACTTCTTCGTCTTTGGCCACATAGTTTGTTTCCTAAAGGGAACCACAATTATGAATTTTTTTCTGTATTCTTCTGGATATATTCTGTGTCTTTTTAAGGATATAAATACAGTGTTTTCTTCTCTATTCCTAACGGTCCTCTTCACCTTTCTTCCAATGCTAATGCTTGTATGTTGTCAATACTGCTCTTTTTTTTCTGCTGCATTTTATAAATTGTAGATAATACATATATATCATGTTAACTGTAAGTGTATAGTTCAGTAGCATTGATTACATTTACAATGTTGTGTATACATCACCAACATCTATATCAAAACTTCATCATTCCCAACGTAAGCTCTTAACCATTAAACAGTACCTCCTCCTCCCATCCTCCCAACCCCTGGTAACCTCTCTTCTACTTTCCATCAATTCGACTGCTCTAGGTACCTCATATGGTATTTGTCCTCTGACTTATTTTACTAAGTAAAATGTTTTTGAGGTCCATCCATGTTGTCACATATATCAATTTCATTCCTGTTATGGCTGGATAACATTCCATTGTGTGTTTATCCCGCATTTGGTTTATCCATTTATCTGTAGATTGTTGGGTTGTTCCTACGTTTTAGCTATTGTAAATATTGCTGTAACTGAACTCAAGGGATTTAGCACTTGGGGTGCATCAAATTGAACACAACCCAAGAAAGTGTTGAAAGCAAAACACTTTTTATTATTTGTTCCAAGTAAGGAGACAAGGAGATAGTTTCCAAAGCACTGTCTTGCATGGGGTTAGTATAGGAAGTTTTTTTTCAGTGTATAGGGGGCAGGGACAGGGAGCTTGCATAAATACTTCAGTTCAGTTGCACATGCCTAATATGTCAACATGCTAGTGCGTACATCTATGTTCAAAAAATGGTGGAAAACTCTGCCCATAGAAGATCTTAATATAAAGAGCTAAAGGCCAGGGGTTTCTGTGTGAGTCCTCAGCTCCAGTACAGCTCTTAGTGGCTCACCTAAGGGGCTATGAGGTGAAACACCTAGTTGGAGTTTCCTTGGCTGGAACTATTGGTTCTTAAAAATATATTCCTTCCTTGATTTGTCCCTTCCCCTGTCCCCTTTGCTGGTAGTTCTTTTTTTTCTTTCATACTTCTTATTTGAATAACTTCCCCATTGCATCCCAGCTAACTAACATTGCTGCTGTGAACATTATTGTATAGATACCTGTTTGAGATATTGGGTTCAGTTCTTTTGGGTATGTACCTAGGAGTAGAATTGCTGGCTCATACGGTAGTTCTGTGTTTAACTTTTGAGAAACTGGTAAATTATTTTCCCGAATAGCTGTACCATTTTACATTTCCACGAGCAATGCATGAGTGTTCCAGTTTCTCCACGTCCTCACCAATGTTTGCAGTTTTTGTTTTTCCTTTGCAGCTGTCTTAGTAGGTGTGAAATGGTATCTCTTTTGTGGAGGTTTTTTTTTTTTTTTTTTTTTTTTTTTTGTATTTCCCTAATGGTTTCCCTAACATCTTTTTATGTGCTAATTGGCCATTCGTGTATCTTTTTGTAATGTTTTGATTTATAAGAAATATATTTTTTGTATGTATTTGGTCTTTTTAATACAGTTCCCGACTTACAGCTCCCAGAACTGTTGGAATATTCTGAATGTTGAAAGTGAAGATATCTTTTGTTATGTTAATGAGGTGACTTTGGGGAAGTGCCTAAGGATGGGGGCTGGTAGCCAGTGGGGCCAACCTTGTGATTAGAGGACTGAAACTTCAGTCCCACCCCCTGACCTCTGGGGAAGTGAGAGGTGTTGGAGGTTGAATTAATCACCAGTGGCCAATGTGTTAATCCGTCATGCCTATATAATGAAGTGTCAGTAAAAACCCCAAAGAACTTGGGTTCAGAGGGTTTTTGGGTTGCTGAACCTGTGGAGATGTGGGGAGAGTTGTAGGCCGGAAGAGGGCATAGAAACTTAGGCTTTTCCCCTTTACAATTTGCGTCTCTTCATCTGGCTACTTCTGAATTACATTCTTCTTATAATAAATGGGTATCTTTTAGGCAGACTGCGTATCTGCGTTTTGATCGTTGTTCAGGTTTCTGAACTGCGGGAAGTCTTACAGGATTGAATCCATACCCTGTGGAATCCGATGCTATTTCTGGGTAGATAGTGTTAGAATAGCGTTGAATTCTCAGACATCCTGCAGCTATGTGAGAATTATTTGTTGGGGGGTTATCCCCCCTCCAATACTCCCTGAATTGGTATTGGTACCAGAGTCCTTTACTTTTTTTTAGGGAAATGTCTATTCAAGGGGAAATGTCTATTTTTTAAATTGGGTTGTTTGGGTTTTGTTTTTGCTGTTGAGTTGTATGTAGTTCTTTATATTCTGGATATTAGTACCTTCTCAGGTATATGATTTGCAAGTATTTTCTCCCATTCTGTGAGTTGCCTTTTCTCTCTTGATGGTGTCCTTTGATGCACAAAATGTAAAAATTTTCGTAAAGTCCAATTTATTTTTTCTTGTTTCCTTTGTTTTTGGTGTCATATTCAAGAAATCATGGTCAAATCTGATGGCAAGAAGACTTTCCCCAAAGTTTTATATTAAGAGTATTAAAATTGTAGCTTTTTTATAAAGGTTTTATTTTATTTGTCAGAGACAGAGTGAGAGAGCGCATACCACACACATATACACAAAAGCAGGGGGAGCAGCAGGCAGAGGGAGAAGCAAGCTCCCTGCTGAGCAAGGAGCCAGATGCAGGACGCTGAGATCATGACCTGAGCCGAAGGCAGACACTTAACCAACTGAGCCATCCAGGTGTCCTTAAAATTTTAGCTCTTAAATTTAGGTCTTTTTTTCATTTTTACTTAAGTTTTGTATATGGTGTAAAGTAAGTGTACAGCTGTTTTTTAAGTAATCTCTACCTCCAGTGCACAAACTCATGACCGAGATCAAGAGTCACATGCTCGTGGTGCCTGGGTGGCTCAGTGGGTTAAGCCTCTGCCTTCGGCTCAGGTCATGATCTCAGGGTCCTGGGATCGAGCCCCACATCGGGCTCCCTGCTCAACAGGGAGCCTGCTTCCCCCTCTCTCTGCCTGCCTCTCTGCCTACTTGTGATCTCTATCTCTCTCTCTGTCAAATGAATAAATAAAATCTTAAAAAAGAAAAAAAAGAGTCACATGCTCTACCAACTGAGCCAGCGAGGTGCTTCCAGCTTTATTCTTTTGTGTGTTAATATCCAGTTTTCCCAGTATCCTTTTTTAAATTATTAAATGTATTATTTGTTTCAGGGGTACAGGTCTATAATTCATCAGTCCTACACAATACATAGCGCTCACCATAACACATATCCTCCCCTGGTATCTTTTATCGGAATGACTGCTCTTTGTAGAGGCTGCTTTTAGACAACAGGCTTGAGCAATGAAATGTAAAGCAAGGCTGAATACAAATGGCCCATAAAGGCCACCCATCTCAAAATATCCATAGGCCCTAACTAACCAATGGGCTACTTACAACCTGGCACAGTTACCCAAAAAGGGAGAATTCCAGAAGTCCCTGTATCTCCTTGTCTTCCTCCTTTAAATACAGCCCCCACCCACTGCCTCCTAGCAGACTGTCTCTTGTGCAGACAGTCTCCTAGCAGACAGTACCAGTGTCCTGCCTGGCACTCCCTTGTGGTGCACTCCATAAATACCTGCCTCCTTTGTTCTGCGTCTGGTGAATCTTCACTGACCGTTTTTTCAGGCTTCCCCAATTGGGTTGCTCCACATTTGGGGGCCACCATCCAGTTTGGGAGATATATCACACCCCTTCCGCTTTGAATGGTCTTGGCACTCTCATTGAAAATCAATTGACCATATATAGAGAGAGGGTTTATTTTTGGATTGTATTTTGTTCCATTGGCCTATGTGTCTCTCCTTAATGCCATTGTCATATTCTTTTAATTACTCTAGGTTTGTAGCTTGCATGCTATTCACAGTTTTACAATTTATTTTTTTAAGATTGATTGACCGAAATAATCTCTACACCCAGTGTGGGATCTAACTCACAACCCTGAGAACTAGAGCCACCAGCCACGTGCCCTTAAAATTTTTTTTTAATGTTGGGAGGGGTTGTTTTCATTGCCTTTTCCCTAGGGCCTCCCTAAGGCAAACAACAGCTTGAGAGAAGGGAAATGTATATAATGGGAGGGAGTTTTCTAACAGTCAGAGATGGGTCAATTAGTATACGGTAGGTTGGGTTGAGGATTAGTGGCATAGAAAGGATTTTCATTTGAACTTAGAGATAAAGGTTTCCCCCATTATATGAATGTAGATCATTCTTAGGAAAACTTTCATAAGCTGAAATGGCATAAAGTAGAAAATCAGTTACCACTAACTTACATGGAAGAATTTTTGTGTGTTCCTGAACCAAAAAATAACCTCTTTTAGGTTTTTCTGATGCCTTAAGACACACTTTGCTAATGTTTGCACAACATAAATCAAGATAAAGCACAGGTGGTTGCAGACACAGTTCAAAGCTATTGAGGCTTGATGCTGAGATGCTGTGTAGGTCCCAGGGAAGGAGATAGGCAGTGCCATTCTTATGTAAGAGGGTGCTTGCTGCCTCTAATGACTTCCAAAACAAATGATGAATGCTTTTTTCTCGTTGCAAAAGCAAAAATCCCCTTCAGATTTCTTTTGGTTAGCGAAAAATGTACTGAAGTAGGTCTTTGTAAAAGCAAAGTGGCGTAATGTAAACCTTTGAAAAGCAGGGGATATCTGTATATATATTTGTATTAAGTTAAATCAGCTGTCATTAATACATACAATATTTTAGCAGTTGTAGTGGTATTGATTATTCACTGGTGTTTATAGACAAATGTTTGCAAGGATACAATCTTTGCAGTTTATCTGCTCTTCTAATATTGAGACTCCGTAAGATGTATTTTAGTAACCATAGATAATAAAGTCCTGATTTCTAAATTTTGTTGATATTTTCGGTTAGAAATCTAGATGCCAGAAAGTAGCTTGAGCATGCTCTGTTGGCATTCTGTAATTATCACAATGCCAGCTTTGTACCATTCTCTTGGTCTCTAGTAAATGCCTTCTCTTAAAGTGGTTGGTTGTGATCCAAGTAGTGCTAACTGGCATTTATGTTTGAAGGAAGAAGTTGCATGCTTTCCATTTTACTGTTAAAGAATCTTAATTCATTTAATTTACTGCTTGCAGCATACTGTGCAAGACAAAACTACCTTTATTAAAATTCAAATACTTTCTAGTTTAGTGGCTGGTCTGCTAAGGGAGAGTCCTTACATTCTTAATAAAGTTAGATTTTCTAAGGCAAACTTTTTTCCTACCTTAAAGAGAATAATTAATTATAGGTCACTGATTTATTATGGATTGCTAACTGTGTATGCAGTATTTTGCTGTGGAGGAATTTGAGACCCAGGTGATTTTTAAATAACTTATTCAAGGTTATATAGCTAGTAAAATGACAGTGTGATTTTAGAACCCATGTTCTTTCTACTCCACCATCCTTTCTTTTTGTATGTAAATAATTTTTTTTTTTCAGGTTAAGAGGACAACTCTAGTGGATAGCAGAACTTCTGTTACTGATGTGAAATTTGCTCCTAAGCATATGGGCCTTATGTTAGCAACCTGTTCGGCAGATGGTATAGTAAGAATATATGAGGCGCCAGATGTTATGAATCTCAGCCAGTGGTCTCTGCAGCACGAGATTTCATGTAAGCTAAGCTGTAGTTGTATATCTTGGAACCCTTCAAGGTAAGCTTACACAGAAAACCTGATAATAAAATCCTAGTAAAACAAATTAGTAATTTTTAAGCTAAGCATTTCATGGTTTAATTTCCTTAAATTATTTTTCTTAGTTGTGTTCATTATTTTTTTATTTTATTTTTAAAAATATATGTTATGTAGAGTAAAAATTCTCCTTAACCTGCCCTTACCCTGTAATGTCTCTTGTCCCCTATTTTTATTCCATAGAAGAAGCCAGCCATTGTAAATATCTGGGTGTGAAACTTCTGGGCTTTTTCCATGTATATACAAATAAATATTTGATGTGTTTTTAAATACACAAATATATGCCAAAATACACGTGTACAATCACATAAAGGTAGACCAGAACACACAGACATGTATAAACATATATTCTCCTTACTTGAAATTTGCTTTTTTCATTTACAAATACATTGTGGGTATTTTCCAATGTATTAGCATATATATCTAGTCTTACCTTATTTTTTTAACTGCTATACTATATCATAGTTGCTTTTTTTTTTTAAAGATTTTTATTTATTAGAGAGAGACCATGAGTGGGTGGGATGGGCAGAGAGAGGAAGAAGCAGACTCGTCATGCTGAGCAGGGAGCCTGACATAAGGATTGATCCCAGGACCCTGGAATCACAACCTGAGCCAAAGACAGACACTTAAGTGGCTGAGCCACCCAGGTGCTCCTCCTAGTTGCTTTCTATTAAATTATTTTTAAAAATTAAAAGAATAATGAGTCACTTGGTAGAGAAAAAATTTTAGGGGCACCTGGGTGGCTCCTCCACTGTGGTCTCGCTTTCTCTCTCAAATAAATAAATAAATAAAATCTGAAAAGAAAAGAAAAAGAATAATTTCAAATCTAGAAGAGTACAAAATGAAAGGTAAAAAATTGCCCTATCCGCTAAAAATGCTCTTAATAGTTCTGATTTTAGATTTTAATTCTGCTAGTTGCTATTGTATTTTTATTTTATTTATTTTAATTTTTTTAAGGATTTTATTTTACAGGTAATCTCTATACCCAGCATGGGGCTTGAACCCACGGCCCCAAAATCAAGAGTCACATGCTCTCCCAACTGAGCCAGCCAGGCCACAGTTGCTATTATATTTATAAATGATTTACTTACGCTTCTGGTTCTTGCTATGTTAGCTTTAAACAGTACCTATACTCACTATATGAAAGATGAGTTTAGTACATTTACAAAAGCCTTCCATTTCTCAAGGTACGATGAGATAGATATCTTTTTTTTCTTTTTAAGATTTTTTATTTATTCATTTGACACAGAGAGAGAGATCACAAGTAGGCAGAGGCAGGCAGAGAGAGAGTAGAGAGAGGAAGCAGGCTCCCTGCTGAGCAGAGAGCCCGATGTGGGCAGCGATCCCAGGACCCTGGGATCATGACCTGAGCCAAAGGCAGCGGCTTTAACCCACTGAGCCACCCAGGCACCTGATATCTTCCCCCCCCCCAAACATTTTAAGTAATCTCTACCTCCAACATGGAGCTCGAACTTAACAACCTTAAGGTCAAGGGTTGCATGCTCTACCAACTGAGCCCGCCGATTACAGATACCTTATTTGTGGGAACGTTGATGATGGTTTTTTAGTTATATTGGTAATTATTATAATTTCAGATGATGTATCCATTTTCTACTGAGTGATTTAATCAATTTTTAGATTAGATATGGGCTTACCTCTTTTAAAAAAAAAGCAAATTAGCTTATTATGCTTCTACCTCTCATTCACCTATTTTCTAATATTTTGTTAACATTGCTTATAACTGGCAAGGGGACAGCTCAGTATTTCACTCCTTGGGGAGATTTGAGGTTGGTTTCCCATGAGCCTTTGATCACATTTTTGTCAACTAATAAGTACTTAACCTTGTTTTATGAGTGTTTGTGTTTAAAGATGCCTTATTTAGCATATATTGCTGATTCATTAACATTGAACCCTGCCAACAGCCTTAAAACTCACGCCTGAACAAAGCTTATCTAACACAGTATTTTCTCCATAAGGCAAATCATAGCCTTTTTACTAAGCTTAGAAACACTAGACTGCACTTCAGTACCACGTTTGGGGACCATTTTAAACAGTGAAATCACCAACAGAGGGCACAAAAATGCAAAAAGCATGGTGGTAAATAGAGTGCAGCACTTGTTTTCAGTTTGAGAGCTGAAATAAGAAGGCAGAAGCTCATCTTGTTTGACCTCAGCATGGAACACGTGAGTCAGATGACTCATTTTTTTCAGAGCCACTCCAGGCATGTTCATGAGTTGACCGTGAAGGCCCCAAGTATTGAGTTTTGGGGGTCACAACAAATTTTAGTAACTAGGCCAGTTTACAAATAAAGAGCCTGCAAATGATGAGGAGTCAGGGAGATCTACTTTCTCAGAGATCCATTTGTATACCTTGGTCTTTATTTTCGTGCATCTTGTTTTCCTTGTGTGTTAGTCTTTGCTTATCTTTTTGTAGTTACGAATAAGAGAGTAGTATTTATGGCTAGTAACCGGTATTGGTATTTTTCTACTGTTAGGTGCTCTGTTTTCTTAGTAGCTCACTCTCTTACCTAGGGCTTGGCTGAATTTCAGCTGAATAGGAAGAGTGCATTGGCAGAATTTCCTTGTAGGGACTATAAACCAAGAGAACCAAGGGAACTGGCAGGCTGGGATACCCCTGAATTGCAGGAGGACTTGACTTTGAGGACGGAGCACCTTAGTTTTTGTTTCTTCTTGTCCCTGTCTCTGCCAGTTTTAGAGTGCTAGTAAAGCTTTAGTAATAAAGAACCAAACCTTTTAAAAATTACCATATTCTGTTTTCAGCTTTATGAGTTTGGCAGATGATAAGGTCAGAGGTTTAACAAGGGGTCAGGTTCATAGGGATATTACTTAATCTGGATGAGGGAGGCAAAGGAAATCAGTATTGAGGTAACTAGGCATTGAAATAAAAAAATAATTTAACCTAGAGATCATTTCAGTAGAGGTCATTCTCTTATTATCTTTTGTCTTTTTAAAAATGAAGTTGATACTCTGGTTTCTCTTCAGATCGCATAAATCTTTCGCCTTTTACTAAAAATGAAGTTGACCACAAATGAATCTAGAGAAGAGAATGACATGTGGGGAGCATGCCTTCTTAAGGGGTGATCTTTTTCTACTTTTCTTCCATCAGGGTTTCTTCTTTTTGTACAAAGCACTTAAAATCCTTTTGCCATGAATTGGTCACCATAGGATTACTTTTCATTTCATAGTTAATGACCAAATCTTTCAGGAAGAAAAATTCTAAGACCTCCTGGCTGTCTTATTATTATTTTTTTGGCTCTCTCTCTCTCTCTCTCTCTCTCTTTTTTTAATCTGCTGAATGCTTGAAACCTTTTGGGAAAAGAGCTACTTTTTTTCTTAAGATTATTTATTTACTTACTTTAGAGAGAGAGAGAGAGTACATGAAAGCGATTTTGCACGAGCAGGGGGAGGGATGGAGGGAGAAGGAAAGAGAGACTCTCAAGCAGATTCTGTGATGAATGCAGAGCCTGACATGGGGCTCAATCTCATGACCTGAGCCAAAATCATGAATCGGTTGCTTAACCCTGAGTTACCAGGCACCCCAAGAATTACTGTCTATTAGCAAAAGGATGGTATTATTTGTCCCCATGATGAGCGTTCTCAAGGACATACTCTTCTAAGGTGTGGCTCTGTCAGATGTATGGCAGGGATCTAGTCATGGTAGTGACGTGCTTATTTGTGGGTTGTAGAGCCACTTGATGCCAGGTTTTTCTAATTCTCTGAATTAGATGTATATTAACTTGATAATTATGTAAAATAGTTTTTACTCTTCATTTCTAGCTCTCGTGCTCATTCCCCCATGATTGCTGTAGGAAGTGATGACAGTAGTCCAAATGCAATGGCCAAGGTTCAGATTTTCGAATATAATGAAAATACCAGGTTAGTACTGCTTTGGTTTTAAATGTTCCAAATTGTATTTAATTTTAAAAAGTGTTATTTATTCATTCATTGAATTATGCACGATTTATTACATATTTACTAATTTCCTGTGCTATGCCAAGTTCTGTGCTAGGCTCTGATAATAATTAAATGGTATAGAGGAGAAGGTGACTGATTTTTCAGTATGTACCATCTTGCTGGGAAAATAAATAAAAAGAGTAAAGTGGTGATGAATTTTATAAACTGGGAGAACTGGGATGTTAAGGGTTTTCTATTCCTTGGGGGGAGAGGGCCAGGAAGGTTCACTCCAGACAAGACTTATAGGATGAGTAAAGGTTAGCCAAAGAGGGCAAAATGTTCCAGATGGAGAAAACTACATATGATAAGGTACGTGAACAAGAGAGAACCAATATATTTTTATTGTAGTTGAAATGTAATAGGCAAAAAGGAGTGTGGTGAGAAATAAACAAAGCTTAGATCTGTAAGGCCTAGTATTCCATGTTTAGATTTTATTTTATGGGTAATGTGAAGCCATTGAAAGATTTTTGAGTTGGGGAATGATAGGCTTGGATGGTAGTTTAACTCTTCCATAGGTATGGAAAGTATTTTTGAGGGCAGCAGTCGAGGTGGGAGATTATAGTGGCTTTGGGATAGAGTAGTGGCAATGGGGATGGAGAGAAGTGGGCAATTGGAGAAAAATTTAAGAAATAGTATCAATACGATCTGATGACTGGATGTACAAGGTGAAGAACAAGGTGAAGCTTCCCCAAGGGGGAGAAACTTTTGAGATGACTTTCAAGGTTCTGGCTTAATAGTTCAATGGATGATATGTAATTTCTTGAAATAAGGGCATCTGGAAACAAGACGGATTTGGGAAGAGTATAGCAGCACATGATGGAAAATTTATGTTGGGTCATGTTGAGATACCTGCAACACCTCTTAGAGCTGTAAAGAGGTGTACTCAGAGTCTTATAGGAAAAAAGAGCACCCATCAGTTGATCAGGTGGGCTTCACATGTGCTAGACAACAGTGTTGAGTCAGATATTGGGCAGGACCAGAAGCAGAAGAGAATTATAGTCTCCCCCTTATCTGCAGGGGATATGTCCCAAGACCCCCAGTGGCTGCCTGAAACCTAAAATAGTACCAAACTGTATATACTATATTTTTTTCTATACATACATACCTATGATAAAGTTTTTAAGTTAGGCAGAGTATGAGATTAACAATAGTAGCTAGTAGTAACATAGAAGAATTGAAATAATACACTGTAAATAAAAGTTATATGAATGCAGCCTGTCTCAAAATATCTTACTGTGTTGGACTCATACTTCTTCCTGTGGTGATGTGAGATGATAGAATACCTATGTGATGAGATGGTGTGAGGGGAATGGTGTAGACATGTGTCATGGGGTTAGGCTACTGCTGACCTTCTGTCGATACATCAGGAGGATCATCTTCTGGATGGCAGTTTGATCATGGGTAACAAACTATGGGAAGCAACACTGGCTAAGGGAGGACCACTAATTCCTTTGGGCTCTGCAATTCAGAATGTTACTAGGGTTTTTGATGGGTTCTTATACCAGCCCTCTAATTTCCCAGGTTCTTGATTTCTTCAGAGAGTCTCTGTTTATGCAGTGTTGTGCAGTAGAACTTGCTGTGCTGATGGAAATGCCCCATGCTGGTGCCAGCTAATGTAGTGGCCACCAGCCACATGCAGCGGTGGAAGCTCAGAATGTGCTACTATAGCGGAAGAACTGCATTTGTTTATTTTTATAAATTTAAATTTAAATAGGCACATGTAGCTTGTGGCTGCAGTATTGGCCAGCATAGTTCTAGATTATAGGAACCTTCCTCTAAAACTTTTTGAGGTTTATGTAACCTTTTAAGCTATTAAAGCTATGAACAGTGTTAATAGCACATTGTTTTCTTTTAGACATTTCTTGAAAGATTTTATTTATTTATTCACGAGAGGCAGAGGGAGAAGCAGGCTCCCCACGGAGCAAGGAGCCTGATGGGGGACGTGATTCCAGGACACCAGGATCATGACCTGAGCCGAAGGCAGACACTTAACCGACTGAGCCACCCAGATGCCCTATAAACACTTTTTAAAAAGATTTATTTATTTGAGAGAGAGAGAGAGTATGCACATGGGCAGACTCTCAGCTGAGCATGGAGCCTGATGCAGGGCCCAATCCCATAACAGAGATCATGACGTAAACCAAAACCAAGAGTTGGATGCTTAATCAACTGAGCCACCCGGGTACCCCTAGTAGCATATTTTAAAGAGGCTTCACGAAGAGTTAATATTGTTAAAGTAATTTCTTTCAGCTTTAGCTGAACAGAATGAGTTTGGAGGTATAAATCAAAAATTTAAAAGGGGTACCATTTCTAAGACATAGAATGAAGAGTACTTCATAAATAATATTTGAATAAAGGGATAAAAATCTTCCAGTTAGTTCTGAAAGAAAATACAGGGCAGATAGAAAGTACCTAAAACTTAAAAGAATTCAGTGATAAAGATAATCCGAATGAGTCTCTTAGCTAGCAGAATAAATCTAGATTAGGAGCTGAATTTTCTGCATTATCTCCCATAACAAGGAGCCTGGCAGCAGAGCAGTTCTGGGTTAGTTAAGCGGCTCACTTGGTGCAGTGATGACATCTAAGGCCTTGGTATTTTCCATCCCCCCCCCATCATACTTAGTGTGTGGTGACAGCTCCCTCTTAGATCATAAGAGCATTTCTAGGTTTTCATATGCACATTACAAAGAAGGGCATTTGCTTTCATGTCTCTCTATATTAGGGAGAGAGAAAATTTTCTGGAAGCATCTTAGCAGGCTTTTTCATTGGGTCCCACTGGCCAGAATTGGGTCACTTACCATGCTTTAAATGTAAGGGAGTCAAACAGCAAGTGCCTGATATTTTCTACATACGACCATAAAGTGGCATTGGGTAGGTAATGGTGTCTGTGTGTGTGTGTGTGTGTGGGATTGACTTAGGAAGTTATCAGACCTTTTAAGTTCAGCTGCTTTTGGATTTTTTTGGCCTGGTTCTTTGAAGTAAGAGTTGTTCAAAGATTCTTATATAGATTGAACATGTTAAATAGAGTGATAGTGGACTATGTAGCGTCCAATGATGAATACCTAATTGATCTTCTTGTAAGTAATAACAACATTTAGTACACAGGAGACATTTGTCAAATTACCCAGTATTGGATATTTTTATTTCTTTGGTGAATAAAAATATTAAGAAAGACATGGTCTTCATAGTGATACGAATGCCTGCCTTTATGTAAGGCATTTTCACATATTTTATGAAATTCAGATTCTAACAATCACCTTGAATAGGGTAGGTAGCTTTTATATTAGCACCATTTTACAAATGAAGCAGATCAACAAAGTAAAATGACTTGTCTAAGATCAAACACAGAAGTCAGGACCACACAGTAAAAGCAGCAAGGCTATGGATTAGATTACTCAGGGTGAGCATATAGAGTGAGGTGAGGTCAAGGAGAGAACACTGAGGCATGTCCTAGCTTGGAGACATTTGAGGTGAAAAGAAGGCCAAGCATAGAATATTGGGAACACCAGTATTTCAGAGGAGGGTAAGGTAGGTACCTCTCTCTCACTCCCTCTGTTACACACAGGGTTATGTGCTTCACTTCCATCCCTGATACTCAGTTGATGACATAGAAAAATGTAATTGACAACTGTTACCTGTTGTCTCCTCTGTTTTTTCTTCTCTGTTTGTTTTCTTCTCTATTGCAGATTGTTGTTTTCTTCTCTATTTGCAGATAGAGAAGTAGAATTGTAGGGATGAAATAGACTTTGGTATAGCTTCCTTTATCTCTACTAAAAAAACTTCCATTCCTGATGTTGTCAGCTTCATTTTTTCAATTTATACTCAAGTACTTGAGGGATTCGAATTATCCTTTTCTTGAAATTAGATATTAATGGCTCATAAATCGGGATCTCATTCTAATTGAAGTTTTTTAAAACTGTTCTAAGCTAAACTTATGAAATCAAAAAAAGAAACCTGGGTGGCTTTATTAGTTTACCAGGGTTGCCATAACAAATTACTACAAACTAATGGCTTGAAACAGAAATTTATTCTCACAGTTCCAGAGGCCAGAAATCTGAAATCAAGGTGTGGTCAGGGCCATGCTTCTTCTACAGTTCTTCCTTGTCTTCAGGCTTCTGATGGCTTCAGGAGATCCTTGGCGTGTGGCTGCATAATTTCAGTCTCTCCATCTGTCTTCACATGCCGCCTTCTTTATTTCTTCTTTTCTGTCTTTTATGAGAATGATCCAGGATGATCTTATCCTGAGATCCTTAATTATGTGTGCAAAGATCCTTTTTCTAAATTAGGTAACATTTAGTTTCTGGAGTTTAGGCCTTGACCATATTGTATACTGCAGAGGTAAACACTGCTTCATTGTGAGCAATATGAAAAAAATTGAGGTACCTCAGTGACGTGGATTTTTGAAAATTTTCATTTCTGAAATTTTTAATCTAAATTGTTTTTTCATTAGGAAATATGCAAAAGCTGAAACCCTCATGACAGTCACAGATCCTGTACATGACATTGCCTTTGCTCCAAACTTAGGAAGGTCTTTCCATATTCTAGCCATAGCAACCAAAGATGTGAGGATTTTTACATTGAAGCCTGTGAGGTGAGTTTTTGAAGCAATTACTAATTTAAAAATGCTCTTAACTCATGATTATTTCCGTTTGTGGAGAAGAGTGAAGAGGCAACTGAACTGAAGAATGGATTCTTTATTGAACATTTTATCTATAAATATATGAGTTTTGGGGTTGGGGAATTGAACAAAGACAGGAGATTTATGTTTTCTTAATTGCATTTTCTTTAGGCTGATCTGATGAATTGGATCCTCTGAATATAATTGGTACTCTATAAATCTTTGAACAAACGAGAGGTGGTAGTTTACTTAGGGACAATTAAATTAGTACTGAGACATTCTTTTTTTTAAAGATTTTATTTATTATTTATTTGACAGAGAGATCACAAGTAGGCATTTTATTTATTTATTTGACACAGAGAGAGAGAGATCACAGGCAGAGAGGCAGAGAGAGAGGAGGAAGCAGGTTCCCCGCTGAGCAGGGAGCCTGATGCGGGGCTCGATCCCAGGACCCCGAGATCATGACCCGAGCTGAAGGCAGAGGCTTTAACTTACTGAGCCATCCAGGCGCCCAGCACTGAGACATTCTTGTGAATAAGCTATTCAAGCTTTAATTTTGGAATTTTGAGTTTCAGTTCTTTTCCTTTTTTCCTTCTTTTTTTTAAAATTTTTTAAAAATATTTTATTTATTCATTTGACACAGAGAGAGAGATTACAAGTAGGCAGAGAGGCAGGCAGAGAGAGAGGAGAGAGGAGGAAGCAGGCTCCCTGCTGAGCAGAGAGCCCGATGTGGGCCTCGATCCCAGGACCCTGGGATCATGACCTGAGCCGAAGGCAGAGGCTTTAACCCACTGAGCCACCCAGGCGCCCCCCTTTTTTCCTTCTTTTCCCCCTTCTTTTCTTCCCTTCCTTCAGCTTTCCTTTTAAAATTAATTGTTATGTATTTTATTTCTCAGTCTTGTTTGGGGGAATCCTCTTTTGTTTTTGTTTCTCTTTCTCTCTCTTTTTTTTTTTAAGAGAGTGGCTTGGGGGCAGGGAGCAGAGGAGCAGAGGGAGAGGAAGAGAGATAATCTTAACCAGGCTCCATGCCCAGCTCAGAGTAGACATGGGGCTCGATCTTGCAACTCTGAGATCATGACCTGAGCTGAAATCAAGAGTCAGATGCTTAACTGACTGAGCCACCCAGGCACTCCTGTGGTTCCTTTCTTCCATGAAATAATCACTGAATAATTTTTATGTGGTAGGATCATGCCAGGTGCTGGGGAGTCAAATGAAAGGGACACAGCCCAGCTCTCAATGACTTAAGGTTGAGGGGTGTGGGAGGGAAGGTGGTGGTTATGGATATGCACAGTTTTATAATGTAATATGGTAAAATTAATATGGTAAGTATGTGAGACCATTTGTATTTTTTAAATTAGAACTCTGTGTATGTATGTGTGTGTATAAAATCTTTAATCAGCATTTCTTAGGAAAATTTTTTTATTAATAGGAAAGAACTTACTTCCTCTGGTGGACCAACAAAATTTGAAATCCATATAGTGGCTCAGTTTGATAATCATAATTCCCAGGTCTGGCGAGTGAGTTGGAATATAACAGGAACAGTGCTCGCATCTTCAGGAGATGATGGCTGTGTAAGATTGTGGAAAGGTAAGGTTTTTTTTTTTTTTTAATTTTTTATTTTTTTTTTTTAATTTATTCATTTGACACAGAGAGAGAGATCACAAGTAGGCAGAGAGGCAGGCAGAGAGAGAGGAGAGAGGAGGAAGCAGGCTCCCTGCCGAGCAGAGAGCCCGACACGGGCCTCGATCCCAGGATCCTGGGATCATGACCTGAGCCGAAGGCAGCGGCTTTAACCCACTGAGCCACCCAGGTGCCCAAGGTAAGGTTTTAATGAAGGAATTGTTGCTCTGTGTTGCTACGTCAGAGTTTTCACTTAGAAATGTAAATTCAGAAATATTTTGGAAAAAATTATCTTTCTATAGTTACTTTTAAGTTAATGTCTTAACATTAATTTGTGTTATCTTGAACCTCCATTAGTTTTTTTAGTTCATGGCAGTTATGACTGATTGAATTGTTTTTTAAGTTTCCTTGTGGAAAAAAACTTTTAAAACTAAAAGTAATCGTAACAGAATATGCAGTATCTCTAAAAGATACCATTTGCTATATATGTAACCTGTGTGACTGCTTTACAAACTCAGGATAGGACTACAGACATCTCTTATTAAATAATTGCTTTAGCCAACCAGCCCTTAAAAGGAGAAAATCCAGTGCCTTCCCCATTTCCTCTCTGTAATTCTCAGAAGTTGAATCTTCTGGCCACTGAAAGTTTCTTGTGCTGTGCTGAGAATTCGGTCTTGTAACTCAGTGCTGACTGTGGTTGCTGCAGCATGGTCTGCACTTTCCATGGAAGTTTATCCACTGGGCAGAGGTGTCCTTGGTCCTTGTACCACTCTACTTGGTGGCATCTCACACTTAGGATCCAAACTTACAGCTTAGTTTGTGTATTCTGAGCAGTTACTATTTCTCAAAATACAGTTTGGCTGAGTCTCCCATGGTCAGTTTTAGGCTGTGGTAGAACCAGCCCAGACCTCAATTTCCTCAGTGTCATTTGCTGTCAAGGGGTTTGCTTCCTGGGCTTTAGTCAGGACCACCCAGTTCCACCCCAGCAGGCTCCCTAACTTGGATTTCCTGGGCCCAGTGTCTCTAGTGATCTATTTTGCATTCAAAGAATTAGGCCATGTTGAGTAACCCCAAAGGTTTATTACTTACATCCATGTTTGAGGACATTAGGTACCCATGACCTATACTTGCATAACTAAGAGGACAGCTCCATTATCCTCCATATACACGTGATTGAAATTGATTTTCATGAGGACAAAAAATTTATTTTGATATTAATGTTAATGTGGTAAGTTAGAGAATTGTCTTTGTTAATATTTATCTTGTAAGGAAGGAGAATGGTAAAAATTTTGTTTTTAAATTAATTCTTGTAAAACTTTACAAAATAATTGTTAAAATTGAGATATATATTTCATTTTAAATGTCTGTAACATATCTTGAGAGAAATGTAGTCTTGTTTTTTTAATTATAGTTAAAGGACTTGACCACAAATTTGTGCCCTTGAGCATAGCTATTAGTCATGTTAATGTATTTGACCATTTTCTTTTCAGCTAATTATATGGATAATTGGAAGTGTACTGGTATTTTGAAAGGTAATGGGAGCCCTGTCAATGGGAATTCACAGCAGGGAAACTCAAATCCTTCCCTAGGTTCAAATATCCCAAATCTTCAAAATTCATTAAATGGATCTTCTTCTGGCAGGTAGGCTGTTTTGTGGGAAAACGAGAAATTATCTCCTTTTTAAATCATTCTGGTAACCATAGTAAAGGTGTGTGATTTCATGGGTTTTAAGATGAAATGAAGAAATTCATACATAATTATATAGTAGAAAAAATTCACTTTGTTAGCTCTGTGTTTAGCTTATATGGTCATATTTATAGGTAGATTGTTAACCCTTAAACTAAATTATATTCTGAAATTTAGTGGTCTGTCAGAAATGTTTATAAGTTTAAGATTTTATTTTGCTTCTAAAGTGAGATGAAGAGGAAATCTGGGATAATGTTGAGGATTTTAGTCCTAAATGAGCATGGGTATGTTAGTGGTAGTAGTGCAGCCTTTGAATCAGGTCAAGCTGAAATTTTAAATAAACTGCATTAACTAAGGTTTCGTAGAAGAGAGTGAGTTAGATGTGTGTTTTGTGTGTGTGTTTAAAACTTTAATGGAGATCGTAAGAGGAAATGGTAAATTCTGATTTCTTGATTTTTTGAATTTTTTTAACATATTTTAGATTCTTGTTTATCTTAATAATATTTGATGTGATCTCAAGAGTCATCCTTTGTTTTTATATTCAAATTTCAAATGTGTGAATTGGTAAGATAAAGTTATTTTAATATGCCTTTGTAAATAATTTGGAATACAGTTCAGGAAACTTCAGAGCACAGCCATAACAAATTGTCCTGTGGTTATCCTGTTGTCATCTTAAGTAACAGAATTCTATTTACAATTTCAACTATTTTTATATTGTTATATTTTTATATTAAAAAAATGTCCTGCTGTTTAATTTTGAGGTTTAAGTATTTGCATGAAAACAATTTCAGGTTACCACAGAAAGTATCAGATTATAAAGATGATTTCATGAAACAATGGATACTGTTAATTAAGAAAAAATCTGGTTTTTGGTTGCTGTCTGTACTGCATATATTGTAAAGAGCTTTGAAGTTTTGATCTGTATTCTTATTGTGCCAATAACCATGTGTGTTAGATCTGTGATGCATTTTCCCTTCTCCATTTGTATTATGTCCTTTAACAGAAAGCACAGCTGAGTACCAGCTAACTGGAGTAACTTTGCTGTTTTGCTGCTTGTTGCATGCACACAGGAATGGAAAGCAAGCTCCTTTTCCCCTTCCCCAGCGCCGTTTGACCTCTCCCAAGATACACCAGCAGCCTGCTTACTACTAAACGCAATCCAAAAGGCCTTTAAAAATCCAGTGTATATCATTTTTTGTACTAGCCAGTTTATTGACACTATTTGAAGCTTTTGAAATATAAATGGAGAGGCTTTTTGTTGAGACATTGTCACCAAAACAATTTTTTGAAATGTTCCTGAAACTAACATGGGTTTTAAAATTAAAAGGATTGTTACTATCCTTATAAGTAGTTGGGAGGAGGGAAAATATCACTTTATTCCATTTGGAGAGTCTAGGCTTATTTCTTTTGTTTTCTAAAACAGTAGGCTAAAATGATGAATTTTTATAATTTTAATTGGAAGGTTGAATAAATATTTTTCATAAAGATTGTTTTGAGTGCTAATTTGTTTACCTTTTGTAGAATTGGTTTACATGATATTATTTAGTACAACTCTGTCATTTCTTTGTAATATTTAAAAAATATTAGTAAAGGAGTAAGAGAAGTAGTAGAAAAATGAAAGTGATTTGAATGTACAGTTTGCGGCCAAATTAAACATTTGGTATTGCTTCATTTTATAATTTGGTAGTAAAATGAAGACATCTTTGTAAATTTTCAATTCATATTCACTAAAGAGCTTAACGTTTCTAATATGTGCTTGTATATTTTTTTATGGTATGATTCCATGGCTTAAGTTTTTCGTCAAAATTTGGAAACCTACTGTAAGAGGAGCAGTTAAAAATTTGCTAAAATTGTGCATGCACATTAACCTCCACATTCCAAGTCTCAGGAATTTAATTTAGTTGGCTTCTTCATTTAGTTCATATTCTCTAGAACTTTGACCTTAATGATAAAGCTATAAGTCTTTGCTAAAATGCTTAAGTATTACGGGTAAGTTATAAAATGGCAGAAGAATAACAATAGGACGTATTCCTTGAGCTCTTTTGCTTAACAGAATTTTGTACTATTTAAGGTTTTTGCAGAAAAGCACCTAAGTATTTTCAAAGATTGTATTTCTTCAGAAGTATATTGCAATAGCTGGCCATACTATATGAAAGTATATTTGGATTGGTTCTCAGTGTCATGTATGCACTAAAAAACCTGTGCCTGCTGCTACTACAAACGAAGCATTGCTTAAAATAAAGAAAAAGCTTATTAGATTTGTAAATTTACAGGATAGCATCAAATATGTTTCTGAAAGATTAGAAAATGTTTTAAATTATAAAATGTCTTTTTTTGTAACATACTGATAATTTTTTTTAACATTTTAAGTTTAACAGATTGTATTTCTTTCTTTCAAGTTTCTATACTTGCTTAAGCAAGCTTGATTTGAGTAAGGGTCTTGATTTTTGCGATTATGTTCTGTTAGTTTTGGCATGAATATACTAAAGATTTTTTTTTCAGCATGTGTTTTCTCCTCTTTGGTTCTCTTTGTATTTACTACTTTTCTCTTTTTCTTCTGTTTTTTCTTTTTTTTTTTCTGTTGTTTTTGTTTTGTTTTGGTGTTTTGTTCCTGTCTTCATTGTTTCAGGTATTTCTTTCCCCCTCTGGATTCCCCACGGGCTGGATCGAGATGGTCCAGTTATGCCCAGCTCCTTCCTCCTCCTCCTCCTCCTCTGGTAGAGCACTCTTGCGATGCTGACACTGCCAACCTCCAGTATCCTCACCCTCGCAGACGATCTCTCTCTCGGCCTCTTAATCCCTTACCTGAGAATGAAGGGGTTTAAAACACTGATTTAACACTTAAAGGCCTTATTCAAGTGCTTGTAAATGCTTTCATTCCTGGCTGCTTTTTGTTTTTCTTCATTTTCTTTTAGAAGATTTTTCTAATTTAGGGTCTGTCTTGCATGTATTACAACCAGAACACACTGTTTTGGAACCTAAATGTGTTTGTGCTTCTGCATCAAAGGAACATTTACCTCACTGGTCGATAACCTTTGATGAAATGAAATAAGTACAAGTAACATGAACTGTGAGTTACAGTAGCTGATTTCAATTTCAAAGTGCCTATTCTGTAAGTTTTATTTTGAACTGTTATGGTGTTAGTTTTCTTATGGTTTGTCATTCTGGTTGATGTGAAAGGATTACCATAAAATTCACTTTGCCTTTGAGACATACTAAGAAATGTTCTACATTTTACAGGCTAATGTTGCAACCAACTAGTTTGTAAAATAAATCATTCCTGTGTATAAAGCAGCAAAACATAATAATGGACTGTTGGGTCTTTTTTTTTTTTTTTTTTTAAGAAGTTGCCTTTTACTACTTGGAATTATTGTTTAAAGCTTTTGTAATTATTCTCCAAGTAGATTATTTAATAAAATATATTTTAAAAGATATGAATCTCTTACCTTATGAAAACAGAATGTACAGCTGGCCCTTGAACAACGTGGGTTTGAACTGCACTGGTCCACTTACACATAGGTTGGTGTTTTTTTGATTTTTTTTCCCCCAGTAAATGCAGCTTAGTACTGTAAATGTACTTTCTCATCCTTACGATTTTCTTAATACTTTTCTCTAGCATACTTTATTATAAGAAAACATTAGTTTGTATAACATACAAAATAGGTTTAAGTGACTGTTCATGTTACTTTAAAGCTTCTCTCAACAATAAGCTATTAAGTTTTTTGGGGAGTCTAAGGTTAAGCACAGATTTTCAACTGTGTGGGTGCCGTGGCACCACCTGAGCCCTAGTTGTTCAAGGTTCAACTATATTCTATTTGATAGATGGTAAAGCTTCTATCTCCTTATCATAGTATGTTGTAAAAAAAAAAAGAAAGAAAGAAAAAACCCAAACGATAAAAAAATTTGGAGGTGAGCATGACGTTTATTTAAAAGGTAGAAAGTTAGTGTGTAGACTAACATCTACAGCTGGCAGAAGTTGATTTCTAAGCTAACTACACATATAATTTAATACTTTTAAGACTTGAAATCAGAAAGTAGTTGACAATAATTATGGTAAAGTGATTAAAACTATGAGACTAGTAATACTGTTTTTAGTTCAGTTTTCTCAAGAATTGCCAAGGATTTAACTTTCTTTAGGACTAGAGGTGTATTTTGAACAGCACTTCGTATGTGTCTCAGTTAATCACATGTAGATACAATTGTTATAATCATATAATTTATAATCTAATTTTTATTTTTTATTTATTTTTTTAAAAAGATTTATTTATTTATTTATTTGACACGCACAGAGAGAGATTACATGTAGGCAGAGAGGCAGGCAGAGAGAGAGAGGAGGAAGCAGGCTCCCTGCTGAGCAGAGAGCCCGATGTGGGCCTCGATCCCAGGACGCTGAGATCATGACCTGAGCCGAAAGCAGAGGCTTTAACCCACTGAGCCACCCAGGCNTTTAACCCACTGAGCCACCCAGGCGCCCTATAATCTAATTTTTAAAGACATCTTTTCTTTGTATAGTGTCATATCCTTGAAGTGTCTTAACCTGCAAAGGATAAAGAGCTAATAAGAGATTAATTTTTTTGAGATTAATTTTAACCTAAGGAATATTTGAGTTGTGACTGATTAAAATGTTTTGTCTGCAAAGTTAGCTTATTGCATTTCAATCTGTGAAGAAGAATCTTTTCCAAATAGTTCCCAAAGGTCTTCCTTCTGTTAAAGGACTTGTTTTAGACTTGTTGGCTTTGTTTAGGTTCAGAGCAAGGGGTCTAACTTAAGGCTGAATCTAGCTCAGAATTAAAAATTAATGTCTTTGAGATTTCAATCATTATAGAGGTATTTGGGGTTAGAATGGGATAATGAAAGGAGACAGATTCTCTTCTATGTGCCAGATACTGTGCTAATAGGTAAAAAAAAAAAAAAAAAGTCTGCACACAAAGTCGTTCTAGTGGGAGAAGCCTTTTACAGAATTTACAAAAGGTAACCCGGATTCAGTTTCATAATAAAGGTTGAAACACAGAAAGTGATTTATTTGGTCTAACCAGGTTTGGCAGCAATGTGGGATGGATTTCAACAGTTGGAGTAGTTGAAGCAGAGGAGGGTAGGAGTGTCAAGGTGATGGCCCAGAGGTAAAAGAGGATGGGTTATTTAGGCAACAAGTCATAAGCATTACTCTGATGTAAAGTCCATTTGGGGAGCTGGTGGGAGATTAATCTAGAATCAAAGTTTGTGGTGACATTGTATATGGCTTTGTATATCTGTGGCTGAGGTCTGCCACTTAAAGGAGTTGGTAAAGGAAAACTACGGGAGATGACTGCCTTTCCTTAACTGGATAGACATCACTTCTAATCCCCTGGGAGGCATCCCTAGCCCTGGGACTTCTGCAAGATCTACCCAGCGTCCTGGGTGATGGACATTAAGGATGGCTCATTACGTGATGTAATGAGCACTGGGTATTATATAAGGCTGATGAATCACTGAACTCTACCTCCGAAACTAATAATGCATATGTTAATTAATCGAATTTAATTTGAAAGCAAACTAAGAAAAAAGATCTACCCAATGTCTAAGGAGATTTGAAATCATTGGGAGTTCTGTGCCTCCTTTTCATTTGGCAAGTAAGTTTGGGTAATAGCTAGTATTTGTTGAGTACATCCATGTGTCAGTGCTCTTCTAGATACTTTATGTAAATTTACTAATCCTCATGACAGACCTCTGAGGCAGGTGCTCTAAGTACCCCATTTTACATGTGAGGAAATTGGCAGGTTAAAGCTATTTGTCCAAGGCTGCACAGCTGGGAAGTGAGAACCAGAATTGAAATTTTGGCACGCTGGTTCAGTCTCTGCTCTCCTGCTTGCAGATACTTCGGATCCTTGTCATTAGAGGGCCACCAGGTTGCTGGGTGTTGTGGGGGAGAGCTTTGGTCACTTGATTTTTATGGAGGAAGGACATTTATTGAGTTGGGTACAAGGATACAGGATGAATGAATAGACACATTCCAGCAGTTCACCTCCAATGTATGCTCATGGTGTAGACAGTAGTTAAGATACTTTGTGAAACAGGATTGCTCTCAAATAGCATTTGATTTACACTCAAATAGCATCCTTTTAGTTCTAAAGCTAGTAGGTTTATTTTTCTGGATTCAGAAAACCTTGAGATTTTCTGCACTTACCTTTGTTCATTGAGTGTGGACAAGGTAGAATAGGGGTAATTACAATTTGCAAATGCCAAAGCTGGAGGGTTTCAAGAAAAAATGTCAGAATTGCAGAGGCATCAACTTGAGTTTGACAGGTGGCTAGTCCTGATAAAATAAATGTTGAAATATTACTCAGGACCAAACCAGATATCAGGATGAATGACCATAAAGTGTGAAAGTGGAGGTAAGGTTAAGGGTAGGAGAAACAGAATGGTATTAAGGTGATAAAACAATAAGGAAGGGGTGAAGTTGGTTTTGGGTGGAAAGATGCAGCATTTCTAAAGGCAGGAACCAATAGAGAAGGTGTCCAGGAATGATAGTTGAGCGGTGTTTTAGAGGAAATAGAAAAGTTAAGTGATCAAACAGATGTCATTCCCCAACAGGCTAAAATAGGAGTAGAGACTGTTAAACTCAACTTTTTCATTTTCTTCCCCAAGTGTGCTGTTGGATCTTAAACATTAAATAACTTGCCTGAATAAGGTTAGCTAGCTTTGGAAAAGAGGGACTCTTTCTCAGACTGTTCAAGAAATTTTGAGATAAAGGAAAGTAAAAGGCACGAAATTGAATTACTTCTGGTTTCAGTAAAGTAGTAGTTAAAGCACTGTGCTAAGCAGTTGTCAGTGGTGGCATTTGTGGCCTAAGGAGAACAGGAAAACGCGGGGAGTAATTAAGGATGAATTATGTCTTCTCAGCTTTTTCCACCCCCTACCAGCCTTACTCCGGCACAGAGAGGCGATTAGGTGTAGAGAATTATCATGAAGCTTGGATCCTGAGAAATGATTTCCTAATTGAAGCTTTATTGCGGTGTATAACATAAGGCAAATTATGACACATTTCAGCGTCTGCCAAGCAGTGGTAGAAAAGATCTGCATCTGCTCTTGTAAAGACAAAAAAATGGCAGTACTAACTCAGGGTAGTATCAGATGACTTGTTCACCGGAAATATTTTTGTATAAGGTGAGTGACGATGTTTTGGGGTTCCAGACCGAATACGGTAAGCAGGTTTTTTTTTCCGAGTTGGCCAAGGCCTTCATCAAGTTGCGTTCGGCTCAGCTCTGGGGCGGGGAAGGACTTTCGCAGTGCACCCAACCCTTCCGAATACTGAGCTCCTCCTCCGGACCTGCGGAGCGCGGCTTCCACGCTTCAAATTCAGGGACTAACCGCCTCGCCCAATCGTCGGCCTCCTGCCCGCCCCGTCCCTTGCGCTGTCCAATCCAAGGCCAGCTCTGAGTCCCCGCCCCGTTGCTCGTGCCGCGAACAGACGTAAACCCCAGGGGCGCGCTGTACGGCCAGTCCGGGTGGCCGCGGGTGCAGGGAGGTGGGGGGGGGCGTTGCGCACGCGCACTTGCAGAGCCACCGGGACGCCCCCTCCCTTGGACCTTTCTGACCAACTCTCGACTCCCGCAGCTGGAGTCGCGGGCATGGTGAGGAGGGGTCTCCTGTGTCTTGACTGCGGTTCGGCAGGGGGCACGCAAACCTGCTTTGGGCAGGCATTTCGGCTGCCGGGCGGATGGGGCAGTAGCGGTTGGGCCGGGGTCGGGCGCGGGGTGCAGGCTCCGGGCCAGGGGCTGCGGGGCGCTGGCTAACGTCTGACGGCCTTGCTCCGTCCGTCCTTTCCTACTGAGCCCGGCCGCCACGCAAAATTCCGTTCAGTGAGTTTAATTGGGCGCCTCTGAGAGATTGTCTTTTAAAGAGACGGATTTTGATTTTGGGGATCACATCCTGGTAGCCCCCTCCACCCTCTTCCACTTGGTGACTTCTTGGGACCAAAGCATTTTGCGCTTTGGAGTTTCTTGTTGCAAAGCGCGCTTGACCGGTTGTTTGCTTCTTGTGTGTCGTGACAGGCGGTTCTGTTTCTCCTTTTTGTCCAAAACTGACCCACGAAGTAACATTGTTAACTAAATGTAGAGGGGTCTGCTCTTGTCACCCGGTTATTTACTTTTTGTTTTGGTTTCTGCTAGGCCGCGTTCACATTTACTCCCAATACCTTTCCTACATTCCTTACATCTGATTTCTTTACCGGGAAAAGAAAAACATGAAAGAAGACAATGTTTAATATCATTATACCTTTGATTTCTCTTAATTACAGACTTTGTTTAGTAAAACATGAGGTCCCTTTCGAAGCAGTCGTTTGGAGAACAGCTGTTTTTATGAAAGTATTTCCGTTTGCTGTTACCATTTTGAGGTCATTCAACTGGAGTTTTTACTGTTCCATAATCAGTTTTTTCACCGAATTTCAGTTTTGTGATCAAAGTTTACGGTAAGCTTTGAAAAGTAATATATTAAATGCCTACCTAACTACAGATTATTTCTTAGAACACCAAGAGTAAATGATGAATGTTAGGGAAGCTTGACAGCATATGCTTTTGAATGTGTTTAACTGTACGTGTAGACTTCCAATTAATGACTACAGTAAATGATATTTTATATATCCAGAAATGTAATTAAAACAGTTAAATATTAGTCAATTCAGATGTGAAAATTTGAGGTCACTGCCTTAAGGAAATAGCAAGAGATATCCCAAAGATGGCTACTTAATTAAGATGTGGTAAAAGGAAAGGTAATGTTATATTCTCTTCACTTTAGGTGATGGAGGAGGGGTGGGTATTGCAATACAGAGGGAATTTAGGGAATTTTTCCTTCTAGGAGAACTTTGGGAATGTGGTATGTCCATGGATGGTTTAAACAAGTGTAATCCTTTCTGGAAACAAGAGATTAGGTATTGGATTACATCTGGAGGAATCTTCCACTGGCTTGTATTACCACTGCACCATAGCCAAGCTCCATCCCAGCACTTAACACTGTTATAATTAATAGGGATCATAACTGATTATAATTGATGAGGGTCATCAGCTCTGTGAAGGGGAACTGCCTTATTTTTGCATTTCCAGTGATAAGTAGAGTGTGTTTCATGGTTTGCGCTTGGTAATGATTGTTGCATGAACGATACTTGCTTAATATCTGCATTTCTTGGGTTTGACTCTAAATAGAGATGAATCCTTAAAGAATTTGGGATATATTTTAATGTGGTTTACATGTCTGTAAATGAATGAATAACTTAGTGATTACTAGATTGGTTGTGGGAAGGCTACTTGGTAGACTTACATAATAGTTTAGATTAAAATGTGATAGGGTGTTGGGATTATCAAAGTGAATCTCCGTTTCAGAGATCTATTTGGAGTTAGAGGCATTAGAATTTGATAACTGAGAGAACAAGAGAAATGCTCCAAGTGTCTGGCTTGTATAGCAAGAGGATAGAGGTAACATAGGTGAAACTAAAGATAATAGAAAGAATGGGTAGAGAAAAGATAATGAGTTTGGTTTTATATTTGTTAACTTTGTACCACTTGAGAGAGTGTTATGGGCGAGCCATTTGGCAATGGAGTCTAGAGCTCTGAGGATGATGGCATTAGTGCAAAGGAAAGACTACGCTGGGGCACACTTGAGTGGCTGTGAATCCTCTGCTCCCGCTTGTGCTGTGTGGCCTGGAAAATTCTCATAATTCCCTCTCTTGGCCTCAGTTTCTTTAATAGTAGGGATAATAGTCACCTTGCAAATTGGGTGCAGGGATTAGAGAAATGTGTATAAAATACTTAGTGCATTACTTGATAATAGAGTAGACACCGTATGTCAGATAGCTAGGGAGTATGGATAATTTTTTTCAACTCTTTTTTTTTTTTAAGATTTTATTTATTTATTTCACAGAGGGAGAGAGATCACAAGGAGGCAGAGAGGCAGGCAGAGAGAGAGAGAGGGGGAAGCAGGCTCCCAGCTGAGCAGGGAGCCCGATGCGGGCCTCGATCCCAGGACCCTGAGATCATGACCTGAGCCGAAGGCAGAGGCTTTAACCCACTGAGCCACCCAGGGGCCCTTTTTTTTCAACTCTTTTTTTGTTCAGTTTGTATTTCCAGCTCTACATCAATTACTGGGAATATATGGATGAACAAGATTGAGATGTTCCCAAGATACTGGTACTCTAAAGTCAAAGATGTTGGGGCCCCTGGGTGTCTCAATTGGTTAAGTGTCCGACTCTTAATCTCAGCTCAGATAGTGATCTTAGGGTCATGAGTTCAAGCCCTGCATTGAGCTCCACACTGGGCATGGAACCTACTTAAAAAAAAGAGTGAGAGAAAGACACCAATGTTCTAAATATTTCCTTAAAAAAAATTAAAAAGTCAAAGATGTTGAAAGTGTTGTTAATCATTCATTTCATAAATATTTCATAAGTATGTGTTAAGCATTCTTATAGGTGTTAGGTAAGAGTGATGGACAGATTGGAAAGGCCTTTGCTTTCAGGGAGCAATCTTTTTAGTGGGGGAAGAAAAATACAAAAATAGTGATAAGTGCTGGAAGAAATTAAAAGAGTTGTGAGAGACAGTGGGGGTACATTGGATTAATGATGAGAAATCACCTCTCTTACAAGGTGACATTTATTTATTTATTTACTTTGAAAGATTTTTATTTATTTATTTGACAGAGAGATCACAAGTAGGCAGAGCAGCAGACAGAGAGAGGAGGAAGCAGGCTCCCCGCCGAGCAGAGAGCCCGATGCAGGGCTTGATCCTAGGATCCTGAGATCATGACCTGAGCCGAAGGCAGAGGCTTTAACCCACTGAGCCACCCAGGCGCCCACAAGGTGACATTTAAATTAAGGTGAATGTTGGAAGAAACAAGTTGGTGCAGAGATTTAGCAGAGTACTCTAGGCCCCCAGGGTAGGAATGGGGCTTGGATGTTACAGGAACAGAGACACCAGTGTGTGGTGAGTCATGAGCCTCAGGGGTGGAGGATGGGATGGCTCCCTGAAGTGTTCAGTAGGGGAGTGGTACCTGGTTTGCATTTAATGGTGCATTTGGTTGCCCTGTGGATATCTAACTGTAGGGTGGCAAGAATAGAAGCATGGAGATTGGTTGGGAGGCTTTTCAGTACAAAAAAGTGGTGGTAGCAGACATAGAAAGATATGGAATGATTTAGGGTATTTTGGGATATAGACCTGTTTTGCCTTCAGGAATGGGCTCCATCAGTAGATCTGTTTTATTTGGCAACAGTGTTCTTACCGAATTGAAATTTGTTAACATGGGGTTTATAACTTTTAGTTGATCTCAGCTTACAGTCCTATTGTCTGACAGTATTAGTGCCTAAAAGCATTTGAGATCCCTACCTAAGAGTATACGATGTACATTGCATGACTGAAGATCTGAGATCAGAATCCTGGGTATCCCTACCATGTAAGGAATAGATAGAGGAAGAAAATGTCATTGAAATATACAAGTTATGATTTGGATTCTTCTAAGACACTTGGCTGGGAAGGGGAGGTGAGAAGATGGTGGCAGGAAGCACAGATGAAGGATGGGAACAGGTTTCCTACCTCTTCCATCCTGCAGTGGGATTGTATTGAAAATGTTTATAGAAATCAAGAAAAGGAAATAGAAATACAAAAGAAAGGAAAATGCTGGGACAAGAAGGGTGCTCATATGATAGGTGGTGGTAAATTTGTATAGACATAGTTTGAAGACATTCTTTCAATAAATTTGTTGAGGGTCTACTCTGAGCAAGGCACTGCTTTAGGTAGAAATTCAGTGGTAAAATAGGCCCATTCCCTGCCCTTATGGAGCTTACATTCTAAAATGGAGACAAGCAGTTAAATAGGTGAATTATATAGCATGCTGGATGGTGGTCAGCACCACAGAAAAAAGAAAGCAGGGTAAGGAAATTGGAGTTGGTGAGGAAGGTTGGTGAGGGAGACCAGATGGATAAGTGGACTTTCACCCAAAACTGGAAAAAAAGTGAAGGAGCAAGATGTGCTGGACAGAGGTTAGAGCCAGGGGACAGTCCCAGAGGCTGGAGCCCTGGCAAGTCATGGGGACAGCTGGGAGGTTAGGATGGTGAGGATGGAGCAAGCGAGGGAGAGAAGAGTGGTAGAGAATGATATCAGATTATTCAGACCCTTGTTGGCCATTGTAAGTATTGACTTTTAGTTTGAGTGAGATGGGAAACCAATGGAGGGTTTTGAGCTAAGGAGTGACAGTATTTGACTTACTCAACAGGGATAATTTCAGTGTGTGGAGAATAGGCTAGGAGAGGAAGAGTGGAGGTGTGGAGATAGTTGAAAATGTCTTGTGGTAAGTGTCCAGGCAGGAGGTGATGGTGGCTTGACCAACGTGGTAGTAGTGGAAGCAGTGAGAAAATGGCAGGTTTGGTTATATTGTTAGACATTGGTTATATTGTTAGACATTATATTGTTAGACATCTGGTTATATTGTAAAGACATTGGGATTTGCCTAGGGATTGCCTTTAGGGGGTGTGTGTGTGTGTGTGTGTGTGTGTGTGTGTGTGTGTGTGTGTGTGTGTGTGTGTGTGTGTGTGTTGGGGGTGGTGGTTAGTAATTAGGTTTTTGGTTTAAGCAGCTAGAGAATGGAGTTGTCATTTTCTCTGTGGGGAAGCCTGAAAAGCAGGCTTTTTTGAGGGGGTTGGAAGGAGATGGACTCAAACTTCAGGTTTAGGTGCTTGTTAGATAAACTAAATGGAAATGCCTAGTAGGTAGTCGCATATCTCAGGTTCAGGGGAGAGGCCCAGGCTGGAGATATAAATTTCATATTTAAAATTCTGAAACTGAGGGCAGTCACCCAGAGAGGGTGGGTAGGTGGAAGGGATACAGCAGCAAGCCCTGATGCTTTACTGTATGGAGGTCTAGGAGATAAGGAGGAACCAGCCAAGGAGAAGGAAAAGAAGCAGCTGGTGAGGCTGGAGAACCCAGACAGCTGTGTCTTGGAAACTGGTGAAGGATCTCTTTGAGGAAGGAGTACAAATCCCATATTGTTAGGTCAAAGAAGACGGGACTGAAAATTGACTGTGGGGTAATGGGGTTTGGCAACAGGGAGCTCATTGGTGATGTTGGCAAGTGTTTTGATGGGGCAGTGGGACAAGAGCTAGCTTGGCATGGGTCTAGGAGATGACAGGAGTGGAATCAGATGTCAGTAGTGACTCCTTTTGGAGGAGTAGGTTGTAAAGGGAGGGCAGATAGAAGTGGTACAGGGAGACAACAGAGTATGAGATAGGGGAAGACTTTTTTAAAAGATGAGGAAATAGGGCACCTGGGTGGCTCAGTCGTTAAATGTCTGCCTTCTGCTCGGGTTGTGATTCCAGGGTCCTGGGATCGAGTCCCGCCTCAGGCTCCCTGCTCAGTGGGAAACCCTCTTCAGGGGGTTGGCTTGGAGATTCTCTACCTCTACCCTTCACCCCTACACGCTTGCATGGGTAAACGTGCGTGTGCTCTCTCTCTCTCTCTCAAATGATGTATTAAAAAAATTTCTCAGCCAAGCTTGAGCTTTTGCTTTATGTATATTTATATATGTAATATAATGTGTATGTTATATATAAATATATGTGTATATGTATGTTATATGTATTCATATGTATATATAATTGTTATAAAAATTTATGCATTTCCTTATTTCATTGCCTTAATCAGTAGTGGGTAGGTGGATTTGGAACTGAGTACCAGTGACCTTTTGGTCTACCAATTGTTTTCTTTGTTCATAGTCCCCGCCCAGCAGGGAGCCTGCTTCTCCCTCTGCCCTTCCCCCTGCTCATGCTCTTTCTCTCTGAAATAAATAAATAAATAAATAAATAAATAAATAAATAAATAAATAAATAAAATCCTTAAAAAAAAAGATGAGAAAATAACAGCATGCTGGGGGGAACAGCTGCACAGAGATTTTGACAACAGGAGGAGGACCGTTGCCAGAGTGATTGTCATTGCATTGGTGACAGGGATTGGATTGAGTGTAGGTAGAGAGATGAGCTACCCACAGGAGCCTGGATACGTAACAGTCAAATAATTTTTAGAGCTCTCTAAAAGCCTTAAACATTATCTCCTTTCTAGAGTAAGTCAGCCCATTCTCCCCAAAACCTATACTTGAGTGCATTTGTCATTGGCCCAATATAGTCCATCATTGTCCTCCGTCTCACCAGTTGTGGGAGCTCTTTGAATATCCTTTCAGGTGTTAAGCCCTCTCCCTTCCTCTGTCAGGATCAGTCCTTCCCTGGGCTGCAGAATACCGTCCATACTTCCTAATAGACCTTTTAAGGCTTTTAGAATCCAACTCCATGGTTTCATTCACTGTGTTTTTTTGTACCCCCATTGCCAAAACACATTGGAAGCACTTGGCTATTGCCTCCACACACTTAGTACTTAGAGCGGATTTTGGAGTCAGACCTGGGTTTGAATTTTACTAATTGTGCAACCCTGGGTCAGTTTAGCTAATTTAGTCTCAGTCTGTTTCTTCATTCATAAAATGGCATAAATGAGTTAAGGTCGTGAATATGCAGTAAATCTTAATTCTCTTCCACCTTTGCTCATGTTTATTTGTCATCTTTAAGAGCCCCCTCATGTCATACTTGGCCTATAAAAGTTCTACTTATTTTTCAAGGCACAGGGCCAACACTCTCATTTATTGAGCCTTTCATGATTTAATTTTTTTTACTGAATTCCATATAACCCTTACATGATAAACGCTGAAATAATTTTGAGATTGCATCTCCTGAGTACTGTAATCAGGGTTAAGTAGAATCAGTGGCCAATGTGGGCTGGAAGATCTCTCAATAATACAGATTCTGTGCCAGTGTTTTCCAGAGTTAGTCCATTGTATGCCACTGTCACCATTTTTGCCTTGTCCATGTGCCAGCAATACTTGATTTAACTTAAATTTTTTCCTTCAGTGGGCTTCCTTTTTAAACTAACATTTACTCATCCTTAAGAATAATTTCTGAAATCAGGGGCTAGATTTTGCTGATTTAATTTTTTTTTTCCTATTCCATGTTAGAACAAATACCTTTAAGTACATCCTGAAATCACTTGTATATTCCTTCAGTGTTGGTTCTTTGCTTCTTTACTAGATAACTGTGGCCATTGATAGTCTTTGCTATAGTAAACCATGAGTAAATTAATCTGTGTTGTATTTTACAAATTTGTTATTTATAAATAATATTTATGTTATTACATTAATTATAAAAAGATGGTTTGACATTTGTAGTCTCAGCTGTGAGGTAGCAAAGTATTCTGAGAATGACTTTACCTCCAAATGCTTGTTGATTTTATCCCCTTTGTGCTGTTCCAAGAAAACTATTTTTCCCTAAGATCTATCAGTTTTCTAAGATTTTTGAGACTTTTAGTCATTTGGAAAGGTTTTATAGTAGTATTTTATTTTTAAAAAAACTTTTATTGTTGTAGTGAGATGGAAGATTTCCGTGGAATAGCTGAAGAGTCATTTCCAAGCTTTTTAACCAATTCGTTACTTGGTAATAGTGAGATTTTGGAAAATGTCACTCTTCCTTCAAATCTTGGCTTGCCTGTTGCTGTTTCAACACTTGCTAGAAATAGATCCAGTGCTGACAACAGGTAAGAACTTTTAGAACACATGATTTTCTTTGTAAGGTCTAGAAAGCCTGTAATACATTGATCCTTCTGTAAAAATTCTCAGCCAAGGGGCACCTTGGTAGCTCAGTTGGTTAAGTGTCTCATCTCTTGGCTTCAGCTCAGGTCATGATCTCAGGTACTGGGATTGAGCCCTGAGCTGGGTTCCATACTCTGCAGGGAGTTGGCTTGGGAATTCTGTCCCTCTACCCTTCACCCCTACGTGCTTGTGTGGGTACATGTGCTTGTGCTCTCTCTCTCTCTCTCAAATAATAAATATATTTGAAAAATTTCTCAGCCAAGCTGGAGCTTTTGCTTTATGTGTGTGTGTGTGTATATATATATAATATAAAATGTATGTTATATATAAATATATGATATATGTGTAAGTGTATGTTATATATGTTCATATGTATAAATGTTATACAAAATTTACACATTTCCTTATTCTATTGCCTTAATCAGTAGTGGGTGGGTGGATTTGGAACTGAGTACCAGTGATCTTTTGGTCTACTAATTGTTTTCTCTGTTCATAGTGTTTTGGATTTGTATTAGTTCAGCCTTACTGGCAGCTAGTAATTTGAGTTGCATCTCCATATGTGATATGTACAGTTCATCCATCTTGTATGATGTGTGAAGTTTGCTCATGCTTAAATTTCTAACTACTTTCCTGTCCTCCTCCCAACCTGAATGTTTGGTAAGAAACATTATCTTTACCTTTGGAAGAAGAGTTTAACTCTAAAAACTTTTAGCTTTAAGATTTCTGTCTCTCTTTGTTTAGTACGTGTGCACACCTCAGTCCTGATACATAGATTTTCAGTGCTTTGCACATGAGATGATGGTTTTGAACACTAGGGGCCCTATTTGTTTTTATCCCCTAGCTGTTGGTTTCATAGTCATGTGGCCCTAATGTCATGGTGAATTTTAAATGTGCATAATTTAACTATTAATGCATTTTTTTTGTGTAGGTATTCTGATAACCAGGCATCTTATTTACTAGAAGGGAAGTTTTCAGTTCCATCTGAATCATCTCCGAGTAGCCAGGGTGAAGGTGACCCAAGAGAGAAGTTACAACTTAGCTTCCAGGATGATGAGTAAGTTCAAACCTTCATTTTGTTTTTGCCATGTTAAAAGCAGGTCTCACTCAGTCTTGTGGAAAATGAAAGAGTGACTCTGTCTCTGAATAATTCTAAGAATCTTTTTTAGAGTTTTCTTTTTATGTTTTTTAATCACAACCATTTTTAGTCTTTCAGAATACCTTTTCTCATTCCAAAAGTAATATAAGGTCATTTAAAAAAGTAGAAAATACACAGAATTGTAAGGAAGACAATAAGTCTGTAGTCTTACTAACTAGAGAATAGTCATTGGGGCACTTGGCTGGCTCGGTTTGTAGAGTATGCAACCCTTGATCTCAGCATTTTAAGGTTGAGCCCCACATTGGGTGTAGAGATTACTTAAAAGTAAGATTGAAAAAAAAAATAAGAGAATAGTCATTGATTATTTATAGTCTTCCAGACTGCTTGCTTGCTTTTTTTTTTTTTTTTAAGATTTTACTTATTTATTTGAGAGAGAGAGAGCAGGAGCAGGGGGAGGGGCAGAGGGACAAGCAGACTCCCTGCTGAGCACCAAGAGTGACATGGGGCTTGATCCTAGGACCCTGAGATCATGATCTGAGCCGAAGGCAGATGCTTAACCAACTGAACCATCCAGGAGCCCCTTCCAGACTTCTTTCTATGCACCTATTCATGTGCATATTAAGTTTTTTTTTTACAAATATGTGCTTGAACTACACATACTATTTATAACTTTTAAAAATTAGTGTATTATCCTCATCTTTCTATATATAATTAGATATGTGTCATGTTAATGGCTGCACTACATTAGGCATTTAGATTATTTGAATTTTGCTATTATAAGTTTACTGAATTTTATTTATATGTTTGCACACCTAGCAGATTATTGTATTCAGATAAATTCCTAGGATTGAAATTGCTGAGTTAATATTTAAAGACTGTTACAAAGCACCACATTGCTCTTTAGAAGATTTGTACCACTTTACACTCCCACTAGAAGATGTACATGAGAAAGCCTACTTCTCTGAGCCCTCCCCAACATTTGGTGGTATTATTTTTAATCCTTGAATTTAGAAGTAAAAAAAATTGTACACATGCATAAATGCATAGAAGAAAATCTGGAAGGCTGTAAACCAAAATGTAAATGGTAGTTATCTCTTGATGGTGGTATTACAGGCATTTTTAAAGTTTTCTGTGTTTGAATTCATAATAGAGTATTTATGGAATTGAACATACTTTAATGTTTATTCATTACTTATATTTTTGTTGTGAATTGCCTCTTGGTAACATTCGGATATAAGTGCTTTCTATATATTAAAGATGTTAACTCTTTGAATACTCATTCATTCCATGTGTATTTTTGACCACGTGCCTACTGTGTGCCAGGTACTTCTCTAAGTACTTGGGAAATACCAGAACAGACATTAAAACAAAGAGACATTAAAAATATACCAGTTTTATAATATATTTGAAGGGAAAAGTGCTAGAAAAGAGCAGAACATGATAAAGAGGGTATATGGGTAAGCTGAAGGGAATGGTCAGTGTGGGTCTCATTCAGAACGTGTAAGATCTGAGCGAAGACTTGAAGGAGGCAGTTAGCCATGTAGGCATTAGGAGGAAGCGGATTTCAGGTGGAGCCTGCATGGGTATAAAGGCACTAAGGTCAGAGCATACTTCTGTTCAGCCAGCAGGAAGGAGGCTGCCACGGGGTGAGCAAGATTTTGAAAGAGGTGGAAACCATTAGAGGATTATGTTTTAGAAGTTTCACTCTGGCTACAGTGAGGTGAATAGACTGTTGGGAGGCAATAGTCTGGAAGCAGGAAGACCTCTTAGGAGGTTGGATTATCAAAGGTTGGGGGATGGAGAATAGAAGAGCACCAGGGCCTCATGTCGGGGCACTTCAATGTTGAGTTGGGGAGAGACGAGAAATAGACATGGAGACTAAAGATTAGTGGCTGGAGGTAGGAAGACAACAGAGTGTCCCAGAAGCCACATAAAGTACATATGTAAAAGAAGAGAGAGGGATCCAATTGTGTCAAATAAAATGAGGACTAAGAAGTGACCATTGGAATTAGTGTAGGTTAGGTTGTTGGTAACTCTGATAAGAGGTTTTGGTGGAAGTAGGAGGAGGCACAATAATGTAGCAGAGTGAGTTTAGGAGAGAATGGAGGTTAGTTTTGGAGATGGTGAGTTTGCTGCAAAAGGCAACCAAAAAAAATGGGGCTATGATACCTGGTGAGTATAGTGGGTCAAGAGAAGTTTTTCTTCTTTCTTTTGTGGTGGGAAAGGTTACTGCAAGTTTATGTGGTAATCGGAATGATCTGGAACAGGAACATCTGATTATGTAGAAAGAAGAGACTTGCTGGAGCAACACCTATACAAAAATAAGAGGCCAGGATCTAATGTGTCATGGCAGGAATGACTAGAGAGGTAGGACCGCAGATAATTCCTCTGTATTAACGGGTGGAAAGGCAGAATGTGTGGGTACATGTCCTGGTAAGAATCTGAGGAAGTTGTCTTTTCAGTGCTTATGGTCTCTCAGTGTAGTAGGAGACATGACATCAACTCAGGGTAGAGGAGCAGCAGAGAGATGTAAACAGTCATGGGAGTGTGGGAGGGTGAACAGAGAGAGAAATAGTGGCATTGTCAGACAGCATCAGGAGTCCCATTCGAGGGTCGTGGTCATGAATTTACTGTGGTTGTGATGTTTTCTCCAACCACATTCAGCTGTAGGGGTGCTAGCAGGGTGTGAGGGGAGAGTTGGGTTTAATTAGGCTTGTAGTTTGATGAAAGCAGTGAGGGGTGAGGAAGCTGCGGTGTGTGATGATTGGCCATGGGATTTAGGTTAAGGAAGAGGAGAGGATAGCAGAAGGGCAAGGGAATGTGAGACGTGGTGATATGAGTGGATTGGGGGCTTGGGTTGCATCAGATGGTTGAGGTACTAAGGAAGATGCCGTGAGGGGTCATATGTGACTCCAGGCTTGGAGGCTTTAGTGAGGATGATCTGGAAGTTGTACTGAGGGGACATGCTGATGGAGACACACATTCCATCTCCACGCCCAGTGATTCCAAGGCTGTGAGAGAGATGGATAGTTCTCATTTGCCAGTGTTTAAGGGAGGCAGTGTCCTCACAGGACATCTAGGTTTTCCGTAAAGCGGTGAGGTAACAGGGATGTTCATAAGAAGGGTTCAGGAATAGCAAGATTTTGGTGATTCAGCTATTGGTTTTTTGGGCTGGGTAGGGGGAGTGTGTTTGTGGATCTTTGAATGTCAGTGGTAAGGAGTCCTGGGCTTATTGAAGGGCATCATGAAATTAGTCCCACTGAACTGATGTTGGCAGTGAGACATGAGACATGGGGGGAAGGGAGGAGACTATTGGAAGTAACCTTTTGACCCTTTGATATGGGCCAGGAGGTCTGGGAAGTGGTCTTGTTGATCCCTGTTAATGGAAGATAGAAGACCTGGTAAGGTGGAGTCCTAGATGCAGTGTACTGGCCTCCCTCTAGACTTTCACTGGGTAGAGGTGAGTGCTTTGGGGCTGTTCCTTGCCCCCATTGAGTAGTCTGAAGATCTGGGTTGTTAGTCTGAGAGTCTGGACTTCCGGTGGGTTGCTTGTGATGGTGGGTGCACAGCCTGCAGAGGTCTGCTCTTACTCCCGTGTGAAGGATGGCTTCTGTGGCTCCTTCTGGGGGAGGGTGGGATTTATGTTTTAAAAATTTCCTTATTCTAACTTTAGAATTAATGAGTATTTTAGCTGAGGATAGGATTTAAAGGTAAAAATAATTTTCACAAAATTTCGAAGGCACTGCTACATAGTGTGAGAAGCCTGAGGTCATTTTGATACTTGACCATTTGTATCTGAACTTTTTTCTCTCTGGAAACTCGTAGAATCTTCCCTGAGTCTGTGATGGGTACCCACACCCCCAACCAAATTGTAATTGGCATCAATCCAGAGATTTGTGTGCTTTAGTTCTAGATAATTGTTATTACTTTGGTAATTTTCTATTTTCTTTCTTTCTGGGACTACTGTTTTAGATTGCCTGGGTTGATCTATTTCCATTATTTTTTCCCTCTTTTGTTTTTATTTTTCTTTTGTTTCAGTGCAAATAGATAATGTTCTAGATAAAGTTCCTAGTTTTTTCCCTACCCTTCTATTAAATCATTTGGCAGTCATAATTTTGAGATCTCTTTTTTCTGGTCTTTCATTTTTTTTTTAATAATGGTTCCATTTTGTGGATGTAATAGTGACTTTAGTGTTTTCTGAGAATTCTAATTGAGATTTTTCAAAGTTCTATAAATTATCCTTGTGTCTGGGGTTGTTTACTTTGTTCATCTTTATTTTTATCTCTCAAGCTGCTCCTTCTCCTGCATCTGATTTATGGCTGTCTTCTGCGTTGCTAGTGTGGGCTAGTAGGTATCCAGATCTCATTTCTGTTAGGTCTTCATGCAAGCTAGGCAGTACTCATGGCCAGCTTCACTTTACGGATTCCATGCCAGGTGTTTAATGCTGCTGTCACCACCATAGCTTCATTCTGTACAGGCATTTTATATGCCTTTTCTGGAGAAGAGCTTCCCTAGGTGTACAGTGTCATGTTGACACTGCTGTTTTGCTTGTGTGGATTGGGGAGCGAGAGTGGAGCACTGCCCAGCATGGGGATCTGATAGACTTTCAGTCATCCCCTCCCTTTAGACTCCCTCTGGACTCTCTCCTGCCCTCCTTCCTACTGTAGTCAGGAAACATTTCTGCAGTTCTTCCTGGCAGATTTATTTTCTGCTTTCGGGCCCTTTTGTTCTTGTTCTGGACCATGCTTTTGTTTCTCCTGCATACCCCATCTGCTTTTCAGATTCTAGAATCTGAGGTAAACTTGGGCTAGGACTCGTGGCTCTCATCAAGATTGCTTCACTTTTATAGAGGTCCTTATTGTCATTTTTACGCACTCCTAGAAGTACTCTTGGCACTTTTACTTGAAGCTTTTTTGACTTAATATTTGACTTAGTTTGAAGAATTTTGATGGGCTAATAAGAACAAATGATAGCTATAGTTTTGAGGAAGTGGATTTAGGGGAGGTGGTTAATTTAACCGGCTCTTATAAAGTTCTAATGGTCACAATACAGTTGACCCTTGAACTGTGTGGGTCCACTTATATGCAGATTCGTTACAGTAAATACATAAGTGTACAGTAAATACGTTGTTCAGTAAATACGTAAGTGTATTTTCTCTTACAATTTTCTCTTTTTTTATTTGTTTGTTTATTTTTATAAGATTTTATTTAGTTGACAGAGAGAGACACAGAGAGAGGGAACACAAGCAGGGGGAGTGGGAGAAGGAGAAGCAGGCCTCCTCCCGAACAGGGAACCTGAGCAGGGAGCCCAATGCAGGGCTCGATCCCATGACCCTGGGATCATGACCCAAGCCGAAGACAGACGCTTAACAACTGAGCCACCCAGGCACCCCTCTCTTAGGATTTTCTTAATAACATTTTCTTTCCTCTAGCTTTATTATAAGAGTACAGCATATAATACATATACAAAGTGTGTGTTAATTAACTGTATATGTTATTCGTAAGGCTTCCAGTCAACAGTAGTTCAATTAAGTAATTAAGTTTTTGGGGAGTCAGAAGTTAGACATGGATTTCCAATTATTTAGGAGGTAAGTGCCCCTAACCCTTGTCTTGTTCAAGGGTAAAGTGCACATGCTCTTCTTGGAGTGGGGAGCTTTGAAATATGAAATTAACCTAAATGTCATGACTTCTTTTTTTATTTATTTCATGTCACCATTTTGCTTCCCCATCACCTTTTTTTCCCTTTCATATTCTCATTTATTTGAAATATAATTGACATATTAGTTTCAGTTGTGCAATGTAATGATTCGATATTTGTGTATACTGCGAAATCATCAAAATAAGTCTAGTTAATATCGGTCACCTCACATAGTTATAGAAATTTTTTTTTAAGATTTACTCTCTCAGCAACTTTCAAATATGCAATACAGTATAATTACCTATGGTCACCATACTATGCATTATATCCCCATGACTTACTTATTTTATATATGGAAGTTTGTACCTTTTGACCCCCTTCACCTGTTTCTCCTGCCCTTGATCCCCTACCTCTGGGAACCATTATGCTCTGTATCTGTGAGCTTGGTTTTTTGTTCTTATTTTTAGATTCTGCATATAAATGAGATTATGTGGTATTTGTCTTTCTCTGTTTTACTTACAAAATGCCCTTTAAGTCCATCCATGTTGTTGCAAATGGCAAGATTTCCTTCTTTTTTATGGCTGAATAATATCCCATTGTGTATATATACAACGTTTTTTTTATTCATCTGTCAGACACTTAGATTGCTTCCATCTTGGCTGCAGTGAACATATGAACATAGTTCACAGAACATTGTGCTGCAGTGAACATGGGGGTGCTATATATCTTTTTTAGTTAAGTCTTTAGTTTTCTTTGGATAAATACTCTGACGTGGGATTGCTAGATCATATGGTAGTTTTATTTTTAATTTTTGAAGAACCTCCATACTGTTTTCCATAGTGACTGCACCAATTTACATTCCCAGTTCACATCCCAGCACTGCACGTCCTCACCAACACTTGTTATTTCTTGTCTTTTTAATTTAATTTTATTTTTAAAAATATTTTATTGATTTGTCAGAGAGAGAGAGTATGTGCGTGCACAAGCAAGGGGAGCAGCAGGCAGAGGGAGAGGTAGACTCCCAGCTGAGCAGGAGCCTGTTGCATGGCCCGATGGCAGGACCCTGGGATCATGACCTGAGTCTAAGGTGGACGCTTTACCGACTGAGCCACCCAGGCATCCCTCTTGTCTTTTTTATAATAGTTATTAGAACAGATGTTAGGTGATGTCTTATTGTGGTTCTGATTTGCATTTTCCTGATCATTAGTGACATTGAACATCTTTTCATGTACCTGTTGGTCATCTGTATGTCTACTTTGGAAAAATATTCAGATCTGCCCGTTTTTTAATCATATTTTTTGCTTTTTGTTTTTGTTTTTGCTATTGAGTTGTATGAGTTCTTTATATATTTTGGATATTAACCCTTTATCAGATATGATTTGCAGATATTTTCTCCCATTCTGTAGACTGCCTTTTCATTTTGTCAGTTTCCTTTGTTGTTTACACCCCCACACTTCTTTTTCTTTCTTCTCTATCATACAACTTTGTATCCACTTGCAATCTTTTTTTTTTAATCTTTTTTACTTTTTAGCATTTTTAAAATTATTATTATTATTCGCCCCCGGGGTACAGGTCTGTGAATCATCAGGCTTACACCTTTCACAGCATTCACCAAAGCACAAACCCTCCCCAATGTCCAGAACCCATCCACCCTATCCCTACCCTTCCACCCCCCAGTAACCCTCAGTTTTGTGAGATTAGGAGTCTCTTATGGTTTGTCTCCTTCCCCATCCCATCTTGTTTCATTATTTTTCCCTCTCTACCCCCCACAACCCCCACCCTGCCCCTCAAGTTCCTCATATCAGAGAGATCATATGAAAATTATCTTTCTCTGACTTATTTCGCTCAGCATAATACCCTCTAGTTCCATCCACGTCGTTGCAAACAGCAAGATTTCGTTTCTTTTGATAGCTGCATAGTATTCCAATATATATATATTCCACATCTTCTTTATCCGTTCATCTGTTGATGGACATCTAGGTTCTTTCCATAGTTTGGCTCTTTCCACTTGCAGTCTTTCCACCTATCTGTACGCTTTCTTTTATTCAGCTTCTGTTTGATTGGGATGAAACTTTCCTATATCTGCCTATGAATGTACTTCTGGATTGAACTGTTGGTAATGGCTTTCTACGTATTACAGCCCCAATACAGAGATTTAGAAACCGGGAGGTAAATTAGAGTTGGGAGTTGCCTCAGGCACAGAGGGTTAGCACTTGGAATATGTGGAAGGACTATCTTCTTTTCATCCATCCTGGTCAGATTTAAGCTTGGCCCTAGATATCTGTTTGTCAGATGATGACTTTATTGCATTTAGAGGAGTTTTTCTAAAAAGTTTATCCCTACCCCTTCTCTTGCTGGCAGAAGGCTATGATGAGCTGCATGAGACCCATGGAGCTTTTGCAGAAGATTGGGAGGAAAATTGTCTTGGAAAAACACTGGGCGCCTGGGTGGCTCAGTGGGTTAAAGCCTCTGCTTTCGGCTCAGGTCATGATCTCAGCGTCCTGGGATCGAGGCCCGCATCGGGCTCTCTGCTCAGCAGGGAGCCTGCTTCCTCCTCTCCCTGTCTCTCTGCCTGCCTCTCTGCCTACTTGTAATCTCTCTCTCTCTGTCAAATAAATAAATAAAATCTTTAAAAAAAAAAAAAAAGAAAAACATTGTCATCCAAATATAAAACAACAGAGATACAAAGATGAGGACAAGGCCAGTGGCAGGGGCTAAAAGTAAAACTTTTAAAGCATTTCATAATTCAGAGAATCAGCTTTTTGGCAAATATATGAGTGTCCTTTAAGTCTGTTTCGTTTTTAGAAAGCTGAGTTTTTCTCCACATATGATAGATTCAGAGATACTTATTTGGGAAAGAAAAAAAACCCTCATTTTATCACTTGAGAGGCAGAATAACAATATGATACTGTACTTGATTTTGGTAGACTCTATCTCTGGACCCAAGGTAGTGTGTAATCCCCAGGGCACCTACAGTGGTGTAGTGTCTGGTTGGTCCTCAAAATTTTTCTTTCCAATGTATCCATTTTTTTCTTTTTGAGAGATTAAATACATAATTGATTAATGAATATTTTATTGATTTACCCAAGGTAACTAACATTTAATCACTATTCTGTTCCCTACTGAAAAGTTCTATCTCTAATAAAAAGAACCGTAGAGAAAGTCAACATTTGTCAGATGCTCTTCTTGAAGAGTCTGCTTTGCAAAGTGATATAGCAGGACCAGAAGAGGAGGAAGCTAAAACTGCAAAACCCTTTCAGAGCCAAGAGCCTTTTGATAGGATTTCACCACTGGAACAAGTGCAAGGTACTGAGTTTTTAGAAATTACTCTCATGTATATATTTCAATTTCCTTTCTCATTTGTCTATCTTTGGTATTTATCTTAAGGTACAGTACAATAAACTGAAAACACTTATGATTTGGCATTTACCTATTAATATTTTTACAGGAAATGGTGATTGATTAATCTTTTTTATTTAAAAAAAATTTTTTTTGTTATTAACTTATAATATATTTTTGTTTCAGGGGTACAGGTCTGTGATTCATCAGTCTTAAACAATACACAGTGCTCACCACATCACAAACCCTCCCTATTGTCCATCACCCAGCCACTCCATCCATCCCACCCCTCTCCACTCCAGCAACCCTTAGTTTGTTTCCGGAGATTAAGAGTCTCTTATGGTTTGTCTCCCTCTCTGTTTCATCTTGTTTCATTTCTTCCTCTCTTCCCCTATGATCCTCTGCCTTGTTTCTCAAATTCCACATATCAATGAGATCATAGGATAATTGACTTTTTCTGATTGACTTATTTCACTTAGCATAATAGCCTCTAGTTCCATCCACATTGTTGCAAATGGCAAGATTTCATTTTTTATGGCTGCATAATATTCCATTTTATGTATATATATATACACCACATCTTTATCCATTGATCTGTCAAGGGACATTAGGGCTCTTTCTATAGTTTGGCTCTTGTGGACATTGCTGCCATAAACATTGGGGTGCCAGTGCCCCTTCAGATTACTTCATTTGTATCTTTGTGGTAAATACCCCATAGTGCAATTGCTGGTTCATAGGATAGCTCTATTTTCAACTTTTTGAGGAACCTCTATATTGTTTTCCAGAGAGGCTGCACCAACTTGCATTCTCACCAACAATGTAGGCGGGTTCCCCTTTCTCCGCATCCTCGCCAACATCTGTTGTTTCCAGACTTGTTAATTTTAGCCATTCTGACTGGTGTGAGGTCTCATTGGGGTTTTGATTTGTGTTTCCCTGATGTCAAGTGATGTTGAGCACTTTCTCATGTGTCTGTTGACCATTTGGATGTCTTCTTTGCAGAAATGTCTATTCATGTCTTCTGTCCATTTTTATTTTTTATTTTCAAAAGATTTTATTTATCGTTTGTCAGAGATAAGAGAGCACAAGCAGGGGGAGCAGCAGGCAGAGGGAGAGGGAGAAGCAGAGTCCCTGCTGAGCAAGGAGCGTAATGCGGGACTCCATCCCAGGACCCTGGGATCATGACGTAAGCCAAAGGCAAATGTTTAACTGACTGAGTCACCCAGGCATCCCGACTTCTGCCCATTTCTTGATTGGATTTTTTGTTCCTTGGGTGTTGAGTTTGATAAGTTCCTTACAGATTTTGGATACTAGCCCTTTATCTGATATGTTATTTGCAAATATCTTTTCCCATCCTGTCAGTTGTCTTTTGGTTTTGTTGACTGTTTCCTTTGCTATGCAAAAACTTTTTATTTTGGTGAAGTCCTAGTAGTTCATTTTTACCCTTGTTTCCCTTGCCTTTGGTGATGTTTCTAGGAAGAAGTTCCTGCAGCTGAGGTCGAAGAGGTTATTGCATCTCTTCTACTGTTCTTTTGGTTTCTATTTCATTGATTTTTGCTCTTTGTTATTTTTCTTCTCCTAAACTTATTCTCCTAATAAGTTTAGGCTTATTAACTCCTGCTGGGTTTAAGCTATAATCAAAAAGTTGGAAAATAACAAGTGTTGGTGAGGATAAGGAGAAATTACAACTCTCATTCATTGCTGGTGGGTTTGTGAAATGATGCAGTTGCTGTGAAGGTAGTTTGACAGTTCTTCGAAACATTAAACATAGTATTACTGTATGAGCCAGTAGTTCTGGTCCTAGGTGTATACCCAAGAGAAATGACAACATATGTCCACACAAAAACTTGTACGTGAATGTTCATAGCTGCATTAATCACAATAGCGAAAGAGTGGAAACAACTCAAATCTCCCATTAACTTCAGACAGTGGTGTATTACTGAGCCATAAAATGGAGTGAAGTATTCATATGTACTATAATATGGATGAACTTTGAATACAGTAGGCTAAGTGAAGGAAGACAGATGGAAAAGGCCACATGTAAGATCTTTTCATCCACAGATACCTGTTGACACCAAATCGGCAAATCCATAGAGACAGTGGATTAATGGTTGCCAGGGCTAGGGGAAGGGGAGAATGGGGAATGACTGCTAGTGGATATAGTATTTCTTTCTGGAATGATGAAAATACTGTGGCATTAAAGAGTGCTCATGGTCGTATAATCTTGGGAATGTACTAAAAACCAGGGAATTGAATGCCGTAAGAGGGTGGTGATTTCATGGGATGCAAATTTTATATCCATTAAAAAAAACTCATAAAATTATCCCACAATCCCACTTAGTATAAGATTTAGTCATATTACTTTATCTCTTCTCTTTTTGTATTACTTTTTTCTGATATTTTAAAATTCAAGTATCGTTTTATTCCTATATATTTTAGTGTGCATCTCTAGAAATGCAGATGTTTTCTTACATAATCACAGTGCTGTTAGCACTGCCAACAGACTTAACATTTCTTTTATTATCATATAGTACTCTAGTCCATATTTATTTTACTAATTAACTAGGTTGGTTTGCTTGAATTGGAGTCCAAAGAAGGTTACCTTATGTTACAGTATATTATTTGTTGTGTGTCGTAAGTCAGTGCCTATTGAGTCACCCTGTAGATTGTCCTATGATGTGGATTTGTCTGTATGCCTAGTCATGCTGTCATTTTTCTTGTTTCTCTCTTCCCTGTATCCTCTGTAAATCAAAAGTTAGCTTTAAAGCTTGATTAGATTCATATTCAGGGCTTTTTTTGGCATATGTATAATTTTTCATACTTCCCCACCCTGATAGTTTTTTAATTAAACTGACCAGTGATGACTTCCTATACCGTCATTTAATAGTACTCTATTCTACTTAAGGGAAAAGATGTTTAGTTCATTAATTTGCTATTTTCAGGAGTTACTGGGTTTTTAGTTTATAAAATAATTTGGTCTCAATTATTTTTGTTTCGTCAAACAGACTTACCTGTTGATTTTTGTTTACAACCATGGATGAATAATAAGGAGAATAAGGTAATCTTTTATATGTTACCGATTTCTGGAGTGTCATTGGGAGAGTGAAAGTTTCTATTTCGCATGTGTGAGTGTTAAATAGTAGTAATTTCAGTTAGAAGTCTTGTACTTTAAATAGCAGAGATTCACATTATTGCTTCAAGTAATCAGCATGTGAGAGTAGTTCTGGTTCAGGGTTTCCTGTGTCATCAGGACTTTTCCCCTTTTGCTCTACTTCACTCCTTGCTGGCTCCCTCTTGAAAGATGGCTCTGGGAGGGTAAAGGTTTCTCTTTGTTTCATTTGTTTTTTTTTTAAAGGTTTTATTTATTTGTCAGAGAGAGCATTAGCAGGGGGGGAGTGTCAGGCAGAGGGGGAAGCAGACTTCCTCCTCAGCAGGGAGCCCCACATGGGACTCAATCCCATGACCTCAGATCATGACCTGAACTGAAGGCAGACGTTTAGACGACTGAGCCACCCATGCGTCCCTCTTTGTTTTGTTTATTGAATCCTGAAGGCCTGGCACATGGTTGGCACTCAGTAATTACTCGAATGATCAGGAGGCTGTCTTCATTGGTAGGAAACCCAAGTCTACATTCTTAATGTTTGTGATAAAAAAAGACAACCATGAACTTTCTTTAAGGGGGAAAAAAAAAGACAACTCTAATGAGCTCACTTAGGTCATATGTTCTCCTAATTACATATCTCCTGATTACATATGTAAATCACTGTGCCAAGGGGTAGGTTGGAATAAAATACTCTGTTGAGCGTACACTTACGTCCACTTCTTTGTGTGTGTGTGTGTGTGTGTGTGTACATATACATCAGTATACATATATATGTACAGAGAGGAATGCAGCTGACAGCCCCACCAGTTCCACATAATGTAAAAGGAGATGGGCTCCTCAAAAGAACATGCTAAGCAGGAAGCCCGATGTGGGGTACAATCCGAGGACCCTGGGACCATGACCTGAGCTGAAAGCAGACGCTTAATGGACTGAGCCACACAGGCGCCGCTTTTTCATATTCTTAATTAAAGTATATTTGATATACAGTGTTCTCTTAGTTTCAGGTATACAATAAAGCAGTTCAACAACTCTATACATTATAAATGCTCTCCACCAGAAGTGTAGTTACCCTTTGTCACCATGCAAAGTTATTACAATATTATTGACTATATTCTCTATGTAGTACTTTTCCATCCTTGTGGCTTATTTATTTCATAACTGGGATTTTATATATTCATCTCTTTCACCCATTGTTCACTCTCTCCCCTCCAGGAACCACCACTTTATTCTCAGATGTGTTTGAGTCTATTTCTGTTTATTTTTTTTTTGCTCATTGTTTTTTTCATTGCCACATCTTTAGATCTTTATGAGTATAATTCGCTGTTTTCTACAAGTGTGCAGTTGTATGGAGAGCCCATGTTTTTATCTTAAAAATTGTGCATTTTGCAATCTAATTTTAAAGATATATTTAGTAAGATTGTGATATAAAGTTGACACATAGACGGCAACATTACCTTTAATTCTTGGCCTTGAATGCCCTTAACAACCTGCAGTGTGCCATTAGGATTATGTTGTCCGTGAGTTGAGAAGCAGAAAAATCAGTGATTCCAGTATAGGTTGGAGAGTACAACTTGGCTATTATCTTCACTTCCTAATGCAAGCTTTGTATTGTTCAAATTCATTTGGATATTAGTGTACTAACTGTATAACTAGGTCTTCTGAGCTTGTGCACACAATTTGAGATGTTAAATTTTAACAGTGTCTCGGTGGGTCAGGGGAGGAGAGAGGCATGGGAGCAGGAAGAAAGTTATTGATACACATAAAACAGCTAGACCTTCATTGCCTAAATTGTGAATTACGAATACTGAGCACATTAGTGGTCCTTTTTGTAACCTTGTACTGTAGTCCTCAAAGTAGTGAGTTTGCTTCTGTTACTTGGTGTTTTATTTCTTACAGATTGTTGTTCCTCATGCTGGGAAACATTTTGAAGATGAGAATCCACACAATGACTTAAGCCACACTAGTTTATTAGAAAATGAGAAACTTACATCACTGACAAGCTTGGAGGATTCTTCTGGTACTGTAAAGTGACTTGTGTTTTCCTAGTCCTTACCTTGCTGCTCCATGTCTTTCTACTTCTTTGTTTCAGTAGTGACTATGCCAGCTTTTTGTTTCTTTGTCTTTTCTTTTACCTTCTCCCTACCAGCACTCACATGGCACTTCTGTTGAGTGATAGAATTTTTAAAAACTTACTCATTATGAATCCTGATATTATGCTCATCCCTCAGTTTATTATCACTAGGGTACAGAGTATAAAGCACTATGTTAAGAAATTGGAGGAACACAGTGAAATATTTAGTCTCTGTTCTCTGAAAGTTCTGCCAAGTGAGATAAGAGATGCACAGCTAACCCTGTGACTACCTTAAGTATATCTCAACAGTACAAATTGTGCAGGAATCCTAGGAGAGTGACATATTAGTTCTGATTGAGGAAAGTATCTTTGAAGCTTTATTAAAAGAGGATGCAGTTTTCCTTTTTCATGTAAAGGCCCATGATAGGCCTTAACATAGATTTGGGAAGAGAAGTATATTTCGGGAAGTGGGACAGCATCTGTAAAGGCCCTGTGGAGGGGACATTTTAGACCATGTTTGGAGAATAGCCAAACTTGTGGTTTTGTGTGGCCGGTTTACAGCACCTGTAGGAGGCTAATTTGGGAAATAAACTCAGACAAATAGGAAGGGACCTCATTAATTACAGCTTTGAAGGCCAGGCTGATGAGCTGAGTGGGATAAATAAAAATTATAAATTCAGGATAAGTTTTCCTGCCAAAATTTTTAGATATTTTAGGATTATGGCATTGCGAATAAGGAATCATTGACTGAATTCATACAGATCTTTGTTTTAGTAGGCTAGGTTTTTAGAGGTGAAATACTGAAGTCAAAAGTTAGGAACATTTTTAAGACGTTTAATGCTGACTGCAAACTTACCCTCTTGAAAAGGCAGTGACACGTTACAATAGCATTACTAGTGATCGAGAGTTCCAGTTTTATCCTGGCCTTGCTGGCCTGGGTGTTAGAATATTAAAAACCACTGGTAGTGTTTTACTTATGTACAACTTTTTGGTTTGATGTAAGTTGAATAATTTTTATTCGTATCTATTAGTATTCAACTTTGCTATATATTTTTTCCTTAGTTGCTTCTTTCTCAAGATCCGATATTGTTTGACGTTTCACTTTATACTTAATCATTAGTTCACCTAGAATTTATTTTTATTTCTCCTGTGACACGCTTATCTGTCCCTTTTTGATAGTTACCCTTTGGCACACCATTTTCTTTCTTTCCTTCCTTTTTTCTTTTTTTTAAGATTTATTTTTTTGTCAGAGAAAGAGAGAGAGAGAGAGCATGTGCACAAGCAGGGAAAGCGGCAGGCAGAGAGGGAGGAAGAAGCAGACTCCCTGCTGAGCACGGAGCCTAACGCAGGACCCTACGATCATGACCTGAATCGAAGGCAGATGCTTAACTGACTGAGCCACCCAGGTGTCCTAGCACACCATTTTCTGAATAATTTACCCTTTTCCCACTGATCTTTGTTGCCACATTTATTCTAACTTTTGCTGTATGACAGAACTTTTTTTGTGCTATTCTCTCAAGGAAGATTAGTTTGTGTTAGAAGGTTCACAATGATATATAGATTGAAAATAGTTTTTTCATTATAGATGTTAAAATCACATGAACTATTGACATTGACCTCTGTGTTTTCATCAACCTTTTTTAAAAATTTTAATTATAGGGTGCCTGGGTGGCTCAGTTGGTTAAGTGACTGCCCTTGGCTCAGGTCATGATCCTGGAGTCCTGGAATGGAGTTACACATTGGGCTTCCTGCTCAGCGGGGAGTTTGCTTCTTCCTCTGACCCTCCCCACTTTCATGCTCTCTCCCTCTCTGAAATAAATAAATAGAATCTTAAAAAATAAATAAATAAAATTTTAATTACAGTACAGTTAACATGCAGTGTTACATTTCAGGTGTACAGTATTGTGATTCATCAGTTTTGTACATTACTCAGTGTTTAACATGTTAAATGTATTCTGCTTCACATATTTCACTGATTCCCCACCAACTTCCCTTCAGGTAACCATCAGTTTGTACTCTAGTTAAAAGTCAGTTTCTAGGTTTGTGTCTCTCTTTCTCTCTCCTCCGCCCCTTTGCTTGTTTAATTTCCTAAAATCCACATGAGTAAATCATATGGTATTTGTCTTTCTCTGACTAATTTTCTTAGCATAATACTTTCTAGCTCCATTCATGTTGTTAAAAATGGCAAGATTTTATTTCTTTTAAAAGATTTGTAAAGTTTTTTTTAATTTATTTATGTGAGAGAGAGAAAGAGGACAAGTGGGGGGAGGGGCAGAGGTAGAGGCAGACTCCCCACTGAGCAGGGAGCCTAAGATCATGATTTGAGCTGAAGACAGATTCTTAACTGACTGAGCCACCCAGGTGCTCCAAGATTTTATTCTCTTTTATGGCTGACTAATATTCCTGTGTGTGTGTGTTTGTGTGTGTACTACATCTTATTTATCCACTCATCTATCGATGGACACTTGGGCTGCTTCCGTAGTTAGGCTATTCTAAAAAATAAGGCAGTAAACAGAGGGGTGCATGTAGCCCTTTGAATGAGTGTTTGCTTTTTTTTTTTTTTTTCGATTGGGTTAATTTTTATTTTATTTTCCCATTTTTTTAATTTAAAAAATTTTTTGAAATTTAAATTCAATTAACGTATTGTATATAATTAGTTTTAGAGGTAGAGTGAAGTAATTCATCAGTCCTATATAATACCCAGTGCTCAGTACTTCACGTGCCCTCCTTAATATGTATCACCCAGTGACCCTGTCCCCACTACTTTCCTTTCAATAGCCCTCTGTTTATTTCCTATGATTAAGTCTTATGGTTTATCTCCCTCTCTGATCTCGTTTTGTTTTATTTTTTACCTCCCTTCCACTAGGCTCCTCTTTTTTGCTTCTTAAATTCCACCTATGAGATAGATTGTATGATAATTGGTCTTTCTCTGATTGACTTATTCTGCTCAGCATGCTACTCTCTAAACCATGTTGTTGCAAATGGCAAGATTTCCTTTTTTTTTTTTTTTTTGATGGCTGAAGAGTATTCCATTGTGTGTATATATATACCACATCTTCTTTATCCATTCACCTGTTGATGGACGTCTGGGTTCTTTCCACAGTTTGGCTATTGTGGACATTGCTGCCATAAACATTGGGGTGCAGGTGCCCCTTTGGATCATTATATTTGTACCTTTGTGTAAATACTCAGTAGTGCAATTGCTGGGTTGTAGTGTTGTTCTATTTTCAACTTTTTGAGCAACCTCCATACTGTTTTCTAGAGTGACTGCACCAGGGGTATAGCTCTAGGGTAGAGGATTTGACTGCAGAGTGGCTGCACCAGCTTGCATTCCCACCAACAGTGTAGGAGGGTTCCCCTTTCTACTCATCCTTGCCAACATCTTTCATTTCCAGACCTGTTAATTTTAGCCATTCTGACTGGTATGATGTGGTATCTCATTGTGGTTTTAGTTGTATTTCCCTGAAGCCAGGTGATATAGAGCTATTTTTTCATCTATTGGCCATTTGTATGTCCTCTGGAGAAATGTCTCTTCATGTGTTTTGCCCATTTTTTGATTGGATTGTTTAGTTTTTGGGAGTTGAGTTTGATAAGTTCTTTATAGATATTGGATACTAGCCCTCTATCTGGTATGTCATTTGCAAATATCTTCTCCCATTCTGTTGGCTGTCTTTTGCTTTTGTTGACTGTTTTCTTTGCTGTGCAAAGCTTTTTATCTTCTTTTATCTGAGTAGTTCATTTTTACTCTTGCTTCCCTTGCCTTTGGAGATGTGTCTAGCAAGAAGTCGCTGTGGCCAAGGTTGAAGAAGTTGCTGCCTGTGTTCTCCTTAAGGATTTTGATGGATTCCTGTCTCACATTTAGGTCTTTCATCCATTTTGAGTCTATTTTTGTGTATGGTCTAAGGAAATGGTCCAGTTTCATTCTTCTGCATGGTCTGTCCAATTTTCCCAACACCATTTGTTGAAGAGACTCTTTTTTCCATTTTTCCATTGAATATTCTTTCCTGCTTTGTCAGAGATTACTTGACCATAGAGTTGAGGGTTCACTTTTGGGTTCTCTATTCTGTTCCATTGATCTAGGTGTCTATTTTTGTGCCAGTCCCATGCTGTCTTGATGATTACAGCTTTGTAATAGAGCTTGAAGTCTGGAATTGTGATGCTACCAGCTTTGGTCCTCTCTTTCAACATTCCTTTGGCTATTTGGGGTCTTCTCTGGTTCCATACAGATTTTAGGATTGTTTATTCCAGCTCTTGAAAAAAGCTGATGGTATTTTGATAGGGATTGCATTGAATGTATATATTGCTCTAGGTAGCATAGACATTTTAACTATTCTTCCAGTCCAGGAGCATAGAACGTTTTTCCATTTCTTTGTGTCTTCCTCAGTTTCTTTCATAAGTGTTCTATACTTTTTAAAGTACAGATCCTTTGCTTCTTTGGTTAGGATTATTCCTAGGTATCTAATGGTTTTTGGTGCAATTGTAAATATGATTGACTCCTTAATTTTTCTTGCTTCTGTCTCATTGTTAGTGTATAGAAATGCAACTGATTTCTGTGCATTGATTTTATATCCTACCACTTTGTTGAATTCCTGTATGAGTTCTAGCAATTTTGGGGTGGAGTCTTTTGTATTCTCCAAGATGCCTTTTCTTTTTTAATTGTCTGATTGCTCAGGCTAGGACTTCTAGTACTATGTTGAACAACAGTGGCGATAGTGAACATCCTTGCTATGTTCCTAATCTGAGGGGGAAAGCTCTCAATTTTTCCCCATTGAGAATGGTATTTGCTGTGGGCTTTTCGTATATGGCTTTTTTGATATTGAGGTGTATTTCCTCTATCCCTACATTGTGAGGAGTTTTAAGAAAGGGTGCCCTTTCAAGAAAGGGTGCTGTACTTTGTCAGATCCTTTTTCTGCGTCTGTTGAGAGGTGATATGGTTCTTGTCCTTTCTTTGATTAATGTAGTGTATCACATTGGTTTGTGGATGTTGAGCTACCCTTGCAGCCCAGGAATAAATCCCACATGGTTGTGGTGAATAATCCTTTCAATGTACTGTTGGATCCTGTTCCCCAATATCTTGGTGAGAATTTTTGCATCTATGTTCATCAGGGATATTGGTCTGTAATTCTCCTTTGTAGTAGGGTCTTGTCTGGTTTGGGGACCAAGGTAATGCTGGGCTCATAAAATGAGTTTGGAAGTTTCCCTTCCATTCCTGTTTTTTGAAACAGCTTCAGAATAGGTGTTAATTCTTTAAATGTTATGGTAGAATTCTCCTGGAATGCCATCTGGCTCTGGCCTCTTGTTTGTTGGGAGGTTTTTGATTACTGTTTCCATTTCCTTGCTGGTTATGGGTCTGTTCAGGTTTTCTGTTTCTTCGTGGTTCAGTTTTGTTGGCTTATGCGTTTCTAGGAATCCATCCATTTCTTCCAGATTGCCTAATTTGTTGGCATATAGTTGCTTATAATATGTTCTTATAATTGGGTGTTGGTTGTGAACTCTCCTCTTTCATTTGTGATTTTATTTACTTGGGTCCTTCCTCTTTTCTTTTTGATAAGTCTGACTGGGGTTTAATCAGTCTTTTTATCCTTTTTTTAAAGATTGTATTTGTTTATTTGACAGAGAGATCACAAGCAGGCAGAGAGGCAGGCAGAGAGGGGGAAGCAGGTTCCCTGCTGAGCAGAGAGCCAGATGTGAGACTCGATCCCAGGACCCTGAGATCATGACCTGAGCTGAAGGCAGAGGCTTAACCCACTGAGCCACCCAGTCTTTTTTTTTTTTTAAAGATTTTATTTATTTATTTGACATATTACAAGTAGGCAGAGAAGCAGGCAGAGAGAGAGGAAGAAGCAGGCTCCCCACTGAGCAGAGAGCCCGATGTGGGGCTCGATCCCAGGACCCTGAGATCATGACCTGAGCCGAAGGCAGAGGCTTTAACCCACTGAGCCACCCAGGTACCCTCCCCCTTTTTAAAGATTTTATTTATTTACTTGACACATTTCAAGTAGGCAGAGAAGCACGCAGAGAGGAGGAGCCACTCAGTCTTATTAATTCTTTCAAAGAACCAGCTCCTAGTTTTGTTGATCTCTTCTAGTGTTCTTTTCGTTTCTGTTTCATTGATTTTTCTCTGATCTTTATCATTTCTCTTTTCCTGCTGGGCTTAGGCTTTATTTGCTGTTCTTTCTCCAGCTCCTTTAGGTGTAAGGTTAAGTTGTGTATTTGAGACCTTGTTTCTTGAGAAAGGCTTGTATTGCTGTATCCTTCCCTCTTAGGACTGCCTTTGCTGCATCCCAAAGGTTTTGAATAGTTGTGTTGTCATTTTCACTTGCTTCCATGAATTTTTTTTTAATTGTTCTCTAATTTCCTGGTTGACCCTTTTATTCTTTAGTAGGATGCTCTTTAACCTCCATGTATTTGAGTTCTTTCCAAATTTCCTCTTGAGATTGAGTTCGAGTTTCAAAGTATTATGGTCCAAATATATGCATGGATTGATCCCAATCTTTTGGTACCAGTGGAGACCTAATTTGTGACCCAGGATTTGATCTATTCTGGAGAATGTTCCATGCACACTCAAGAAGAATGTGTATTCTGTTGCTTTGGGATGGAATGTTCTGAATATATCTGTGAAGTTGTTCTGGTCTAATGTGCCCTTATTTCCTTGTTGATCTTTTGCTTAGATGATCTATCCATTGCAGTGAGTGGAGTGTTAAAGTCCCCTACTATTATTGTATTATTGTCAATGTGTTTCTTTGATTTTGTTATTAATTGTCTTATTTAATTGGCTGTTCCCATGTTAGGGGCATAAGCATTTAAAATTGTTAGGTCTTGTTGGATAGACCCTTTACATATGATATAGTGTCCTTCCTGATCGCTTATTACAGTCTTTGGTTTAAAATGTTATTTGTTTGATGTAAGAATTGCCACCCCAGCTTCCTTTTGATGTCATTAGCATGATAAATGGTTTTCCACCCCCTCCACTTTAAATCTAGTGGTGTATTTGGGTCTAAAATGAGACTCTTGCAAGCAGCATATATCACTGAGTCTTGCTGTTTTATCCAGTCTGATACCCTGTGTCTCTTGATTGGAGTATTTAGCCCATTTACATTCAGAATAACTATGGAAAGATATGAATTTAGTTCCATTGTGTTACGTGTAACGTTACTGTTTTTGTATATTGTCTCTGCTCCTTTCTGGTCTATGTTACTTTTGGGCTCTTTCTTTGTTTACAGGATGCCCTTTAATATTTCTTGCAGGGCTGATTTAGTGATCACAAATTCTTTTAGTTTCTGTTTGTCCTGAAACTCTATCTCTTCTTCCATTCTTAATGACAGCCTTGTTGGATAAAGTATTCTCAGCTGCATATTTTTCTCATTTAGCACCCTGCCTGTATCATGGCAGTCCTTTCTGGCCTGCCACATCTCTGTGGATAGGTCTGCTACTAGCTTTATGTGTCTACCCTAGTAGGGTAGGGACCTTTTGTCCTGATCTGCTTTCAGGATTTTCTCTTTATCTGTGAAATTTGCAAGCTTCACTATTAGGTGTTGGAATGTTGACCTATTTTTATTGATTTTGAATCGGCTTCTCTGTGCCTCCTGGCCTTGAATGCCGATTTCCTTCCACAGATTAGGGAAGTTCTGTTATAATTTGCTCCAATATACCTTCTGCCCATCTCTCTCTTCCCTTTTCTTTTAGGATCCCAATAATACTGTTTTGCTTTATGGTATCACTTATCACTTAAATTCTCCCCTCATGATCCAGTAGTTGTTTCTCTCTCTTTTTCTCAGCTTCTTTATTCTTCATCATTTTGTCTTCTATATCACTAATTCTCTCTTCTGCTTCATTTATCATAGCAGGTTGAGCCTCCATTTTTTTATTGTATCTCAGAATAGCTTTTTGATTTTGACTCGATTAGATTTTAGTTTATATGTCCAGAAGGGATTCTCTAGTGTCTTCTCTGCTTTTTTTAAGCCCAGCTAGTATCTTTATAACCATTATTCTGGACTCTAGTTCTGACATCTTACTTATGTCCATACTGATTAGGTCTCTAGCAGTCAGTACTGTCTTTTATTCTCTTTTTTGAGGTAAGTTTTTCCATATTGTCATTCTTTCTTTAGGATGGATTTGTTTTCTTTTTAAAGATTTTATTTATTTACCAGAGAGTGAGAGAGAGCACAAGCAGGGGGAGCAGCAGGCAGAGGGAGAGGGAGAAGCAGGGTGTTCGTGGAGCTGGGAGCCTAATGCGGGGCTCGATCCCAGGACCCTGGCATGGTGACCTGAGCTGAAGGCAGCCACTTAACACTGAACCACCCAGGTGCCTGTTTTGTAGTGTTTATATCTGATTTTGGTATCAGGGTAACGATAGGGTGAATTTGGAAGCTTTCTTTTCTCTTTTAGTTTTTGGAAGAGTTTGAGAATAGATACTAACTTTCCATTAATTTTTTGGTAGAATTCACCTGTGAAGACATCTGGTGCTAGACTTTGGTGTTTTTGACTACTGATTACATTTCTTTGGTGGTAATTGGTCTGTTCAGTTTTCCTATTTTTTCCTGATTAACTTTTGGGGTGTTATATGTTTCTGTGAATTTATCCATTTCTTCTAGGTTGTCCCAATTTGTTGGCATGTAATTTTTTCATAATATTCTCTTAAAATCCTTTGCATTTCTTTGGTGTCAGTTGTTTTTTCTTTCATTCCTGATTTTGAGTTCTCTTTCTCTCTCTTTCACATGAATACTGCTAAAAATCTATCAGTTTTGTTGATCTTTTCAAAGAACCAGCTTCTGGTTTCATTGATCTCTTCTATTGTTTTTTTTAGTTTCTATTTCATTTATTTCTACTCCAATCTTTATTATTTCCTTCCTTCTACTGGTTTTGGGTTTTGTTTGTTCTTTTTCTAACTCTTTTATTTGTAAGGTTAGATTGTTTACTTGAGACTTTCCTTGGCTTCTTGAGATAGGTCTGTATTGTTATAAATTTCCCTCTTAGAACAGCTTTTGCTGCATCCTAAAGATTTTGGACTGTTGTTTTTCATTTTCACATGTTTATGTATTTTTTAATTTTCTCTTTGATTTCTTGGTTGACCCATTTATTGCTTAGTACCATGTTATTTAACTTGTATTTGTGTTCTTTCCAGATACATATATTGTATAGATATATAGATATATTTAGATGTATATATACATATAGATATATTTGTGTTTGATTTGTAGTTTCATAGGGTTGTGGTAAGAAAAGATGCACGGTATGGCAGTCTTTTTGAATTTGTTGAGATTTGTGATCTAATTTGTAATCTATTCTGGAGAATATTTCTTGTGCACTTGTGAAGTATTTTAGGATGAAATGTTCTGAATATATCTACTAGATCCATCTGGTCCAGTGTGTCATTCAAAGTCACTGTTTCTTTGTTGATTTTCTGTTTAGATGATCTGTCCATTGCTGTAAATGGGGTGTTGAAGCCCTTTATTGTTACTGTGTTACTGTTGATTATATTTTGCATATTTGTTATCAGTTGCTTAATGTATTTTGGTGCTCCCATGGGGGATGCATATTTATTTGTAATTGTTGTTATCTTATTGGATTGTCCCCTTTATGTTTATATAGTGTCCTTCTTTGTCTCTTGATATATTCTTTGTCTTATAGTCTCTTTTGTCTGATACCAGTATTGCTACCCTGGCTTTCTTTTCACTTCCTTTTGCATGAAGAATGCTTCTTCCCTTCAATTTCAATCTGCATGTTTCTTTAGGTCTGAAATGAGTCTCTCTCTCTCTCTTTTTTTTTTTTTAAAGATTTTAATTATTTGACAGAGAGAGAGAGAGAGAGACAGAGGGAATACAAGCAGGGGGAGTGAGAGAGGGAAAAGCAAGCTTCTCGCTCAGCAGGGAGCATGATGTGGGGCTCAATCCCAGGACCTGGGATCATGACCTGAGCTGAAGGCAGATGCTTAACAACTGAGCCACCCAGGCACCCCTGGGAAATAAGTCTCTTATAACCAGCTTATAGATGGGTCTTGCTTTTTTATCCACTCTCTATCTTTTGATTGGAGTGTTTAGTCCATTTACATTCAAAGTAATTATTGCTAAGTATGTATTTACTTTCATTTTGTTACTTGTTTTATGTCTGTTTATGTAGTTCTGTTTCTTCTCTTGTGTCATCTCTCAGGGTCTGGTAGCGTTCTTTAGTGATGATGATTCCTTTCTCTTTATTATTTCCTTATCTATTACTGATTTTTGATTTGCGGTGATTATTAGGTTTGTATATAACAGCTTCTGCATATTGCAGTTTATTAATTGGATGATCGCTTAAGTTTCAACCCATTCTTTACTTCTCTCCCCTCCACATTTTAGGTATGTGTGTATGTTTTAGGTATATCATGCTTTACATCCTTTTATTTTGTGAATCCCATGATGTATTCTTATAGATACACTTATTTTTACTGCTTTTGTGCTTCCTGCTTTTCGTACTCTTACTTAAGGTCTTGCCAGTTAAGGGATGCCTTTTAACATTTGTAGGGCTTGTTTAGTGGTCTTGAAGTCCTTTAAGTTTTGTTTGTGTGGGAAACTCTTTATCTTTCTCTTTATTCTGAACGATGGCCTTGCTGGATTCTTAGCTGCGTGGTTTTTTTGTTTCAGTCCATTGACTATATCATGCTAGTCCCTCTGGCTTGCAAAATTCTGCTGAAAAATCCTCTGATAGCTGTATGGGGATTCCCTTGCTTGTAACTGTTTTCTCTTGCTGCTTTTATTTATTTTTGTTTTTATCTATTTAAGGCCTGGAGCCCAACGTGGGGCTTAAACTTACGACCCTGAAATCAAGACCTGAGCTGAGATCAAGAATTGGATACTTTTTTTTTTCCTCTTAGATTTTATTTATTTGACATAGAGATAGTGAGAACAGGAATACAATCAGGGAGAGTGGGAGAGAAAAAGCAGGCTTCCCACTGAGCAGGGAGCCCTATGCAGGGCTCGATCCCAGGACCTTGGGATCATGACCTGAGCTGAAGGCAGACTCTTAATGACTGAGCCACCCAGGGGCCCCAAGAGTTGGGTACTTAACTGACTGAGCCACCCAGGCACCCCAGCTCCCTTGTTGCTTTTAGAATTCTCTCTTTATCTCTATTTTTTGCCACTTGAATTGTTATGTGTCTTGGTGTGGACCTCCTTGGGTTGATTTTGTTGGGGCTCTCTGTGCCTTCTGGGTCTGCATTTCTGTTTCCTTCCTCAGATTCAGGATGTTTTCAGCTATTGTGTCTTCAAATAAATTTTCTGCCCCCCTTTTCTTCTTCTGGGATCCCTATAATGTGAATGTTCTTACATTTGATGGTGTCGCTGAGTTCCCTAAGTCTAGTTTCACTTTATTATTATTTTTTTTCTCTCTTAATGTTCAGCTTGATTGTTTTCCATTAGTCTGTCTTATAGGTTGCTAATCCATTCCTCTATGTATTTATTCCATCTACTTAGTCTATGTATTTTTAATTATAATTATTAAATTATTCAGCTTTGATTGTTTTGTTTTGTTTTTTAAGATTTTATTTATTTATTTTGACAGAGAGAGATTACAAGTAGGCAGACAGGCAGGCAGAGAGAGAGGAGGAAGCAGGCTCCCTGCTGAGCAGAGAGCCCGATGCGGGCCTCAATCCCAGGACCCTGAGATCATGACCTGAGCCGAAGGCAGAGGCTTTAACCCACTGAGCCACCTAGGCACCCAGCTTTGATTGTTTTTTGTTTTCTATTTCCTTGTTAAGGGTTTCACTGTTGTCCTCTAGTCTTTTCTCTAGCTAGTGCATATGATCATTACATATCTTTATGATCATTACTTTAAATTCTGTATAGGAATATTGCTTATCTTAGGTCTATTGCTTTGATTTTTATCCTGTTCTTTCATTTGGAACATTTTTCTCTGTCTTTATTTTGTCTAACTCTCTGTGTCTGTTTCTGTGTGGTTCGATAGTCAGCTATATCTCCTGCTTTTGAAGGTAGCAGTCTTATGAAGATTAGGTCCTGTAGTGCCCTCCAATGCAGTTTCCCCTGTTTACCAGACCTGGTGCTTAAGGGGTGTCTCCTGTGTGTGTTGTGTGTGCCCTGCTGTTGTGGCTGAGCCATTTTTGCCTTCAGTGCAGTAATCTGCAGTTGCTTTTTGCCTGTTATGGGCAGGGTTTGATCCCTGTGTTGTAATGGGGCAGTCTGGGGCTGCCTTGGGCTTGAGGTGAGTCAGACCAGCTGTTTGCCAGAGCTGTGCTAGCACCAAACTGCAGGGCGCTTTCCCTGTGTTCCCTGAGAAGCTTTCATTGGTGTGTGGGGCCGGTAGTCAGATGAGCTGTCTGTCTTCAGGCTACTTTCGGGACCGCAGTCTTGATATGTGTGTGGTTATAGTCCCCTCTCCCTGGGGCAGGAGTCCCTTTGGAGTGGTGCTGGCCCCTGTCAGGGCTGCTTGCACACTGCCAGGCTTGTGGCACTACTTTGGATGGGCTCCAGCCAAGGCATATTGGAAGGGGTTGTGTCTGCAGGAGAATGTGGGGCAGGGTGCTCTGTTAGCAAGTTACCTAGTGAGTGTCTTTGCCCCACTGGTCCCCACAGGTGTTTGTATATCTAGGGAAGGGAAATGGTTTTCAGACTGTTGCTTCTATGTTGTATCTCTGCAGGGCTGTTGTGCTGTCTTTTTAAAGGCAGGGACTCAGTTTCCTCTTGAGCTTAGTGACTCCCTACGCTGCCTTCTTCCTCAGAAGTCTTTATCAACCTTTTTGATTAAATATTCTTTATAGTTCAGTCAGTACTTTAAAACGTTTCTTTCTTTTCCCATTTTACCAATAGATGATGATATTGATGATGAAGAGTTTTATGATGAACATTTGGAGGCTTACTTTGAGCAACTGGCTATTCCAGGAATGATATATGAAGACCTAGAACAGGAACATCCAGAAAAAGATTTTAAATTACCTACAAGTGATCCATGTCAGGTATGTTCCACTCTTACGGTTTTTCAGAAATTTGACTTTAGAAAAGTATTGCTGGTCTCATTAGATATTACCATAAAATGTAAGCTTTTGGTTTTCTTTGGTCTCTGTCCAGATAGAAAGTGATGAGAAATACCTTGTCCATCTTTTCTTGCTGTTTCTTACTTTTCCTTGAAAAATTGAAAATCAATTTGAATTGACTATCACGGTGAACATATGTATGCCCCTCATCCAAATTAACCAGTTGTTAATATTTGGCCATCTTTATGTTTTCTTTGTCCCTCCATGAGTACTTTTTTCCTGTATCATTTAAGAGGAATTTCCAGATATTTTTGACATGTCCCCCTAATACTTTGACATTTTCTCTTACATATAAAGATATTTTCCTGCATTATTTCAATTCTGTTATCTAACTTTAATACAGTAATATAAATGAATATACAGTCCATATTCACATTTACCCAGTTGTCTCCAAAATGTCCTTTACTTTTATTGTTTTTGATCTAGAATTTAATCAAGGATTACAGGTACTTCTGGTTGTCATATCTCTTTAGTATTTCACTTTGGAGTAGTTCTTCCATGTCATTAAAGTTTTCGTAAAATGACCCATAAGCTAGTTAAATCTGATTGCCTTTTCTCCTTCCTGATTAGATTAAATATTTTGGCAAGAAGTCAAAGTAAGCATGTTTCTCATGAACAGGTTAAGATTAAACATAAGGGCGATGTGTGCTGACCTTGTATCACATCAGAAGACGTAGAAGTCTGTTGGTCCCACTATTGACGATGTTGTGTTTGATAATCTTGGTTAATGTGGTGTTGGCTAGATGTCTCCTTGTGTAGGTGCCTTTTTTTTCTCCTTTGTTATCAATAAGTAATCTGGGGAATGATGCATCGAGACCATGTGAACTTCCTATTCCCCAAGAACCTTTCACAAACTAAATTTAGTATCATTGCTGAGGCCTCTTGGAAACAATTATTCCCACGGTGATCATAATAGTGATGTTTCCAAATTCCTTCTACATTAATTACCTGGCATCCTTCTATCAAGAAGTCATTCTCTGCTTCTCATGTTTTTACCCTAAAAATGTTTTGTTTTAATTTTTAAAATTAATACATCTAAGATATTTTTTCAACAGGTAAATGAAAATGGTAGCTATAAATCTCAATCAGAAAATAACAGCTCTCTGATTTCCCATGGCTCACACTCTTCAGGAAATTCTGAAACAACCCACAAAGAGTCTGAAGTAGGCCATATTGTTTGTCTGCCTGGGACCAGTAAGTATTGAAATATGACTCCATTGTCCTTTTTTTTTAAAGATTTTATTTTGTTATTTTTTTTATTAAGTTGACCACCATACAGTACATCATAGTTTTTGAGGTAGTGCTCAGTGATTCATTAGTTGTGTATAACACCCAGTGCTCATCACAACATGTACCCTCCTTAATACCATTATTCTTAAATTCTGTTTGTCTTTGCCTTTTTTCCAAAGAATTCATTTCTTTGGTATAATGTAACCTGTATTAACTGTCGAATTCCTTCAAATTTTTAAACAGTCTAAAACTTTTCAAAAGAATATTATTAGAAAAACTATAACGTGTATCGCTTGAATCACTTATTACATATGAGTGTGTTTTATTCAGACATTTGAGAATTAAAAACGAATTCCCTGTGTGGTTGCAGTTTGTCATATTTCCTGTTGTCTCTTACTGATGGTTATTTTTTCTTGTATGCAAACTGCTATATTTGCCATATGATTGTTAATTACTAGATTTACATAAAATAATTTGAATAACAAGCAGCAGTTATTAGATTACTGAGACTTGGACATTGCTCCATTAACTTTTTTTCTTGTATTTCAGGTAATTTTATAGATACTGGAGATAGTAGAAGGCATGTAGATGGTGTATTATCATTTTCTCCTAGTACTCTGAGAATTGAACAAGAGAAAGAAAGGGCAGACAGTTTGAAGGGTATTGTCCCACATCATGGCAGAGTAAGTTTATATGCATTTTTTAAAAATTTTCTATGAAAAGGATAAAAAGCCTTTTGAATGATATCAGTTTTTTTTCAAAGTAATAACTGTTGATTTCTGGAAAATATAGAAAAAATATGAAAAAATTTCCATATTGATAATGTTGTATGTATGTTGTTGTCTGTGTGTGTTGTATGTGTGTGTGTTGAGATCACTAAGATAATATTAAATATATAATTATGTACATTTTTCTTAAATTTAAATATTTTTGACTTGCATTTAGATCATTCATTTGAAAAGTTCTTCTCTTGGTAGCAAAACATTAAATAAAAAAAGCTAACTGTTCATCTTTAACCTTGCTAAAGCATGTTTGTTTTCCATTCATTGTTTTCTGTTTCTTTATAGCAACCCATTACTCCTACACTTGAAACTTGGTGGTCATTTCTGATTGATACCAATTATTTGTGTCCCCCCCCCCGCCTTTTTAAAAGATTTTATTTATTTATTTGACAGGGAGAGAGAGATCACAAGTAGGCAGAGAGGCAGGCAGAGGGAGAGGGGGAAGCAGGCTCTCTGCTAAGCAGAGAGCCTGATGCAGGGCTCAATCCCAGGACCCTGAGATCGTGACCTGAGCCGAAAGCAGAGGCTTTAACCCACTGAGCCACCCAGGCACCCCTGCATTGCTTATTACAGCCATAATTTCTTTCCCATTTTCTCTCTCCTGTGTTTTGCAGAAAGTGTTGTTGGTCCCCACTGTGTTGATGATATTCCACAGGTTCCTTAGACTCTTCATTTTTTCTGAAGCTTTGTAATTTCAGTTGTCCTATCTTCAGGTTTGCTGTATCTTGCTGGATCTGCTGATCCTGCATGTGCACATATGTTTTCAAACTCCTCTAGTGAATTTTTCACTTCAGTTATTTTACCTTTTAGTTCCAGAATTTCTGTTTGGCTCTTTTTAAAAATTATATCTTTATTGTTATCCATATTGTGCATTGATCATTTTCTTGCTTGTCCACATCTTCCTTTAGCTTTTGAGCATCTTTAAGACAGTTGTTTTCTTTTTCTTTTTTTTTTTTAAGATTTTATTTATTTATTTGACACAGAGAGAGAGATTACAAGTAGGCAGAGAGGCAGGCAGAGAGACAGGGAGAGGAGGAAGCAGGCTCCCTGCTGAGCAGAGAGCCCAATACGGGCCTCGATCCCAGGACGCTGAGATCATGACCTGAGCCGAAAGCAGAGGCTTTAACCCACTGAGCCACCCAGGCGCCCAAGACAGTTGTTTTCAAAGTCTTTGTGTAGTAAGTCTAAAATACAGGTTTCCTCTTGTATGTTCTCTGTTGACTTATTTTTTTTCCTTTGAATGGATCATGCTTCCTTATTTCTTGGTATGCCTTGTGATTTTTTTGTTGCAAACTGGACATTTGAATCTTATGTGATAACTCTGGAAATCACATTCTCCCTTTCTATAGCGTTTGCTCTTTGTTTAATTTTTATAGAGTATGTCTGTGCAAGGATGAGCATATGGTGAAAGTTAAGGTTTTACAGGTCCTTTCTGAGCCTGTATTTTTTCCTGGGCATGTAGAGCAGCTCTCTTAATTTTCTCTATACATGGTTGTTTTTGAATATTTAAAGAAGTAGGTGTGACTCCTTTTGATATGGTAGAGATCACTTTAGCTGGTAGGGGTTGAATCACTGGTGACCAGCCTCCATGCCTGCAGCTCTGCAGTCAGAAGCAGCAGTCTGTGGTCAGAAGACAGAAATCTGGTAATTGGGAGGCAAAATCCCTATTGCTTCTCTGGCTCCAGCAAACCATACTAAAAACAGGGATTGCGCTCCTCATAGTTGTCTGCCTTAAGGTTCAGGGTGGGTAGCCACCATCATTCTGAAGCCTGAGTGACTGACTTATTTGCAGTTTACCAGCCAAGCTTTTCTCTGGTCGCTGTAACTGTTCAACTAGATTCCAGAGTTCCAAAATAGTTACTTCAGAAGTTTTTGCCAGTACAATGTAGTGCTTGTCTAGGTGGAAAGACAGATTCCTGGTGCTTTCTCCTCTGCCATTTTTTCTGATACTACTTCTTGTTACTTTATTTTTTATTTAACTTTATAGGCTTATAAGATTTGGTCTGAAAAATCTAATCCTTCTAAATATTTTTATATATGTGTTTCATGGACATAAGAAAAATGAAAGCTAAATGTGCTTTTCTGAGAAATACTTAGTTTTAAGAAGCTCTTAGGCTATTTAGTATATTATTCAATTTCTCTATGATCAGTTTTATTTTTAAGATTATTTATTTTAGAGAGAGCGCGTGCATGTGTGCACTTGTAGGGGGAGGGGCAGAGGGAGAGAAAGAATCCTAAAGCAGACTCCCCACTGAGTGTGGAGCTGGTTGTGGGGCTTGGTCCCACCACCCCAAGACTATGACCTGAGCTGAAACCAAGAGTTGACCACTTAACTACCCAGGCATCCCATGTGATCACTTTTATTTTTCCGTACTAGTTGTATCAGTTCCAGAAAAGGTAAGTCAATGTCTCCAATTTTAATTGAATTTTTACCAGATTATTTTTTGTACCTCTGATTTTTTCTTAATGTACTTCTCTGCTATGTTTACTGCACAGAAGATTAAATATTTTTAACCTCATTAATAAGAATATCTTATTAGTAATACTGTCCTTTTTTTTATCCTATTCAGTGCTTCTAACCTTAAATTCTCTTTTGTATGTTAGTATTGGTACCCTTGCTTTTCCTGTATTTTGTGTATACTTATTATCTTCCTTTCCATCCCATTTATGTTATACTTTATCATTTGTTTAGAGGGTTTCTAATAAATAGCAAGTAGCTAGGTTTTACTTTTTTTTTTTTTTAAGATTTTATTTGAGAGTGTGTGCGTGTGTGCCCAAGCAGCAGCAGGGGATTGGTGGGGTGGAAGGAGCAGAGGGGGATGGAGAGGGACAAGCAGACTTTACACTGAGCACAGAGCCTGATGTAGGGCTCAGTCTCATGACCCTGAGATCATGACCTGAGCCAAAATTGAGTTGGATATTCAACTGACTGAGCCATCCAGGTGCCCTTAAGTTTTGCTTTTAAATGTAATCTGGTAGTCTTTTTTTGTGAACTAGTTAATCCTTTAATACTTAGTGTAATGATTAATATTCTTGATTTTATTTTTATATTTATCTCATTTAATATTTACATTGTTTTTATCATTTTCAGAATTTTTATTGTACTGTTTATCCCTGCTCTCCCTTTCTTTCCCTCCCATTTTTCCTCCTTTAAGCATTTGGAATTCCTTTGATTTTTCATTGATATAAGATACACATTTTTCGTATATTAACACTTCTGAAATCAGTATGTGTCTTATAGTTACTGATATGTTATAGTTTTTGTTCTCTTTCTTAGTGGCACATACAGTAATGGCAAATCTTAAAATCAGTGGTTAGATTCTATGAGGGATGCTGTATTTTCATTATTTGGAGTGCATTTTTTTCTCTTCCTTGCTTCATTCTGTGCCATATTTTTCAGTCATTATTTGAGATGACATCAGTATGCTCCCACCAGGGCATTTTGTTGCTTCTTTGTTTCTTTTAGATGCCAGTAAGATGGGACTTTCAAATAATTTCCTTATCTCCTTTTGAAACCCCACCTCCTAAGAGAACTTTGGGTGGCTTTTGCTTTTTCCTTTTACCTCACATTTCCTAACTCAGGTTTTGCTAGGAGAGTTACACTGTCAAAATATTGCATGAAGCACTGGGTATTGTACGTAAACAATGAATCTTGGAACACTACATCAAAAACTAATGACATACTATATGGTGACTAAGATAACATGATAAAAATAATAATAATAAAAATGAACAAAAACCTATGTCATGTTTAGGTTTAAAAATTGTCAAAGTAGCTGCATTTGTCTTTGTATTACTTGTTATTATTAGAGCAGGAGAGCTGCTCTGCTATGGAGGGAACCCCAACTCAGCAGCAGGTCATCTACAAAATGGTTTGGTACCAAGTTTCCCACCAAACAGTGCATGTATGTGGGTTTGATAGGATGGTTGTTTGAGGCCCCATGTCGCTGCCTTATCATTCAGCCTGGGCAGGATTCTGACATACAGGCTTTCAGTCTAATGCCACAGATGCTAGCTTGGCCCCATTGGTTCCTCAGCCAAGCACATAAAGGGTTCAGATGTATTTCATCAGATAGTGCAGTGTTTCTGGAGACTATCACCTGGCTGCATTCTTTATTCAAGACTCTTTTAAGTAGTTTCACTGAGAAGATAGCTAGTTTCCAACATTCTGACGTTTTTTTCTTTATTTTTAAATTGAAGTATAGTAGACATACAAGATTAGATTGATTTCAGGTGTACAACATAGTGACTTGACAGTTATGTATGTCATGATATGCTCACCTGTCACCAAAGTTATTACAGTATTATTGACTGTGTTCCCTATGCAGTACTTTTTATTCCTGTTACTTAATTTACAACTGGAAGTCTGTACCTCTTAAGCCCCTTCACCTGTTTTACCCATCAACCCTTTACCCTCTTCCCCTCTGACAACTGCAAGTTTGTTTTCTGTGTTTATGAGTCTGTTTCTGTTTTGTTCATTTGTTTTGTTTTTTAGATTCCACGAAGAAGTAAAATCAGATTTGTCTTTCTCTGACTTATTTTACTTAGCACAGTGCTCTCTAGGTCCATCCATATTGTCACAAATGGCAAAATCTTTCTTTTCTACAGCTGAGTAATATTCTGTGTGTGTGTATGTTTAAGTGTGTGCACCATACCTTCATTATCCATTCATCTGTTGATAGGCACTTGAGTTGCTTCCATGTCTTTGGCTATTGTAAATAATGCTGCAATAAACCTGGAGGGTGCATTTATTTTTTTGAATTAGTATTTTCATTTTTTTGGTATAAATACCCAGCAGTGGGATGACTGGATCATATGGTTTTCTGTTTTTGATTTTTTTAAAAGATTTTATTTATTTATTTGAGGAAGAGAGAGCATACAGGCAGGCAGAGATATAGGCAGAAGGAGAAGTAGGCTTCCCACTGAGTGAAGAACCCAACACAGGGCTCTGATTCCAGGACCCTAGGATCGTGACCTAAACTGAAGGCAGACGCTTAACTGAGGCACCCAGGTGTCCCTGGGTTTGATTTTTTGAGGAACTTTCATACTATTTTCCATAGGGGCTGCACCAGTTTACATTCCCACCCAGCAGTGCACAAATGTTCCCTTTTTTCCACATCTTCACCAACACTTGTTTCTTGTGTTTTTTATTTTAGCCATTCAAACAGGTATGAGGTGATGTCTCACTGTGGTTTTGAGTTGCATTTGCCTGATGATGACTGATGTTGAGTATCTTTTCATGTGTCTGTTGGCCATCTGTAGGTCTTATTTGGAGAAATGTCTATTCATGTCTTCTTCCCATTTTTAAATTGGATTGTTTGAGATTTTTTTACTGTTGAGTTTTATGAGTTCTTTATATATTTTGGATATTAACCCCTTATTGGATATATGCCTTATTTATACCTTCACTTATTCAGTAGATTCCTTTTTCATTTTGTTGATGGCTTCCTTCACTGTGCAAAAGTCATTTAGTTTCATATAGTCCCCATTGTTTACTTTTGCTTTTGTTTCCTTTGCCTGAGGGGACAGATGTAGAAGAATATTGCTAAGGCTAAAGTCTAAAAGATTATGGCTTATGTTTTCTTCTAGGAGTCTTATGGTTTTAGGACTTAAATTTAGGACTTTAATTCATTTTGAGTTTATTTTTGTATGTGGTGAAAGAAAGTTGTCCAGTTTCATTCTTTTGCATGTAGCTGTCCAGTTTTTCTTTTTTTTTTTTAAAGATTTTATTTATTTATTTGACAGAGAGAGAGGGAGATCACAAGTAGGCAGAGAGGCAGGCAGAGAGAGAGGAGGCAGCAGGCTCCCTGCTCAGCAGGGAGCCCGATGTGGGGCTCGATCCCAGAACACTGAGATCATGACCTGGGCCGAAGGCAGAGGTTTTAACCCACTGAGCCACCTAGGCACCCCCTGTCCAGTTTTTCTAACACTGCTTATTGAAGAGATTGTTTTTCCCTATTGTATATTCTTGCCTCTTCTGTCATAGATTAATTGACCATATACGTGTGGGTTATTTCTGGACTTTCTGTTCTGTTCCATTGATCTCTGTGTCTGTTTTTGTGCCAGTACCATAACTGTTAGTTTGCTTGTTTTTTTACAATTTTAAGTATTATCGACACCTAATGTGGGCTTGAACTCACAACCCTGAGATCAAGATTACATGCTCTACCTATTGAGACAGCCAGGCACCCTGTAACTGTTTTGATTATTATTGCTTTGTAGTATAGTATGAAATCTGGGATGGTGATACCACCAACTTTGTTCTTTCTCAAGGTTGCTTTGGCCATTTAGAGTCTTTTGTGGTTCCAAAGAAATTTTAGGATTGTTTGTTCTAGTTCTGTGAAAAATATTATTGGTATTTTAGTAGATCTTGCATTAAATCTGTGGATTGCTTTGGGTCATATGAAATTTTAACAGTATTTTTCCAATCTTTTATCTTTCCATTTGTTTGGATCATCTTCAGTTTTTTTCATTGGTGTCTTACAGTTTTCAAAGTATAGATCTTTTATCTCCTTGGCTAAATTTATTCCTAGGTATTTTATTCTTTTTGATGATATTGTAAATAGGATTTTAAAAAATTTTCCTTTTTGCTACTTCGTTATTAGCTACAGAAACACCACAGGTTTCTGTATATTAATTTTGTATCCTGCAACTTTACTCAGTTTTTTAATTTTAATAATTTTTTGTGGGATCTTAGGGTTTTTTATCTGTAGCATTATGTCATGTGCAAACACTGACAGTTTTGGTCCTTTTTAAATTTGGATGCCTTTTATTTCATTTCTTGTCTGATTGCTGGTCTAGACCTTCCAGTACTTTGTTAAATAAAAGTGGTGAGAATGGACATCCTTGTCTTTTTCCTGATCTTAGAGGAAAAGCTTTCAACTTTTCACCATTGAGTATGATTTAGTTGGGGGTTGTCATACATGGACTTTATTATGTTGAGGTTTTTCCTCTAAACCCACTTTTGGAGTTTTTATCATGAATGGATATTGAATTATGTCAAATATTTTTTCTGTATCTATTGAGATGATCGTATGATTTTTAGCCTCCATTTGTAATTATGTTGATTGATGAATGGATATTGAATCATCTTTGCATACCTGGAATAAATCCCACCTGATAATAGTAAATGATCTTTTTAATGTGTTGTTGAGTTTGGTTTGCTAATATTTTAGGGGATTTTTATATCTATGTTTATCAGGGATATGGATCTATAATTTTGGTGTCAGGTTAATGTAGATCTTGTGGAATGAATTTGGAAGCCTTACTTCTGTTTTTTTTGAAACAGTTTAGGAAGAATAGGTGTTAACTCTTCCTTAAGTGTTTGGTAGAAATCACCAGTGAAGCCATCTGGTCCTGGATTTTTATTTATCGGTAGTGTTTTGATTACTGATTAATTTGTTAGTACTAATCAGTCTATTTAGATTTTCTCTTTCTTCCTGACTCAGTCTTGGAAGATGGTATGTTTCTAGACATTAAATCATTTCTTCCAGGTTGTTTGTTTATAATTTTTTGTAGTATTCTCTTAAAATCTTTTGTATTTCTGTGGTGTTGGTTGTAACTTCTTTGTTTTCTAATATTATTTATTTGAGTTCTCTATCTTGAGAAGTCTGTCTAAAGGCTTGTCAGGTTTTGTTTATCTTTTCAGAGAACCAACTCTTAGTTTCATTGATCTTATTATTTTTTTTAAATCTTCATTTCACTCTGATTCTTTTTAATCTTTGCTAGTATTCTATATGAAAAATACTTATCTATTTTTAAGTGGCATAATTTTGTTTGTCTTTTTTTTCTGATGGAATACTCGTATTTTAACTTGTTTTTATAAGCTTTCTATGTTAAAGAGATATTTTGATTCTTACACATTTTACTTATTTATTTACTTATTTGGCTCAAACAATAGAAATTTATTTTCTTATACTTTTAGAAAAGTCAGAGATTGAGGTTTCAGCAGAGTTGGTTTCTCCTTGTGCTTCTCTCTTTGCCTTATAGATAGCCTTTTTCTCCTTGTGTCTTCAGATGGCCTTCCCTCTCAGTCCTTATGCATTTTAGGCTTTAATGTTTATATTTGTTTCCTAGAGCCGCCAGAAGAAACTACCAACATTTGGTAGCCTGCAACAATAGAAATTTATTCTCACAGCTCTAGAGGCCAAGAGTTGTAAGTCAAGGTATTAGAAGAGCTAAGCTCCCTCAAAGTCTCCTTTCTTGCCTCTTCCGGCATCTGGTAGCTCCTGGTTTTCCTTAGCTTGTGGCAGTATCATCTGAATATTTGCCTCCATCCTCACATGGCTTTTTTTTTTAGTGTCTCTGTGTCCTGCTAAGTCTTTTTTCTCTTATAAGGACATTGCTCTTTGGGTTAAAGGCCCATTCAAAATCCAGGATGGTTTTATTTCATGGTCCTTAATTGCATCTGCAAGGACCCTGTTTCCAAATAAGGTCACAATTTACAGGACCTGGGGTTAAGACTGGGAAATTTTTAACCCACGAGAGTGTTAGCATAGATGTTATCTGCTAAAGAGTATAAAATTATTCATCTGTATTTTCTCCTGGCACTTTTGCATTTAAATGTTTAAGCCATCTGGGGTTTATTTTGATATAAGGTAGGATGTAAGTTTATTTTCTGTATAACATTATTGGAAGATCACTCATTTAATAAGTATTGGCACTAGGATTTAAACCTATGTCTTTTCTTCAAAGTCAGCATCTTTTCCTTTATGTAGAACTCTACCTGCTTTTAGTATTTTAACTTTAAAGAACTTTGCCTGTAAGGCTGTTTTTGTCATCATAAATCTCAAAACAGAAAAGATGACTCTTACAGGCTTTATTGGCACTTGAAATTATGACGGTAGCTGAATGTCTGAGAAAAGTTTTCTAGGCACTTGGGCCCTTTTTCAGCAGTTGTTATTCTAGGAAATAATAAGAAATGCCAGTTGAGAAAGTATGTTGGAGCGCATGGTTTTGAGGTGCTGGCTTAATTTGCCATGTCTGATGCAGCTATTGGACATCTCATGGGCATCTGTGGTATGTGCTATTTTTACTCCTGTTAAAAGGTATTTTGGTTGTTTTTTTTTTCAAATTTGTATTTAACTCTAGTTAATTAACATATAGAGCAATATTGGTTTCAGAGTAGAATGCTGAGATTCATCAGTTGCATGTAACACCCAGTGCTCCTCATAACAAGTGCCCTCCTTAATACCCATCACCCATTTAGCCCATCCCCTACCCACCTCCCTCCAACAACCGTTTTTTCCTCTCTTGTTAAGAGGCTCTTATGTTTGGCTTCTCCCCCCGGCCCCTTTCCCCTATTCTCATATGTTCATGTGTTTTGTTTCCTAAATTCCACATATGAGTGAAATCATGTGGTATTTGTCTTTCTCTGACTTACTTCACTTAGTATAATCCACTGTAGCTTCATCCATGTCATTACAAATGGCACAATTTCATTCTTTTAATGGCTGAGTATATTCCTCTGTGTGTGTGTGTGTGTATGTAAAAATAATATATGTACCACATCTTCTTTATCCATTTATCAGTCGATGGGTACTTGAGCTCTTTCCATAGTTTGGCTGTTGTTGGTAATGCTCCTATAAACATGGGGTGCATGTATCCCTTTGAATCTGTATTTTTGTGTCCTTTGGGTAAATACCTAGTGATGTAATTGCTGGGTTGTAGGGTAGTTCTATTTTTAACTTTTTTTTCCCAAAGATTTATTTTGAGAGAGAGGGTGAACAGGGGAGGGGGTGTGGGCAGAGGCAGAAGGTAAGAGAGAATCTCAAGCAGACGCCATGCTGAGCATGGAGCCTGATGCAGGGCTCAGTCCCACAACTGTGAGATCATGACCTGAGCCTAAATCAAGAGTCGGGCTTAACTGACTGAGCCACCCAAGTGCCCCTCTATTTTAACTTTTTGAGAAACCTCCATACTGTTTTCCAGAGTGACTGCACCTGTTTGCATTTGCACCAACAGTGTAAGAGGGTTCCTTTTTCTTCGTATCCTCACCAACATCTATTATCTCCTGTGTTATTAATTTTAGCCATTTGACAGGTGTGAGGTGGTAGCTCATCTTGGTTTTGATTTGTATTTCCCTGATGTTGAGTGATGTTGAGCATCTTTTCATGTGTCTGTTAGCCATCTGGATGCCTTCTTTGGAAAAAAAGTCTGTTCATGTCTTCTGTCCACCTCTTAACTGGATTATTTGGTTTTTGGGTGTTGAGTTTGATCAGTTCTTTATAGATTTTGGATACTAGCCCTTTATCAGGTATGTTGTTTGCAAATATCTTCTCCCATTCTATAGGCTGCCTTTTAGTTGGGCTGATTGTTTGCTTCACTGTGCAGAAGCTTTCTATCTTGGTGAAGTTCCAGTGGTTCATTTTTGCTTTTGTTTCCCTTGCCTCAGGCAATGTGTCTAGTGAGAAGTTGTTACAGCTGAGGTCAGAGATGTTCCTGCCTATGTTCTCCTCTAAGACATTGATAGTTTCCTGTCTCACATTTAGGTTTTTCATCCATCTTGAATTTATTTTTGTGTATGGTATAAGAAAGTGGTCCAGTTTCATTCTTCGGCATGTTGCTGTCCAGTTTTCTCAACACCCTTTGTTGAAGAGGCTGTCTTTTTTCCATTGGATATTCTTTCCTGCTTTGTAGGAGATTAGTTGACCATATAGCTGTGGGTCCATTTCTGGGTTTCCGTTCTATTCTATTGAGCTATGTGTCTGTTTTTGTGCCAGTACCATACTGTCTTGATGACTACAGCTTTGTAATATAGCTTGAAGTCTGGAATTGTGATGTCTCCAGTTTTGCTTTTCTTTTTCAGGATTGCTTTGGCTACTTGGGGTCCTTTGTGGTTCCATATAAATTTTAGGATTGTTTGTTCTAGCTCTGTGAAAATTGCTGGTGATACTGCATTAAGTGTATAGATTGCATTGGGTAGTATTGGCATTTTAACAGTGTTTGCTCTTCCAACCCATGAGCATGGAATGCTTTTCCATTTCTATGTGTCCTCTTCAATTTCTTTTGTAAGTGTTCTGTAGTTTTCAGAGTACAGATCTTTTACTTTTACCTCGTTGGTTAGGTTTATTCCAAAGTATCTTAAAGTTTTTTGGTGTAATTGTAAATGCGATCATTTCTAAAAGGTATTAGTATATCTCTTTTCAAGGGATGTTAGTCATATTTGTGAGGTAGGTTACATTAATGGGCTTGCCATCCTTGTAGAGAGTTTTAGTGGTAATTATAAAAGTTAAACTGACATTTCTTACATCCTGTAATATAAAACATGTTGGACCCACTTTTGATATATGAATCTGTTGATAAATGTTTGTAATGACCACATGATAAATTTTGGTTTTGGTACATTGCTTAAAATTGGTTCATAAATAGTCTAAAAGAGTAGAGTGAATTCTGTATAGTCTGATACTTCATATAATAATAATTTGTGTCTACTACGTAATTATTTCCCATAAAGTTTTAGAATAAGTTATGAAAAACAAAACTTATGGCTGCTCTATTATGCATTTTTAAAGGAAAGCGCAAGAGAAGAAATTCCTGTGAAGACTATCCAGGCTACTAATGCGAAACTTAACCGTATTTATTTTCATGACACAAATGCCAGTAAAGGTGATTTTGACTTAATGGACCCTTTAAAGCTGGAACCCGGGTCTCTTCAACAAAATAAGCATTTGGCATCTGATTCAGAAACAGTTTTGCCCGTGGATAAATGTTTAGACACTGAAACTCCTAAAGTGTCCATTCAAAAATATGTGGACATAGCATCTTTGAAGCCTATTATTGACAATGAAATTAATTCCACTGATAGTCTTCGGTCACCAACTAGTGAAAGGCGAACATGTGAATATTACAAGTCCATTGAAAAGAGCAAAGAGCGTAAGTAGTTTTTTTAAAAAAGTAAAGAAATCTATAAAATGTTTATACATTTTGAATAGAATATATTTTCAAGTGGAACTTGCATAATCTTTTGTATTAAAATATTGTGTTTTATGGATTAGAAATTGTATCTTTATTCACAGATCTAGTGGAAATACACTACTCTTAAGTCTTAGTTTTTCCTTTTGCCCCTGGTGCTCCATTATAGATTTTTACTGGGTTAAGGCTGGCTTATCCACCACTAGAGAACTTTTCTCTTGTGGAAATGGATTTTCTTTTTTCTAACTAGTTTGGGCAGATTTCAGTACTGTTGATATCTAAGATAAGTCAACTAAGTAAAATTATTTGAGAATATTATATGATTTTGTTTTGTATGTGATTGGGTATTTTTGGAATTTTTTAGAAACAGATATACCACAAAGTGTTGTCTATCAGAACGAAGAGGGCAGATGGGTCACTGACCTTGCGTATTATACATCTTTTAATAAAGAACAACTTTTAAATATGTCTCTAACTGACGAGATGAATGAAGACTTCAGATCTGGTTGTAAGTGTATTGATAACCACTTTATTATACCATTTTCATTGTTTTTGATGGTGTTCTGATATTACTCTGTATGTATTGGTTAGCCACATCAAATCACTTTTGGAGTATACATTTGAACCTTGAGCAATATGGGGGTTAAGGAGCACCAACTCTTTGCGTATTTCAAAATCTGTGTATAACTTTTGATTCCCCCAAATCTTAACTACTTACAGCCTGCTGTTTACCAGAAGCCTTAAGCGATTACAGTCAATTAACACCTGTTTTATTTGTTACATGTATTATACTGTATTCTTATAGTAGTGTGAGCTAGAGAGAAGAGATAGTTAAGAAAATCATAAGGTAGGGAATACATTCATAGCACTATACTGTGTGTATATATATATTAAAAAAAAATCTATGTTAAGTGGACCTGTATGATTCAAACCCATGTTGTTCAAGGGTCAGCTGTAATATTGAGCTTGTCAGTAGTTTTTATAGGAATAAAGGCTTGAGTTAGTCAGTGCTAATCATTGCAGAATGAACTGAGCCTTTTCCTTAATCAAGGACAGTGAGTCAGACTATCTTTTACATCAGTTTAGATCCTTCATCTTGCAGTTGGAAGGGACCTCAGGCTGTACATTCTCACTTTTAAAATTCTGTCCTAAACAAAAGAAATATTCTGATAAATGAGCAATTACAAAATCCTATCCATTTTGGAGTAAAACCTAAAAAATGTGGAAATGATGGGAGAAAAGTTGTGGAAAACAGGATCAGAGCATTAGGAATAACAGCTAGGTTTGTTGATTATCTCTGACAGTGGAAGGAAAAACCGGTTTAAGTCTGCAGAACAAATTACATTTTGAGCCTTAGTCTGTGGAGATGCTGTGCCACTGAGGCCTCCAGTGCCTGAGCACCTCTAAACCTGCAACGAGGAAAGGCATTCAGTGGCCTCTCAAGCCTAGTCTTATTTTTGATAGGCTCAGAACATGCCTCAGGAAGAAGTTATTCCCACGACTGCTTGTACTAAGCTCCTCCTAAACATCTAATGCTGTGGAAGGTAGAAATAAATAAGGTATTTTTCCAGCCTCTAAGAAATAATCCATCAGCTAAGGGGGATAAGACAAGACTAAAACAATAATCAGCATCATAAGAGACACAAACCAAATGGTTTTGGAATTTAGAGGAAAAATAACTTTTGCATGAGTGGGTGACAAGGATTTCACATAGGAGGTAGTAGCTTTTGAGGTAAGAGTTTCAAAAGGTAAATGTTTGAGGGCATGAGAAATTCCAAATGGATAGAAAACCCTATGAAAGAGAATGAAATCAGGATGTCTGGGTGTGTTTTGAGAATGGTATATAGTCCAGTGTAGCTAGCATTTACGACAAGATATGGGAAGAGGAGAGATAAAAGGTGAAGAGATGAAGCTGGAGAGGTAGAGTAAGGCCAAGGAGTGGGTTGAGATTTGACTACCATGTCTGAGTTGAGGCTTGTGTGATAAGCAATAGGGAGCCACTACAGACTTCAGTGTCCGACTTCCTTTGTGAGTTGTCTTCTGGCAGCAGTGGTCAGTTGACTGGGAGATTCCTTAGGATGTTGTAGAAATCTAGGTATCACAGTGAGAATGAAAAGCAAGTAGAGATTGAAAGACCAGGAAATAAAATGGTTAGGATTTGGTGACTGGATTTCAGTAGAGAGAGAGGCAAGAAAAGATTGAGGTTTGTGGTCTGAGTTACTTGAGACAATGACAGTACCATGAACTGAGATGGGAAAATCAGAAGAAATTATAGAATTTTGAATGACTGTGGTTTGAGGCGGGATGTGTGAGCCAGAAACTGGAAATTAAGTTACAGTTTGAGCTTGCTCAGTGTTATCTTGATTTAGAAAGAACAAGAGGGTGCAGACTGGATGGTGGATAGCAACTGTGTCACTTAAAAAAGTCAGTGGTCATGGAATTTTCATGTGTAACTGGTGGGAGTGTAAAGTGTTAGAACCGTTTTGGAAACTTGTCTGGCAGGAGCTTTTGGAGGTAAACTTTATGAACTTCATACTTTAGGGGCCCCAGTAATTCTGCATCAGAGTGTATGCCCAGTGCATAGATGTACTCTTCACCGAAAGACTAAAATATTTATAGCAGCACACTATATGCTTAACTCCAAATTAGAAACTCCCAAATTCTTATTAATGATAGAATGGATTTTGTTTATTCACACATTGGAATGGTGTGTAGCAATGGGAATGAATGATATGTAGCTATTTGCAGCAGTGGGGATGAATTTCACAAGTATATTGAATGAAATAAGGCAAAGTGAGAGTATATGCTATATAAATCTATTTGTATATATTTCAAAATGTACCCTGCTCTGTGGAATAAGAAGTAAGGGTACTGGTTACCCTCTGATGGGCATGTAGTAATGGGAAAGAAGCTTGATTGGCCTTTTGGGGGTAGTAGCAAAGTTATCTTTCTTGATCTAGGGTGTTGATCTGGCCACACAAATGTGTTCATTGAGTTGTATACATAAATGCTTTTCATACATATATTATGCTTTGGTCAGCAGTTTTTAAAAATTAGTGATCAGACTGAGAAAAAATATTTGCAATTCATGTTACAGGTTAAAGGCCCATTTTCCTAATGTATAAATTGTTCTAATGAGCAGTAAGAAAAAGACCAGCTTCTCAGCGTAGAATTAGGCAAAGGATAAAAACAGACAATTTAGAGAAAAGGAAAATGAAAATGGTTGTTAAATGTTCAAAAAAAAAGCTCACAGAACTTATTCATGGAAAGAAACCACTCCATGATACTATTTTTCCATTATTTCATTGGCAGTGATCCAATAGTTTGGTAATAAAACTATATTGGCAAGTGTGAGGGAAATAGGTATTGTAGTATTTATGTAGGAAAGGCAGTATTAAAGCATCTAGCAAAATTACTTATAGTACATACGTTGTAACCAAGGGGTTCTGCTGGGCATTTATTCTTCAGATATGCTTGCAGAAATGGTATGTGAATACGTATTGTTTATAATAACAAAAGGTTGGAAGCAATATAGATGTACAAAATAGGAGACTAAATAAGGTATGTCCATATAAGGAAAATACACCATGGTCATTAAAAAAAGGGAAAGAGAGGGGCGCGTGAGTGGCTCAGTGGGTTAAAGCCTCTGCCTTCTCTGTCTCAGGTCATGATCTCAGGGTCCTGGGATTGAGCCCCGCATCGGGCTCTCTGCTCAGCAGGGAGCCTGCTTCCTCCTCTCTCTCCCTGCCTCTCTGCCTACTTGTAATCGCTCTCTCTCTGTCAAATAATAAATAAAATCTTTAAAGAAAAAAAAGGGAAAGAGGCTCTTTAGGTACTAATATGGAATAATCACTAAAATAAATTGTTTAAATTCCAAAACATAGAAAAGCATATAATAAAACATTTTGATATTTATGTAAAAAGGTGGAAGGGGGAAGGACACACATATATATATATAAATACATATGGTGGTCAGGATTTTTTTGAAAGAGAAAGAAATGGATTGTAGGAATCCCTAGCTACTGAACTCAGAAATCAAATAGATTCAAGTTGTGATTTCAGAGGTACTTTATATATTGGCTGCTTTTGGAGATGCGGGATGTAGCGTCAGGGATGGGGGGAGACTTTTTAGTGCCATACTCCTTTTATGTCTTTGGTTAACTTCTAAAAACTCTTTGTTGAAACAAAATATATATAGGTGTACCTTTGCATTTGGAACTACGTGGGTGTGTTATTATTAAAGGAAGAATAAAATAGATAAAAGAAGCTTAACAAAATCATCCTTGTGGTTAGGGAATGAACAATGGCCAGGTTGGAAAGGATGAGTGGTGAAGAAATGGAGAAAATGATTATGGAATACTGTGGGGAAAAGTGTGATGGAAGGAAAGAAAGGATGAAGTAGGTCAAGGGAAATCAGTGTCAGGGGAGCATGAATGTGGGGGAAGCATTTTTATAGGAAAGGGGAAGGGAATTTTTAAAATGTAAGAGGAGATAATTCAGAAGAGGAAGGTTGGACCAAGGTATAATTTCATAATGCCAAAGTCATTCAAAATGAAAATTTATCTACTTAACCAACTTTATTCAGAAAATAAGAGGTATGATGCCCTCTGCCCCATTTCTGCTTTGCCCCTCTCTGACAGCTCCATGCATCTGAGTCACTGTATCACTTCTGCTTATGGTCTGGGATTTAAACCTGGCTGGGGGGCTGGAGTATATGGCCTGCTTCAAAATTTAACAACTGAAACATTCGGGAGATATTTGAGAGGACTATTTTAGATTTGGCAAAGAATTGGGTATAGATTCTTAGAAAAAATGAAGTTCTTTTTTCTCATAATTGGTGACTGACTTCTGGTGATCATACAAGGTAGCAATATTACTGTAGATTTTTCTTTAATTGAAGAATCTGTAAAGTTCAGAGAAGAAAGTACTTCAGGATCTAACAAATAGCAGTTGGAACAGTTTAGTTAATGATTTGAAAAACACTTGATTTTTTAAAAAGATTTTGTTTATTTATTTGAGAGAGAGAGGGAGAGTATAAAGGGAGAGTTAGAAACAGACTCCCTGCTGAGCAGAGAGCGTGACGCAGGGCTCCATCCCAGGACCCTGAGATGGTGAGCCAAAGGCCCCTGCTTAACCAACTGAGCCACCCATGCGCCCCAGGAAAACACTTGACATTTAATACAATGAAGTAAATTAAGTTTTTCTGGGTTATCTTCTTAGTGGTCTGATTTCCTCCTTCCCCTCCCTTTGTTAGATTTGGTTGGTTGATACTTTCACATGTTAGGGCAATGGCTTTTAATTCTTTGAGTCATGGGCATCACAGAGAATCCTCATAGAAAAGTTTTTATGTGAAAGATTGTATTTTTCATGTGATTTTGAGAGTTTCATTGTTCTCCTGATGCCCATTCATAGGTTAAGAATGTGTTTATGTAAGAAACGATGGGTTCACAAGGTAAAGAACCCCCACTATCCTAACGAGTAAGGATCTGAGCTATTTCTGGTGTTCTATTTTCCTCGATTGGAAATAGTCTATTTCTGTTTTCATTATGTTTCTTAAGATGTTAATGTTGAACTGTAAGGGTTTCCAAAAGAACGGTTTGGATCTGTTTAGCTCCTGATGGACTAATGAGAGCGGGGGACACCTCTCTTGTTTGGGCCATGGTAGACTGTCTCTTCTGGGTTGCATGCAACTTTCTGTTTCAGCCAGGCTCCTAAAGTACCAGGCAGAGGCCCAGAGTAGGTAGCAGGCAGATGGAGAGCCTGCAGACTGTCTGATTAGTCAACATCTTTAAAATTCTTTTCAATTCTAATGCCTTGAGCAGGATCATGTGCTTTCTAGTTTGCCACTATCCCACCACTCCCTGTCGTGTCACACCTGGTCCTTTCTGCTTATCCACTTCTGGCCTCTGAGGCATTTTAGTTTGTGGCTTTGGCTTAGAGATTGAAGGTGTCCAGGCCTGTTCATTTCCCTAAGGTAAACTGAGTTTCTCAGTAGGGACTTTGGGGGCAGATGTTAGATGACCACTTGTTTTGGTTTGTTTAGGCTGTGGGGTTTCCTGGGATGTGGGACTTTCCTTTCTAAAACTGAGACAGTTCTGAGCAAACAGGTGGTTGGTTGGGTACCCCAGCAGACCTCTTCATAACGAATTTACAGAGTGATTTATTGTTGTGATGGTTCCAGATAAAATTTCACAGGTATTCATGGGTGAGTACCTTAAGTCAGTTGTGCCAAAATCTTTAAAAGCTAAAATTAATGTGAATCTTTTACAGATAAAAAGCTTACATTGTAAAACTCCCTTAGTAAGTTAGGACAAGTTAGTAACCTATAAAATCAGTAACAGTAGAGTGTTCATTACCAAAAGTTTGAGAACCAGAGACTTACTTACTTAAAACAGATACATCAGTTGTATGATGAAAGGTTTCATATACTTTTTTCAGTTATTTCTTTAGCGTTTCATTTTCCTAAGTTTTAAATATCTGCTAGTTTTTAATTAGGCATTAGTATAATTTAATTATATAACTAAAAAAGAATTATAAACTAATTATAAACTAATTCTAATTATAAACTAATTCTTTTTAAGCTGAAGCACTAGATTTGATTGATCAAGATGAAGAAGAATTTAATAAAGAGCATCAATTTATGCAGGTTTGTATTTTATTGGCATTAACCAAAGCTTAAAATTTTACCTGTATTATTTCTGGATAGATACGGTTTATATAGAATTATATCTTGTTTTGTCATGTTTACACAATTTCTTTTTCATTCATACTCTCAATTATTAATTAAAAATAACTGGCATACTAATGTTCAGTTCACTTAGAATCACCTTAATAGGCTTTAAAGATCTTTCCATAGTTTTTTAACTATGTTTTAAAATGAAGTAATGCTATTTAAACAAATTGGATATGTTCATTACCTTTTTAGTAGCTCTTTAAACTTGAATTTGTCCTGATTTTTTAAAAATTAAGATGTTTCAATTTTCTTAGTTAAATTTCCTTATTTTTGCCTATTAGAAGAACAGAAGGAAGCCTTGCTGGGGAAATAAAATGAAACAATAACTTTCTCCCTAGGAAGAAAATATAGATGCCCAGAACACTTCAGCTGCACTAGGGGATTCGTCTTGGGGAAATTCAATTAATTACAATTTGTTGAGGAAATCACTTAGCACATCAGATTTGGACAAAGATGATGCCAGTTATTTACGCCTATCTTTAGGAGAGTTCTTTGCTCAAAGATCTGAAGCTCTTGGTTGCCTTGGTGGTGGTTACAATGTGAAAAGAGTAAGTATGATATGTGCTAGAAGTTGTTGAATTAATTCACCAGCCCTTATATTTTGAATGTTATGATGATGTTAACTATAGCATAGTATCTTTATAGCAGGGACAGAATAGCAACATGATGAAACTGTGATAGACAGCTTAGGTTTTAAGTCAGACCCTGACTCCAGCCCTAGTTCTATCTTTTAACTAATTCTGTGACATGGAACAATTTATTTAACTCCCCTGTGCCTTCATTTTCCAATTTTTAAAATGGAGTGCTATTTTATAGGGTTTCATAAGAATTAAGTGTGATGGGACACATAAAGCACTTAGCACCAAGACGAACTTGCAACAGGTGTTTAATACCTGTTAGTTGATATTGCTATTGTTATATCATTGGTTGATGGGAAGAATTTGAAGATTGATTTTTTTTAACCTTTTACCTGAAAACATGTTTTGAAATATAAGAAAGTTTTGGTTTAATGAGTTGCAATACGTGTAAATATTTGAAAATGTAGGCAATAGTAGTAAGTTCTATGAAGAATGGTGAGAAGTTACTTTAGCTGCAACCAGGGCCACCTCTGAGGAGACGGCATTGAATTGGGACCTAAATGATGAGAAGGAGGAGGCTGCCAAAAGATCTGGAGGCAGAGTGTTCCTAGCAAAGGGGGACCATCTATGTGGAGGTTTGGAGGTAGACCCTAGAGTAGCATATTGAGAAACAGAAAGCAGGTCAGGGGAGCTAATGTAAATAGGGGAAGGGAGAGAGGATAGGATGGTTCAATGGTAGAAGAAGACCAGGACCAGATAATGAGGAGTCATTGTAAGACTTGGGCTCATCTGAAATTAATTGGGAAGAAATGCTTAGAGCCAGGGAGCAACTTTGTCATGGTGCCGGCCCCATCTACATGTGTGACATGATACTGTATATGGAACATGGGTGGAGAGGGGCAGTGAACCTAAAGGAGGAATAGCTCAGGCAGAGGCTTAGTATGTGGGAAGAGATGTGGTGAAGGCTGGAGTCTAGAATGATAGTACAGACACAGAAAAAATCAAGGATTCAAGATGTCTTTTGGAGGTAGAGTCAAAAGTCTTGATAAATTCCATGTAGGGAGTTGGGTTATTGGAGGGAGTGGTATTAAAACTGGATTTCACTAAATATAATTTGAAATAATAGCCATGGTGTTAGAGCTCAAAGTCAATGTACAGAGCTTAAATATGAGCTGAACTGATACCTGAATTTTGATACCTTCAGTTTCTTTGACTGGCCTACCTGATTACACTTCAGAGCAGTGTTGAAGAGAAGTGATGATGTTGAGGTTTCCTGATAAATCCTATTCCTATACATTTCTGTCTGTGTGGTGAATTAAAAAATGAAAATAAGTGCTTTGGAGAGACAGATTTTCCTGCCTGGATTGATTGGGATTTTGACATTATGAGAGAAGTTGAAGATTAAATGAATTCCTTACTCAACAAACAGCACTGGATCATGGAAAAATAGATCTATTGTTTAGAATTTTTGTTTTGGCTTTAGTTATGAAATGTTACTTGCAATCAAGTTGCTGGATCAAGGGAAGAAATTCCCGGATGAAGATCAATAGAAAATTGAGTGCATTTAATGAATTTACATTTCAGGTCTATCATGTCAAAGTTGTATAAGAAAGACAAGTGGGAATTCCCTGCTCCTTAACACTTTCATCCAGGTGCTAGGAACATACCTAATCTTAATACAGATTTTGTGGATATATGGTATAAAATAAATACCCTTATACTTATAAGTTTTAAGAAGGCAGGACATTTTATCTTTGTTCTCACTGACACATCACACTGATGATTAACAGTGCCTGACACAGTGGCTGCTCAGTAATAATTACTAAAGGAACAAAATATTTTTTCTGGGTGGTTTGAATTTGGATTTCTTAGTAAGAACAGCTTATTTGACAGTATTAGTTTTGATGATTGAATATAGCAGTTAAGTAAATAAAACTAGACTTTTAAAGTTCATCTCTAGTTACTTGAGTTTAAATGAAAAGAACAATTATTTTGTTGAAGTAATTTAGCTAGGTTACCAATAGTAAGATAAAATAGCCTATAATTTCTCAGAGCAGTTAAAAATTAAGGAAATAATTCACATGTTTATTTTGTAGCCATCGTTTGGTTATTTTATTAGATCACCAGAGAAGAGAGAACCTGTTGCTCTCATAAGAAAATCTGATGTATCAAGAAGTAACTTGGAAAAAGAAATGGCTCATCTTAACCATGATATATTTTCAGGTAAATGAAAGAGTTTTTAGTGACCTTTTTTTTTAACCTATAAGTTAGTGGTTATGTGATCATGTTCTTTTGAGTGAAAATGTATATATTGTTTTGAATTTTTTTCGGTATTACTTACAGATTTTATTCTTATATAATCCACATTGCCTTTTTAGTCGACAGGGGAAACAAGTCAGCCAAAATCCACCTAAATCCTTTTGTCAAAATCCAAAGTAAATGAAATATAATTTGTTCAAATGGGTTAGTTAATTTTGGCCCATTAAACTACTGAGTTATATTTAGGTAGACTTTTGGTTAAAAAGGTATTTTGAGATTTGGACCGTGATAGTCTAAGTGTGATAAGTACCCATGATAAATATTTTTTAATTTTTATTTATTTATTTATTTTTAAAAAATTTTATTTATTTATTTGACAGAGAGAGACACAGAGAGAGAGAGAGAACACAAGCAGGGGGAGCGGGAGAGGGAGAAGCAGGCCTCGCGCTGAACAGGGAGCTGGATGTGGGGCTTGATCCCAGGAGCCTGGGATTATGACCTGAGCCGAAGGCAGATGCTTAACAACTAAGCCACCCAGGAGCCCCTAAATAATTTTTTAAAGACTTATTTATTTATCTTGGGGGGGGGGTGAGGGGTAGAGGAAGAGAGAATCTCCATCAGAGATTCCACAGTCATACTGCTGTGTGTGGAACCCGATGCAGGGCTTGATCTCACGACCTGAGATCGTGACCTGAGCCAAAATCAAGAGTTGGATGCTTAACCAACTGAGCCATCCAGGCACCCCTCCATGATAAATGTTTAAAATCAGACTTTCTCAATAATAAGATACAATTACTGAACAGCTCCTTTTTGTTAGTACAGTACCTGGTGCTACATATATAAAATTGTACAAGATTTGCTCCATTCCTTAAAGAGCCTACATCTAGTGGAGGAGTTGGGATAAAGGGACTGGATATAAAATTAGTTGATTTTTCTATTATTGTAAAGAGGGACTCATTTTTATTTTTATTTATTTTTAGGAGTGTGCGTGCATGAGCAGCAGGGGAGGGGCAGAAAGAGATGGGGAGAGAGAGAGAGAGAATCTCAGGCAGGGTCCACACTCAGTGGACCACACTCACAACCCTGAGATATCACCTGAGCTAAAACCAAGAGTCGGATGCTTAACCACCTGAGCCACCCAGGTGTTCCAGGAAGTACTCATTTTTGAATTCAGCTCATTGTATATTTGTGAAATGTTTAAAGCTAAAAATATTATATGAGTTTGTCAGTATTTGAAAGAGAGATATTAAAATCCACAATCTAAAGTTTAAACTTGGCAAAATCAAATTGAGATACAAAGACTCTTCCTTGGCAATTAATCATGCTGAGTGGTGCTTATCCCACAGATTGTTTCTGTGAGATAGCGTATAGATGTAAGTTGAATTATTGTAAGTTGTATATTTTCTACAGGAGACTTAAAAGGACAGCTAAGTGAAGGATCAGTTACACTTCAGGCTGAAGAACTGGAGAGTATTTCACAAGTGGATGAAAGTGATGTGACATTAACTGCCAATAACAGCAAAACAGAGGTATCTTGAGCTTTTCATAGAGAAAATCTAAAGCTGCATTGTCATAGTTCTTACATAAGATCAACATAAGCTCACATGTAAAAAATATATACAGTATAACATTGGTTGGGTTATTTTGGATTCAGTTTTATTATAAATGTCCTTTGAATTTTCAGAAATATTTTAATGAATGTATAATAAATATGCATGCTAAGTACATATGTACATACTAAACATAATAAGCATGCATAAATTTGTTTATAAAACAAACTTACAATCAAAGTCACCACCGTTTATCTGTGTACACCGCCAGGTCAAGAAAGAGAACATCACTAGCAGCTCAGAAACCTTTTTTTTTTTTTTTTTTTTTTTTTTTTTTGCTCCTTCTGAGCACTACACCTCCTATCCACTTTTTTTTTTTGAGATTTTATTTATTTATTTATTTGACGGAGAGAGAGAGAGAGAGATCACAAGCAGGCTGAGAGGCAGGCAGAGAGAGAGGAGGAAGCAGGCTCTTTGGCGAGCAGGGAGCCCGATGCAGGCCTCAATCCCAGGACCCTGAGATCATGACCTGAGCTGAAGGCAGAGGCTTTAACCCACTGAGCCACCCAGGCGCCCCTCCTATCCACTATTAATTTTCCCTGTTTTTGAACTTTATTTATAAGAAATCATGTACCATGTATTTTTTTTCTTTGATTTTTTTCACTTGTGTTTGCTAGATGCAACTATGTTAAGTATAAAAGAAGCTTATTTTCATTACTATATGTAGTATTCTATTATATGAGTACCCTCCATTTGTTGTGCCTATTAGACATGTCTGTTGGATATTTGGGGTCTATCTTATGTCTAAATGTCACTGTGGCTTTATAAGTCTTACTACCTTATTTTTCTCATTATGTGTCTTGACTATTCTTGGCCCTTTGCATTTCCATATGTATTTTAAAATCGGTTTGCCACCTTCATCAAACCAACCAGTAGCACTGTTGGGCTTTTAACTGGTGTCCCATATAATCTGTAAAACAATGAAGTTGACACATTTATAATACTGAATCTTACAATTCATGAAAATTATATATCTTTCCACTTAGGTTTTAATTTTTCTCTGTATTTTATGATTATTTTGTGTGTCTGTAGAAATGATTGCGCATCTTTTATAGATTTCTTTCTAACTTGTTCAAACAATGTTTTGATACTACATTTCTTAGCTTCACTCTTCCTTCTTTTGGCTAAACAGAAACACGTTTTTTAAATATTCAACTTATATTTAGCAACCATGCTAAATTTACTATTAACTAATAATTATCTGTAGATTCTTTAGCTTTTTCTATATATGCAGTTTTATCTTTTGAGAATAACAGTAGTTTTCCTTTTCTGATTTTGATACCTTCAGTTTCTTTGGCCTACCTGATTACACCTCAGAGGAGTGTTAAAGAAGTAATTGTAATGATGTTGGGGTTTCCTGACAGGAGGGGAAAGCTCTTCAGTATTTTATTTTTAAATTGGATGTGTGCTACTATGTGGTCAACTAATTTTTGACAAACCAAGAAAAAATAATGGAAAAAAGACAGTTTCTTCAAACAAAGGGTGTTGGGAAAACTGGACAGGAACATGCTGAAGAATGAAACTGGACCACCTTCTTACACCATACACAAAAGTAAGTTCAAGATGGATGAAAAACCTAAATGCAAGAAAGGAAACCATCAAAATCCTAGAGGAGAACATAGGCAGGAACATCTCCGACCTCAGCCGTAGCAACTTCTCACTAGACATGTAGCCTGAGGCAAGGGAAACAAAAGCAAAAATGAACTACTGGGACTTCACCAAGATAGAAAGCTTCTGCACAGTGAAGCAAACAATCAACCCAACTAAAAGGCAGCCTACAGAATGGGAGAAGATATTTGAAAATGACATACCTGATAAAGGGCTAGTATCCAAAATCTATAAAGAACTGATCAAACTCAACACCCAAAAACCAAATAATCCAGTTAAGAGATGGGCAGTAGACATGAATAACTTTTCCAGAGAAGGCATCCAGATGGCTAACGGACACATGAAAAGATGCTCAATATCACTCATCATCAGGGAAATACAAATCAAAACCAAGATGAATTACCACCTCACACCTGTCAAATGGCTAAAATTAACAACACAGGAGACAACAGATGTTGGTGAGGATGCGAAGTAAGGGGAACCCTCTGACTCCGTTGGTGCAAATGCAAACAGATGAAGCCACTCTGGAAAGCACTACGGAGGTTCCTCAAAAAGTTAAAAATAGAACTACTCAATGACCCAGCAATTGCAGTCAGTGTACGAATACTGGGTATTTACCCAAAGGATACAAAAATACAGATTCAAAGGGGTACATGTACCCCAATGTTTATAGTAGCATTATCAATAACAGCCAAACTATGGAAAGAGCCTGTGTCCATTGACTGATGAATGGATAAAGATGATGTGGCATATATATAAAATAGAGTTACTTAGCCATCAGAAATCTTGGCCTTTGCAATGATGCGAATGGAGCTAGAATGTATTATGCTAAGCAAAAGAAATCAGACAAAGACAAATACCATGTGATTTTACTCATATGTAGAATTTAAGAAACAAAACAGATGAACATGGGGGGTTAAAGAGAGGCAAAACATAAGAGCCTCTTAACTATACAGAACAAACCGAGGGTTGCTGGAGGGAGGTGGGTGGTAGATGGGCTAAATGGATGATGGGCATTAAGGAGGGCACTTGTTATGATGAGCACTGGGTGTCATATGTAAGTGGTGAATCACTGCATTCTAATCCTGAAACCAATATTACACTATATGTTAACTAACTAGAAGTTTAAAATTTGGAAGAAAAAAGTAAATTAGGTGGGTGCTGTAGGTTTTTATTTATCATCTTTTTAAAATTCCCTTCTGATATTTGTCTGCCAGTTTGTTTTGTTTTTAACTTATAAGGAGGTCGAATCTTGTCAAATGCTTTTTGGCATCTGTCAAGGTAAGCATCCGCTTTCTTTTTTTCAGGTAATGTGGTGAATCACAAGAAATAGTTTTTGAATATTCTGTTTTCTTCTATACTTGGAATACACCTATCCTTTTTATAGGTTGTTGGATTTGGTTTGCTTATGGTCTGTTTAGAATGTTGTGTCTGAGTGAGCAGAATGCCTTTTTGGTTTCAGTATCAAGGTTTTGATCATCTCATTTTCTGTTTTTCTGAAAGTATAAGAATGGTGCTGTTAGATTTTGGTAAAGTACATTGGTGAAATCCTCAGAGTCTGGAATTTTCTTTAGTACTTTTTAATTGCTGATTCAGTTGTTTTTTTTTTTTTTTTTAGAGAGGTGGGGGAGACAGAGAATCTTTTTATTTATTTACTTACTTGACAGAGAGAGAGATCACAAGTAGGCAGAGAGCCAGGCAGAGAGAGGGTGGGGAGGGGAAGCAGGCTCTTCACTGAGCAGAGAGCCCGATGCGGGGCTCGATCCCAGGACTCTGGGATCATGACCTGAGCTGAAGGCAGAGGCTTAACCCACTGAGCCACCCAGGCGCCCCTCAGTTTTTTTTTTTTAAGATTTTATTTATTTGAGAGAGAGAGCACTCAAGTGCATGAGTAGGGTGAAGGGCAGAGGGAAAGGGGGAGGAACAAGCAGACTTCCCACTGAGTGGGGCGCCTGATGCAGGCTCAATCCCAGGACCCCAAGATCATGACCTGTGCTGAAGTCAGGCACTTAACTGACTAGGCCACCCAGGTGTCCCTCAGTTTCTTTAATAGTTACAGGACTATTCTGATCTTTAAAACTTGTGTCAGTTTTAGTCAATTGTAGTGTCCTAGGAAATGTCTTCTTTGTTGTATATTGGCTCTTTTCCCTCTTAGTCATTCTTACCAGGTATTTCTCAATTTTATTTCATTCATTTTATGTATTCTCTGCTTTCTATTAATATTTTTTGGTCTTCATTTCCTTCCTTATATTTTCCAGGGACTTAATTTGTTGTTTTTCTAACTTCTGGAGATAAATGTTTAGCTTAAGTTTTCTGCCTTTCTGGTTTTCTTACATAAACATCTAATGGTATAAATTTCCCTAAAAGCAGGGATTTTTTTGGATCACATACTATTTTTTACATCACATATGTTTTGATATGTCATACTGTCTTTATTATTCCATTTAATGTATTTTCTAATTTCTCTGGTCCACTAGTATATTATTGCTCAGTTTCCAAACATTTAGGGATTTTCCAAATTTTTAAATACTGATTCTAGGCCTGTTGGACTGTAGTCAGAGAAGGTTGGTGTTAGTCATTTGAAGTTTGTTGAAACATGATGTATGGCTCAGCATTTGTTCCATTTTTGGAAATATTTTCTCTGCACATGACAGGAATGATGCCTGTGGTGTGATCTTTGGTTGCTCTCTTCTGTATATTTTAATTAGGTAAAATTTATTAAATCACAGTGATGAAACTATCCTTAAAATTATTGTATTTGTTCTTTCAGTTACTTAGATATTAAAATCTCACACTATGATTATGGATTTGTCTGTTATATACTGTGAGTTTGGCATTATTTGCTTTAAAAATTTTGAAGCTGTGTTTTTAGGTATGTACAAATTAGAATTGTTCTTTGTGATGAATCAAACCTTCCTTCATTGTGTATGACTGCCTTTGTCTGCAGTTATGCTATATGCCTTAAGTCTAGTCTGATATAAACAGAGGTAACACCAGCTTTCTGTCTTTTCTCTTTCTTTCTCTCTTTAGTGTTTATTGAGTGTTTGCATGTTATATTTTCTATTTTGCTTTTAACCTTTTATAGGAAAAGTCAACTGAAATAATTTGAGGCCATGGGAGATATAATCTTCCAGACAGGATTTATGTTTGCTTCTGACATGAATGAGGAGCACTAGCAAGACAGAAATAGGAACCATGCGTAAATAACTGAAGTGGAACCAACAGCAAAGAAACATAAGCCTGTTTAATATTTTAAAAAAAATGCAAGTTAAGACTTCTGTCTCCAGTAATAGCCCACTAAGCAATGCAAACCAACTCTGGCTGACAACAGTTAGAACTGGATAACATATCTAGAAGCATCTCTTAGAAGGCACTGGAGAGCTAAAAAAGGAGCGAAAAACTGTTGGGCCAAAATCCAAGAGAAGGAAGAATCCCAGTACTGAGGATGCTCTTTCCTGTGGGGATCTGTTGCTTCAAGAGCATGCTATGGATAAGAGTTTAAGAAGAAACTAAGCAAAGGTGTTCTTATGGGAGTGAGGGTGTAAAAACAAGAGTTCAGTACCCACCAATGATGAGAGAGTAGCCATGATAAACAGCCATGCTTTAGGATGAGACCATAAAGAGCTACATACCCTAGGAGAAAAGGCAAACCAAAATTAGGCTGGCCCTCATAATGACTGAGGTCCAGCTCTAATCAGCTCAAACCCAGTACCTGAATCAAAGTGATCTGAGACTGCTAGTGTTCCTCTTTTTTAACAATTGAATGAAATTGCCAAGAATTATATCTGGAATCACAGTGGCTCAATGATTTCTCAATCCCCATATCTTAATGTTTTGTTTTAAATTATCATCTGGTTCAGTTTTAACACCTCTTTAGCATCTCTTCTACTCCTGAAGGTTTTTTTTTAAATAATTGATAATCCAATTTTATGAGTATCCCAGTACTCTATAATTAAAGTTGATAACAGCTGTCTTTTTTTAAATTAGGATATTTAATTGGTATATCATTCATTTCTAGCTGCTGTTAAATTTTATGTAACATATAAAGATTAATATATACATGTCCATGGAACTGAGATAAATTTATCTGATGTGAATTTTCTCTTTTCTAGGACAGTTTCTTCCTGAGCAGCAAACCCCAAAGACACAAAAGCAAGCCACCTACTGGTGGTGATTCTGTACTTAGGATCAGCACCATTGCTTCAGCCATTGCAGATGCGTCAGTAAGTACTGATCCTGCTCAGCTTGCTGCCATGATCAAGGCACTTTCAAATAAAACCAGAGAGAAGACTTCTCAGGAAGATAATAAGCAAAAGGACTATTCCTCTGTGCCTCAGTTCTTGCCTAATGATACAGAAAAAAGTAATGGATCCAGCATGTTTGATATAGAGAAATACCTTAAAAAAACAGAAGTCAGTAGATATGAAGGTGGACTGGAAAACTTTTCAAGAGCTGGGACATCTGATATGTGTAATTTATCTTTGCTAAAGGAACGGACTACACAAGACATCCATACAATGGACTTAGGTGCCGCTAATATAAGTATAAGGGAACCAGAAGAAAATAAAGCATTTACTGTTTATGGTGAAAATAGAGAGAGCAAGAATCTAGAATCGTTTAGAAAAAACTGTCCAAATTCAATTCTTACAAATAGAAAAGAGAGTGAAAGTACAATAGTCGATGTGAAGACATATCCTATTGACAACAAATTACCAGATATTGGTAACTGTGAAACAGCCACTTCAGTATCCACTCCAACATCTAATAGTTATTCATTAGTAAGGAACCCTAGGGTAGCATCCGTTTGCCTGTCAGGAGAGTGTGAAGAGATACCAAATAATAGAGAAAATCAGAGGCAAAATGAGTGTGTGAGTGAAGCAAGCAATGGTGAAAAACATGTGACTTTTGGAAAACGTTCCATAATTACGCCTAAAAATGTTGGTAAGTGTTGAAGTAATTGGTCACGTTCGCAAAATTACGAGTGATTTTTTTTTTTGTTGTTCTCATCAAAAATAACACCTCTCTGTTAGATTTGAAAAATCACTCTCCTGAGCATGGTGGACATGGCTCAGAGGATGACCAGGATAGCTTCAGACCTTCCTCTTCTCCACTGAGTCATTCTTCTCCTAGTGAAATTTCTGGAACAAGTTTATCAGGGTAGGTGCTGACCTTCCCCCCCCTTTCTTTAATAATAAAAATATGTGTTCAATGTAAGAAAATTGGAAAAAGTATAAAGAAGAAATATAATCATTTATAGGTTCATTTCTCAAAGGTAAACCATTGTAAATATTTTGTGAATTTGTTTCAAGCCATTTTTCTTTTTTTTTTTTTTTTTTTTTTTTTTTTTTTTTTAAAGATTTTATTTATTTATTTCACAGAGGGAGAGAGATCACAAGGAGGTAAAGAGGCAGGCAGACAGAGAGAGGGGGAAGCAGGCTCCCTGCTGAGCAGGGAGCCCGATGCGGGCCTCGATCCCAGGACCCTGAGATCATGACCTGAGCCGAAAGCAGAGGCTTTAACCCACTGAGCCACCCAGGCGCCCTCAAGCCATTTTTCTGTGCAAGTTTTTATACTTTGCTGTTTTCACTTATTATACTGATTCTTTGTATTTAAGAGAAAATTAGTCTGCACAGTGAATCAGCCGTGGATTATTTGATGCCTCTGGTGGATAGTGGTAGACACTATATTTTTCTATATTTTGTCATTTTATTTTATCTTTTGTTTGTTTTGCTGTTTCAGTGATATTGAGATGAACAACTTCGCCCATAAAATTTTTTTGCATGTTTTGACTGATTTCCTAAGGATAAGTAGAAGTGAAATTGCCAGCTCAGGAAATTATTAGCAAATTATTTTCTAAATAGATCTTAAAGACTTGTGTTCTTACTATCCGTGTGTGATGAAAGTATCTATCTCACTGTTTTCTTATCAATATTTTAAATAGCTTAAAGGTTTGGATATTATTTTTTTATCTTGTACTAATTTGTTTTTTTTTAATGTTAATGAGATTGGTAGATACTTTTTCAAGGGTTAGAAGAAGAATCTTAATACTTCATAGGTTTTAATTCAAGTTATAAGAACTTTTTATTTTTTATTTTTTTATTTTTTATTTTTTTTATTTTTTTATTTTTTTTTAAAGGTTTTTATTTATTCATTTGACACAGAGAGAGAGATTACAAGTAGGCAGAGAGGCACGCAGAGAGAGAGGAGAGAGGAGGAAGCAGGCTCCCTGCTGAGCAGAGAGCCCGATGTGGGCCTCGATCCCAGGACCCTGGGATCATGACCTGAGCCGAAGGCAGCGGCTTTAACCCACTGAGCCACCCAGGTGCCCTATAAGAACTTTTTAAAGCATAATTTTTCAAAAATGCCATAATTTGCATCATTCAAAAATTACATTTATAGATATATGCGTGTATAACTTTTGATGTAAATTTATTGCTTTATGAAATGTTTATATGTGTATTTATAAATGTATATGTGTGTATATATGAAATGTATATATGTGTATATGCACTCATGTGCCTGTGTGTATTTCCCTGCATTACCATGTTCCTTATCTGCCTAGTTCTCCAGTCCCCTCACCAGGGAACTGCTGTTGTTAGTTTCTTAGGTATTCTAGAGTTTCTTTATGCATGCATAACCAAATATGAATATATATTCTTACTGTCATCCCTTTTTATACTCAATATAAAGTCCTTTACACACTTCTTATGTTTTGCTATGTAAGGTTACTTATTACAGCTTTGTTTCTATCACAGTCACTTTGGTCATGTGAAATAGATCTTTAGGATAAGTTCCCAGAAATGAGATTTGGGGATCAGAGTATTTGCATTCATGTACATATTTAAATTAGTACAGCTATGCCATGGGAGTTGTACTGATTTAATTTTCCCACCAACAATTTAAGAGAGAGCCTGTTTTGCCACAGCCTCATCAACAGAATGTTTATAAAACTTTTTGATGGGGGCGCCTGGGTGGCTCAGTGGGTTAAAGTCTTTGCCTTGGGCTCAGGTCATGATCTCACCGTCCTGGGATCAAGCCCTGCATCAGGTTCTCTGCTCAGCAGGGAGCCTGCTTCCTCTCTCTCTGCCTGCCTCTCTGCCTACTTGTAATCTCTCTCTCTGTCAAATAAATAAAATCTTTAAAAAAATTAACTTTTTAATGATTGATACTTTGGGTGAAAGAAATAGTATCTCAGTATAACTAATTCATATTTTTTAGGAGTGATAATGAGCATCTTTTCTTCTATATTTGTATTTCCTTTGCTATGAAATATCTATTCGGGTTACACATTTTTCTGATGGATTTTTAGTCTTTTTTGTCTCCATTTCTAGGAGCCCTGGATTATTAGGGAGAATGAATAACCGTTTGTGATATGACTTATAGTTCCTAGCCTATAGAAGCATTTTTTCTTTACTTTTGCTTTTATTTTTTTGCCATAGAAAAAGTTTATTATTAAATTTATGAATTTTGTCTTTTATGGCTTTTTTTTTTTTTTTAGAAAGCAGGGAGGGAGAGAGAATCTTAAGCAAGCTCCACGTCCATTGTGGAGCCTGATTTAGGCTCAGTCTCACAACCCTGAGATCATGACCTGAGCCAAAATCAAGAGTTGGACATCTATATGACTGAGCTACCTAGGTTCCCCTTTTATGGCTTTTTATTTTTAAAGACTTTATTTATTTGAGAGAGAAAAAGAGAATGAGAGAACATGAGAGGGGAGAAGGTCAGAGAGAGAAGCAGACTCCCCAGGGAGCTGGGAGCCCGATGTGGGACTCGATCCCAGGACTCCGGGATCATGACCTGAGCCGAAGGCAGTCACCCAACCAATTGAACCACCCAGGTGCCCCTGTAAAAGATCTTTTATATGTTTCTCTATTGAAAGATTTTAATAAACAGAAAAACTTACCTAAGTGGTGAAATTATAAAAAATGTTCAGTATTTTAAAACAGATTGAAATTATATATGATTTCAAAGTTATCTGTTAAGTATTTCCCTGGCTGCCGTTGGAGTTTTGCATATTCATCTGAAATGGTATGGGTAAGCTAGCGTTAACTATTAGTAGAGCGCTTAAATTCTTTCCTGTTTCAGTGACTCTTAGATACCTTGTCTTGAAACACTTTTTCATATACACAGCCACCTCTTGTTTAATGGCTCATGTTAATAAGACATTAGAAGTCATCCAACCCAACCAAATTTGAAGATCATCTGGCCTTGACTTGTCATGATTGATGTCATTTACTGATTTTTCTCCTTTGTCTCCCCTCTAATATTTGTAAAGTCATCTAAGTGTTTATCTTTGTGCTGTTAAATATGCTTCTGCTTCTGAACATTTGTTTTGCCAGCTTTTAAATGATGTTCTTTGAGTCCCACCTGTGTTAGTTTCCCATGGCTGCCATAACAAAGTGCCACGAACTGGGTGACTTAACAGAAAGGTCTTGCCTCATACTCTGTAGGCTGGAAGTTCAGGGCCATGTTATCCCTGAAGCTTTTTAGGGGAGGGGCACCTGCCTGGCTCAGTTGATAGAGCATGTAACTCTTGATCCAGGTGTTGTGAGTTCCAGCCCCTTTAAACTGAAGCTTTTAGGGGAGGATCCTTCCTTACCTCTTTCAGCTTCTGATAGTTGTAGGCGTCCATTGGTTTGTAGATGAATTACTCTAATCTCTGCTTCTGCATTCACATTGGATTAAGGGTCCAGCCTATTCCACTATGACCTTATTTTAACTAATTACATCTGCAGTGACCCCATTTCCAAGTAAAGTCACATTCTGAAGTATTGGGGGTAAATACTTTAACATATGTTTTTTTGGAAACACAGCTCAACCCGTAATAGTTTCTGTCACCAATGAGACAGTTAGGGAGCTTATTCTCATGTTCTTTTCCTTTCTACTTTTTTCTTTTTTAGTTACGTAATTTCTGCATTGGCATTTCATTTGCATTTTGATTCATCACCGTATCCTACACTTGTTTAGTTTTTATTCTGTAGTTAAATATATTCTTTTCTAGCCATCATGTATTTCCTCTCTCTCGACGGACTGAAGTATGTCCTGTGGTAGTTTGCTCAGACGACGGACGGAACAGTACTCACTAGGCTCTTTCATGTTCTGCAGTTAACCAGTGGCTTTTGTAACGAAAGCATACTGTGGCTTTGTTTAAAATCTTCAGCTTATGCTTTCCTCCCCTAAGTCTTTTGTAGGGATTGCTTTACTGTCTCTATGGAATATAGGAAGGAAATCTGAGGCACCCGAATTCTTTCTGCCTCAGACTTGACTTGATCTTTTTGTAAGCTTATACCAGATATACTCTCTTTCAAGTCTAGTTTAATTTTATTAGGCTATATCTTTATGTTGACTCTTCATGGTTATTTTGTCACATTATACAGTATACCCTTCAATATGTGAATTCAAGCATTTATTTATTTAAGGAAAATTTGCTCTAGCCCTTTACTGCCCCCAAAACTCTAGTGATGCATGCTTGGGATCTACTTTGCTTGACACTTGCATTTATTTTCTCTTCAATCCTTTAAGAACTTACTATTTTGGAAAAATTATAGGTCACAGGAGGCTACAAAGATACTATAGAGGAATTCCTATATCTGCTTTACCCGGTTTCCCCTAGTGGTTATATCTCATAATTATAGCATGGTGTCATCACCAGAAACTTGTCATGGAACAGTGAATGTGTGGGTAGAATTCAGCGTCATTTTATCACAGGTGTGAATTCATATAACCACCAACACAATCAGAGATACAGAACTTCACCATTACCACAATGATCTGCCTCTTTCTTAATTTCTGTTTCATCTATTTGCATTTCACATTTTCAATCTTTGTATTCCTTACAGTGTTTTCTGAAGTGTCTCCTTCCCTGTGCATACTTTCCAGTTTCATCTTTTTTACTGTGGTTTTGATATTTTTTAATTGTATATGAAGGCATTTAATTAAAACTATAAGAACTCATATAAGTACTCTCATCTAAAGCCTTACATTATTATTTTTTCCACCACACTGTCCTTGGTTAGAGACAGAATGCTGGCTGGTGTTACTCTTGGACTCACCTGATTTTTTTTTTTTTTTTTGTCGTAAGAAAATATACTTACATATTATGTGTAGGAAATATACCTTAGAGGGATACTGAAGTTTCTCATGAACTTGGTATATGTTCAGATATTTTGAGTGAGGGTGTCATATTTAACCTTTCTAAAGTGACCATGGAATTGGTAAGCTTACTCTACATGGGTAAGCTAGCCAGGCTGCTGCAACCCCATTTCTTAGTGTGGAGCAAAACAACAGGGCTTAAAGAGAAAAGGCCAATTTAAAAGAGGGTTAAGTGTGCTCTGAGTTAAAGTTGCAGGGGAAGATGCAATGAGAGTGATGGAGTGTTGCTGAGTTGCTCAGCATACGTGTTTTACTGCCATTGCCACCAAACCAAATACTAGTTGAGATCTCTCCGTCAGTCTCTGGCATGTAGATTAATCCATGAATCATTTGGGGGTGTGGTTTAGCCTACTAGCGTTCTTACTGTCAGATTTTTGGCTCACTCCGAACCCAATTTTAGGATTTCACAGTATGCATTGTTGTGTTTTATTTTTACTGACGTATAATTAACATACATAAAATATGCAGATCTTAGGGGTTTCATTCAATGGATTTCTGACACTTACATACACCTATTTAAACATTACCACCTAAAATATATAAAACATATATGTCTCTCCATTAACAATCCTTTGCCTTTTTCAAGTCAATTCTCCTTGTTCCCCACCCTCCCACCCACTTGCATCATCATAGTTTAGTTTTGTTGTTGTTACATTTCATATGAATGGAATCATACATTTTTCTGTGTCTAGATTCCAACGCTTTGACATGTTTTTGAGATTCATCCTGTGGTTGCCTGTACCAGTAGCTCCTCGTGCATGGCGTTGCTGTGTAGCACTCCATCATGTGACTGTGGCCATGCTGTGTATCTGTTCTCCTGGGGCACAATATGCGTTTTCAGCTAAGCCTCATTTCCAGCTCTGTTTTAGCTTCCTACTATAGCTTTCTCTCCTTTTTCCCTCATCAACTTCAAATGCCTGTGTCAGTTTCTTAGTTACGAATTATGATAAACTGAATTATGATAAACTCTGTATACACAGTTATTTCTTCAGCTGAGGAAGTTTGTTTTCTGTTACTTTTGATTGTTGACTGTGTTCCATTTATTCTCTCATCCTTTTGAGAACCCTGGTTTCCCATTAGTTGACACTCCATTCTCTGGTCATTTATGATGGTTTTCTTCTCCCTAATTTTTGTTTCTTTATGCATTTACTCTGTATTGTGGGGTAATGGTTCAAGTGTTTATCCTCTGCATCACTGATTTTCTGTAGCATCAATTAGGCTTTTTATTGCTGCCAACTATCGACTTTGATTTTGTGTTCCTTGATTTTTATTGAAGTTCTCCTTGTACTTTTTTATTATGGTAGATGAGTATTTTTTTTTGAGTGTGATATTATTTTTATTCTTTTTCTCTGGTTCTACCAATTTGTGTTGCATTGTTTTTTTTTTTTTTTAAGACTATTTGAGAGCGCCTGGGTGGCTCAGTGGATTAAAGCCTCTGTCTTCGGCTCAGGTCATGATCTCAGGGTCCTGGGATTGAGGCCCACATCAGGCTCTCTGCTCAGTGGGGAGTCTGCTTTCCCCCTCTCTCTCTGCCTGCCTCTCTGCCTACTTGTGATCTCTCTCCCTCTGTCAAATAAATAAAATCTTTAAAAAAAAAAATAAAAGACTATTTGAGAGAGACAGAGAGTGTGAGTGCCTAAGTTGGGGGTGGGGCAGATGAAGAGGAAGAAGGAGACTTCCTGCTGAGCAGGGAGCCCAAGACCCCAAGATCTTGACCTGAGCTGAAGGCAGACGATTAACTAACTAAGCCACCCAGGGGCCCCTAAGTTTTTTTGTTTTTTGTTTTTTGTTTTTAATATTTGTTATAGGTATACCTTTGACCAAAATTTTTAACTCTTCAAGGGCAACATTTTCTTGGTGAGTGTACTTTATCTGATAAGTTTTGCTGCTCGTTAGCATTCCTGTTAGCTAGTCTTCTAGCTGGTTTCCAGCAGGTCCACAGAGCTGATTTAGACCTTCTAGTTCCAGAACCGCCTTCATATCTCTGTTGCTGGCACCTTGGCAGTTTTGGGATTCCTTTGAAGTTTGACATCTCCACTAAAATTTCTCTATTTCCACGTGTTCATTTTTTTATCAGGGGAAGGGCAGAGGGAGAGAGAAAGAATCTTAAGCAGGCTCGGGCGCCTGGGTGGCTCAGTGGGTTAAAGCCTCTGCCTTCGGCTCAGGTCACGATCTCAGGGTCCTGGGATCGAGGCCCACATCGGGCTCTCTGCTCCGTGGGGAGCCTGCTTCCTCCTCTCTCTCTCTCTCTGCCTGCCTCTCTGCCTACTTGCGATCTCTCTATCTGTGTCAAATAAATAAATAAAATCTTTAAAAAAAAAAAAAAGAATCTTAAGCAGGCTCCACACCCAACACAGGGGCCAACATGGGGCTCGAACTCACAACGCTGAGATCATGACCTGAGTCGAAATTAAGAGTTGGACGCTTAACTGAGTCACCTAGGCGCCCCTATTTCCAAGTGTTCTTACAGCTCACTTCTGTTTATTTGAGGTAATACACCCAAAATGCATTCATTCCTTTCAGTCAAAGGAACTAGACCAGGGACACTGAGGTGGCTTAGTTAAGCATCTGTCATTGGCTCGGTTCGGGATCTCAGGGTCCTGGGATGGAGCTCTGCATTGGGCTCCCTGCTCGGCGGGAAGTCTGCTTCTCCCTCTGCCCCTCCTCCCTATTTGGGCTCTCTCGCTCACTCTCGCTCACTCTCTCTCTCAAATAAATAAATAAAAGTCGTTAAAAAAAAATGAAATAGACTAATACAGAACATCACCCCAGTAACCCAGAATTTTTTCATGTTGTATCGTGGAACCTATGTATATGTGTGTGTGTGTATGTGTGTATGTGTGTGTGTATGTGTTTGTATGTGCACACACATAGGAACCCATGGGGGTGTGTGTCATGTAGAAGCTAAAATAGGCCTGAAGTAATTTGGTTAATACTCTGTGACTGTTGGTTAGAAATTCACTTACTAGTTTTTTGTCAATACCACTGTCTTGATTTGGGGCTTTTCAAAGATCCAGGATTCAAAATGGGGTTTTCCCTATGTGTGTTCCCCAGCTTAGTATTCTGAACTTTGTGGAAAAAAAGGGATGGGGTAAAATTCAGTCCAGTAAGAGCTGAACTGAAATGAAATGGCAGAGTATGCTTGCAGTAGATGCCGCAGCTGATGTCCACAGCAGTTGCTCCTGTCCAGTAGGACTCTGCTGCCTGTTTTCTCTTCTTGCGTCGGGCTGGCGTGGCCCTGGAGTGGGTATTGGCTAACAGAAAATGTGTATTAGGTAGATGTGGGATCTTATCATATTTATTGCTTTCTAATCTTTTTTTTTTTAATGTCATGAACATCTTTCTGAGTCAAAGGATAGTACTTGACAGCATGATTTAAAATAGCTGAATAGTTTTATTGTATGTTTGTGCCATACTTTCCTTAGCCTGATTTCTCTTATATGTTTAAGACATATCCTTTTGGCAGAGTCTTTATAATTAGCATTGATTTTTTTTTTCCTTAGGATTAATTCCTAGGTTTAGAATGTCTGAGTCAAAGTGCTTTGATATGCATTGCTTAATTACTCAGTCAAAAGTCACCCCACTTCATATTCCACTTAGCAGTGTATGACTGATCCCATTTCTTTGAACTTGTGTACATGATTCTTTGTTTTCATCTGTGCTCTTTGAGGACAGGAACTTTTAAATGCTTGGCTCATTGCCTTATATCAGGTATTTGATAAATGTTTATCAAATGAATAGCTAACATTGTTAATGCGACTATATATGAAATTTATTAATGAAAATGCCACAGCATTTTTTTTTACAATAGTTTACCAAGTACTTCATTCAGTGAGAATATGATGTATAATTTTAGATAATTGAGAGTACAAATCCATGGTTGAGTTACCATATATGGCAGCTAAACAGAGACAATAGATTAACAAGTTTGTAGGCAAGCAGAAATGGCTTTTTTGTTAGTGTAAATAATATTAGATAAAGGAATGGAAAACTAATCACAAGATGTTCTCCTTTTCAGGTGTGCATTAGAGTCTTTTGATTCAGCAGCTCATCAGAAGCCCCTCTGTGAGGGTGAGTCGTCTCAGATGGTGTGTCCACAAGCTAGTGTGAGTAGGCTGACTTACGTGTCTGAACAGGAGAGCTCCTGTCCCACTACGGCCTCAGATCCTGGCCTTGAGGGTCACAAGGTAGGCAGCATTTCTGTTGCTTCTTCTGTAAGGCTTATGGCTTTAAAGTCAATGATCGTAGGAGTCAGACTGAAGTTTAGGCCTGTGTAATTTCTGTTGCTGTTCTAACTTTAAAATGTGTGTGTATGTTTGCACGTGCGTGTGTGTGTGTGTGTGTGTGTGTGTTGATCAAATAGCTACTCATGTTGAGGAGGCAGAAGTACAGCTGTTTTAATCTTTCGGTCTGGTGGAGGACACTTGCCAGGCATGCTGGAATGAAATGTGCTGTGATCACCTGTACTGTGGGATTCAGAGGGAGCTAACTATAAATCTGACTGGACTTAGTGATGGTTCAACAAAGGTTATCAGGAGGGATAAGTAATACACTGAAGCCATATTCTGTAAGAAGGAAGCAAACAAATGAGGGAAGAGATGGAGTTGTAAAATGCACATTGCATTTGAAGGACTCCTGGAAGTTTGGAATGGCTACGGTGAATTGTACATGGGGAATGGAGGAGAGGCCAAGCTGCGACGATTCTTGGATGTAAAATTTGGGAGTTCGAAGGCTCTTAAGTAGGACACTGCCATGATCTGTGTTAATGTTTTATTTTTATTTTTATTTTCTTAAGATTTTATTTATTTGAAAGAGAGAGTGAGTGCACGAGCCAGGGTAGGGTGGCATGGCAAGGGGAGGGAAGAAGCAGGCTTCCCACTCAGCAGGGAAGCCTGATGCAGGGTTACATCCTAGGACCCTGGGATCAGGACCTGAGCCGAAGGCGGACGCTTAACCCACTGAGCCGCCCAGGCGCCCCTGTGTTGATGTTTTAAAAGCTTGTGGCACTAGCAGTGTTGGTGGAGGCACTGAGCAGGGGTGAGGTTAAAACAAGGAGAATTTGACACAGGGTTGCTGTAGTCAGGCAAGAGATGGTGTGGGCTTGGATTAAGGTAGTGGCAGTGGGGGTGGGAGAGAAGCAGGTAGATCCGAGAGATTATGTGGGAGAAGCTAGAGTTTTATTATCTATATGTGTGTTTTGTGAATATGATAGTATTCAGTTTTGTTTTTTTTTAAAGATTTTATTTATTCATTTGACACAGAGAGAGAGATTACAAGTAGGCAGAGAGGCAGGCAGAGAGAGAGGAGAGAGGAAGAAGCAGGCTCCCTGCTGAGCGGAGAGCCCGATGCGGGCCTCGATCCCAGGACCCTGGGATCATGACCTGAGCCTAAGGCTGGGGCTTTAACCCACTGAGCCACCCAGTCGCCCTGTATTCAGTTTTTTAATGAGCTAAATATGACTGTTGTGTTCAATACAGCCCTCCTCTACCAAACCCTTACTAAATACATCCACTAAAGTTACTATATATAGGTGTCACATTGATCAAATCATTGAAAGCCATCTTTTTGATGACACTGGTAAATGTTGGGTCTCTTTGTTCTTAGCTAGTGGTTACAGACTAAGTTGTACAGTTAGATGGGCTCTCCTCTACTGTGTTCTGAGATAGACTGTTACTTCCCCAAGCCTGTTTCTTCATCTGTAAGGATGGACAGTGATGTGAGAACAGGGCTGGGCACTGAGAAGTTACCACCGAATACACACTGGCTGTTATTTTATTTTTATTGACTGATTGGTTGATGATGTCTAATAAATAACCTGGTCTTTGTTTATTAATGTCTGTTTCTATTTGGTCTGAGAGAAATTTTGAAACCAAGTGTGGAGAATAGTCAGTTAAGTACATCTTAACTTATGTAAATTCCAGCTGGCCCACCCTGCAGAGCTGTAGACATCACTCCTAAGGTGATGCCTTATAATGAAATGAGTACATGAATATTGCCTGGGGCTATTACTTCTTACCTAAGAAAACAACTGCATAATCTTAGGCATTGGAAAAGATTTAGTGCTTATAGAAATTAGCATCTTCAAGCATAACAGTGGTATAAACAAACAATGGGGGTTGGAAAGCCTGTGAGCTGTGTAGATTCTTCCTGATTTTGTGTCGATTTCATTTGAAAGCTTGCTCAGCCTCCACACCTGTGTTATTAACTTAATTAGATTTTTATTGTACAGCTTCCAGGAAAACAATCCCTTAAATTTGAACGAAAGTACTTGTCGCTGGTCCTTTATCTATGTAAATTTGTCAGAGATGTAATTGGTATATAGCTCCTCTTTAATCTCATAATTTCTGTGAAAGAGTAACTTAACACTTTCTAACTTTTAATCTTGAATTTCACAGCTGTTAAAAGTTGACCTTTTTCTCAGAGAGTTAATGTGTAGATCTCTTCTTTGAGATTATATCAGCATGGTTTGAATTAGTTTGTGGATTATTTAACATTTTTTGTCACACACAGAGTGATGTCACCAGTGAATTGAGCACCACGATTATTCAAGCCAGTCCAATTCTATCAGAGGAACAGGCTGTGGAAAAGCTGAGAGAAAAAGGTCCACGTCAAAGTAGAAGTAAAGTAGCACTGTCGTATAATCTGAAAAACTCAGATACAGACAATGTGACAGAAACAACTTCTCTGAATAGCAAACCTGAAGATGTAAAACCTTACTTTAGGTTGAATAAAGATCTTTCCTCCAGGAGTGGAGACCTGTCAGAAACCAGTACAGTAGGGTTGACCTCTAACCCCAGTGAACTGGACCAGATCAGCCTGGCTCTACTGAACAAGTCAGGTCTCACCCGCCCAGTTGTCTCAGCAATGCCACACCGCCCTGTATCACACCAGGCATCTGTGAACAAAGGTGAAAGAGTAGCCTCTGAAGATACGCTAACTGCCGACAGTGCAGTAAGTGGCCAGATTCCTCACCGGGTGGCCCCTGGAAACCAGGGCGCCCCTATTCCCAGCACTCTGTCTTGTGGCTCTGCTCCTGAGATGCAGAACATGCCCACTGCAGTTCCTACACTCTTGACTCAACATTCTTTTACCACAACTCCCTTTGCCCAGCAGTATTTGGGAACATTACCTTCAGCTGGAAATGTTGCTTTGCCTCAGTGCCATGCTAGCAGCGCCACTGTCTGTGGATTCTTGGGAAGTTGTCCATATCCTCCTGTCACAGGAGAGCACGTTCAGAATTCTGTGGCCATGGGAATTTGTCTAGGACAAAATATCGGCTCTGGATTGATGGGTCCCTCTTCTCTTTATAACCCATATTCTAATGCCTTAAATCAGAATCTTTTAAGTACTGCAAAACCTTTTCCTGTGCAGTCTGTTGGTACTAATTGTGGAATCGAACCATGGGATTCAGGAATGCTGTCAGGATTTGGTAAGTTATTTTTCCTCTGTTACTGCTTATTGTTGCTTGCTATTATTTAAAAATTGAGTTTTCTCAAATGAGGCCACAAAACGAGTTAGTTTCAAGAACATACTGGTTGATCTGAATTTCTCTTCATTTTATTCTTTGTCCTAAATTGAGAACACAGACCATAATACATTTCTGTGCAAGGCTCCCTGACATAGCCTTAGAAAAATAGAAACACTTATGCAGGTGAACTCCCCAATGCCTTTGTCTTCCTGTCTTTCTCTCCTGTACTCTGTGCTTAGATTTCTGTTATTCTTTCAACTACCAACCATGCAGTTTAGAATTGACTCCCTGGAGGAGTGAGTCTCCTTCCACTTTTTAAAGTCTTTTGGGGGATAACAGTTGTAAGAGACAGCACTCTTTCACCCTTGTCTGCGGTGGCTAACTTGGGCCCGGATTCTTTGGCTAGAGACGGCCGCTCTAAGCAGAGCTGGGTGCTGTGCTTTACCTGACACAGTGCACACGACCACTAGCATGCTGTCTTCCCCTCTTCCCCTCTTTCCCTTCTCAGGGAAATTCCAAAGTTTCTGCATAAGGAAGGTGAAAAGGTTGGTCTTACTAAAATTCTGGGCAGATGTGCAAACCTTGAAAGTTAGAGCCCTCTGTAAGTTTCTTTTTAGGTTAGGTAGTGGTTTATATTTGTGGGAGAAAAACGGAGAGATTACTAATAGGCTGTAACATCGAAGAATTGATTAGCTGCAGATTGTGGGTTTGATCAATTCTTTTAGTTTGTTCTTTCTGGGCTGGTTACAACAGGAGAAAATTGTTGGCCTGTGCTGAGGTTTATACAATGTCAAGGACGCCTTAAGATGCATGGCACTTTGTACCGTAGCTCTTGGGTGTCAACAGGTAGTCTTCTATAAAAATTTCCATTTAGTCAATTGTGCTTTTAATCAGGTGTTTGATATAACTTGCATTTGACAATGCTTTATCTTTACCCAGGGAAGGTAAGAGTACCTGAGGAATTAAAGTTTCCTCATGCTTGCTGTGTTGGCATTGCTTCACAGACCTTCCTGAGTGTACTTAATCCAACTGACCGCTGGCTGCAGGTCAGCATTGGGGTTCTCTCCGTTAGTGTTAATGGTGAAAAGGTAAGCTTTTTGTGTCTTTCTCCTTTGACTTAGCCGCTGAGTTATGATTAATGCTGGATCTCTCGTACTTCCTTTTATACAGGGGAGTCTGTCTCCCCTCCCATCCTTGTATGTCTTACACAGAATCATTACAATGGTATATGAAAGAATAACATTGTATCTTTTTCTCAGCCCCCCCTTTTGTTGTACATCCAGTGTAAGAATTGAAATCTAAATTTGCTTATTTTTCTATCAGTTATTTATCATTATATTTCGTTATTTATCCATCAGACCATGCAAATGCACTTTTAGTGCTGTTTAAACCACTGAAAGCTCTGATTTCTGCTATTTGTTGTTTTCGTTAAATGTGATTGAAGTTACTGTCATTTATCAAAAAAGTTACTCTTGGGGCCTATACCCTCATTGAGTAAGTGGAGTCTTTTTGACTAATTTATCTGACCACATTCTTACATGATCTTTTTAAATACCTGGAAATACAGTTTTAACATTAACTCTTATAGCAAGAGTCTATCACATGATCAGCTAGAGGTGCTAAAGTACACTATTCTAAATCTCCTTTCATGATCACAGTGACCTATGTGGACATGAGGGAGCAGGGGGGGTGGGAAACATAGTCAGCAACTCCTATTTTGGAACATCCTGGTTTTGCAACCGCTGCTTACGGACGAGCGTTGGTGGATGAATTTACTTTCCTCCTGGTAATAACTCTTACCTCCAGGTAATAACTCTTACCTGAGAAAATAAGATTGTGTCTGCTTTCCCTCTTCCCTTTTCCTAGCCTTTCCTCTCTGATCCTGAGGTTAGGTGGAAAGTATGTGATTGGAGCAAAGCATTAAGGGTGAGAGGTGAGCTGGGAGGCCCTTTTAGGGGCACTTAGGAAGTAGTGTTGCTTCTGGATGTGGGAGTAGAAAAGAACGCCCTTGTATACAGTGAGGAGGGAGGGTTTGAAGTGAGTCATAATCATGCACTTGGAGGCCTGATTAGGACCTTGGAGGTCAGTCTAATCCGCCTGATTGTGGAGCCGCAAAAGCCAGTCCTGGACAATGTGTGCAGGGTGCCGGAGTACTGCTGTTTCCAGGGGCTCTTTCGGTGGAAGTAAGAGTGTAGATAGCTGTGTTTAGTTTAAAACAGACCAGGGGGGCGCCTGGGTGGCTCAGTGGGTTAAAGCCTGTGCTTTCGGCTCAGGTCATGATCTCAGGGTCCTGGGATCGAGGCCCACATCGGGCTCTCTGCTCAGCAGGGAGCTTGCTTCCTCCTCTCCCTGTCTCTCTGCCTGCCTCTCTGCCTACTTGTAATCTCTCTCTCTGTGTCAAATAAATAAATAAAATCTTTAAAAAAAAAAAAATAATAATAAAATAAAACAGACCAGGGAACACACATTCAACTTAGCTTCATAAGTCTTCATAATTTTGGCTAATTGTGCTTTATAGATAATGAGTTATAAGACTTGGATATTTTGGAAGAGTAATAAATTTTTGGATTTGATAGTTTGGGAAGAAAGGGATCTTAAAACTAGTTGATCCTAATTCTTGATTTTCCTCTGAAGCCATTTCTTAACAAACTATGTGGCTTTTTTTTTTTTTAAAGGTGGATCTCTCAGCGTATCCTTGTTTAGTCTTCAAGAATAAAGTCATCATAAGACCTCATGCCACAGAAGAGATAAAAGTACTTTTCATACCATCCGATCCTGGGATTTTCAGATGTATATTCAGTGTTGCTTCTTGGCCATTTTCAGCAGATGCTGAGACCATAGCACAAGCAGAAGCCTTGGCGAGCCGAGTCATTCTCACGGCTGTTGCCGAGACCCCTGTGATCGAGGTAACTGCTTGTAAGCCAGTCTTTGTCATGCCTGGCATTTGAATGAAGGCTGTTTAACCTTAGAAGTAATACTTGGGAAAAATGAATGAATATGTGGTTAAATATGCCACAGAGTTACTTTTAAGCTAACCATTGGTTCTTCATATCTTCTTATTTTAGAATTTAAAATTCTTTCTGTTATTTTACAGAAACACAGATAAACTTGCTAGATGTGGGTGTTAGTTTGGGATGTTCTGAAGTCACTAGACATATTGAGTTGTTTATTTTAAAGGAGACTAAGAAAGGTAACCAGATCAGTAATTATCCCTGGTGCTGTATGTAAACTTCGGATGTTATTTATTAGCCTTTACTTATTTTTTAATTTTTTATTTTTTTTAAAGATTTATTTATTTAAGTAATCTCTGTAGCCAGTGTGGGGCTCAGACCCACAACTCCAGAGATCAAGAGTTGTATGCTCCACCAACTGAGCCAGCCAGGGGCCCCATATTAGCCATTTAAATATCACTTTAAGAAACAATAAAGTAAGTGGTTAAGTAGGGGAAATCTTATATGTTTGTATATAGGGAAAATAAGAACAGCTGCCCTATGTTACAGGAATGAGTGTTTCAGTTTGGAATAATGTAAAGTGACCACATCACATACGGATTTAAAAAGTGTTTTGATGTTAGTTTTAAATGGACATGAAGACTGAACTGGAAGACAGCTCAGACAGTGTCTCTAGTGATGAAGAAGCCACCAGTGTTGACGATTTTGAGAGAGTCTGAATACAGTTGAGAGTACAGAAGTACTCTCCCTGGAGTACTTCTCCCACACACTGCTTACCATACTGTCACTTTGTCCAGATGTCACCTCACACTGTTAATAGAATGGCAGTTCCTACCTGTCCCTTCATCCCCACACGCCTGCTTCCCTTTCTCTCACTTTACTTTTCTGCTTAGCATTTTAGGCAGTGACATACTAAATATTTACCTTTTTATTTTCTGATCCTTCTTGCCTCCACTAGAGTGTAAGCTCTTTGCGGGGGTGGGGGGGAGGCAGGATGTGTATCACTTGTTCACTTCCAGAATAGTGCTGGGCACATAGTAGGGGCTCAAGTAATAGTTGTTGAACTATTGATCCAAATAGAAGTGGAAATAGCAATATTTCTAAACATATATGGTTTTTGAAATATTTTATTACATATTACATATATGTGTACCAAGACTGATGAATATAGTCAGTTGGCTATTTCATCCATATTGTTAAAGGTTTATGTATTAAGTCCGGCCAAAGAAGACTTTGGATAGTTTCTTGGGGAAATTGGATTGTTATGCAATTTAAAGTACATTTATAGTTTCTCTGGGTTTTTTTTTTTTTTTTGAGATTTTATTTATTTTTATTTTTAGAGCACATGCACGAGTGGGGGGAGGGGTGGAGGGAGAGGGAGAGAATCTCAGGCAAACTCTGCTGAGTGCAGAGCCTGATGTGGGGCTTGATCTCAAGACCCTGAGATCATGACCTGAGCTGAAACCAAGAGTTGGATGCTTAACCAACTGAGCTACCCAGGCCTCTAAAGTACATAAAGTTTCCAAATGTGTTGGGAATGTTTCAGCTGCCTCTCCCCATCGCACTCCCCACATTGGAGTCAGAATATGCACTGGAGAGGGGAAAAGGACTGAGAGATTCCGTAGTGTAGTGTGTGTTTAATTTATGTTAATATTTCTTGTGTGCTTGAAAAGAATGGCTTTTCTTTCTCTTGAGTGCAGAATTCTTTCACATATCCTTTAGCTCTGATTTATTACTATGTGGTTCCAGTCTTCTGTATCATTACTAATATTTCTGTGTGCTTAGTATTTTGGCCTCTGAGAGAGGTGTTTGTGGATTTGTCTCTTTCTCCTTATAATTCTTCTATTGATTTTTGTCTAGGGTATTCTGAGCTCTGTTGTTATGTGAATTATGTTATGTGAAATCGTTCCTTTTTAAAATAACAATTGTCTTTAATTTTTCTTTTGTATTAGTTTGGAAGTTACACGTTTCTGTTTCCTTTTTATTCACATTGGTTACTCCGGTATAAAATTAATCAAGAGCTCTGTTATACCCCAAACAACTCAAAAAGCTTCAGTCATTTTAGTGTTCATCTTTTCCTTCTGTAATATCTTTGACTAATACTTTAGTCCCAAACTAATACTTTAGTCCAAAAACTTTAGTCCCAATACTTTAGTTGGGGTTTTAAAACCCCAACATTGAACTTAACAGATTGATCAAGCTATTTATACATTTTTTGTTTTTGCTCATGATTGTTTCTTGAATCTTACATTTTTACCTTTTTCACGGACTCTATTATCTGTATTTAAAATGTACTTATTTTATAATTAATCCAGATTATTTCTAGTTCTTCAGCTGCTGATTCTTCTGGTAGTTTTGCCAGGTCTTCCCAATTACTTTCTTCATGTGGTTTCTAATTTTTGAATTGATAATTTAAATTTTTTATTTTTATTTATTTATTTGTTTGTTTATTTTTTAAAGATTTTATTTATTTATTTGTCAGAAAGAGGGGAAGCAGGCAGAGGGAGAAGCAGACTCCCTGCTGAGCAAGGAGCCCAATGCGGGACTTGATCCCAGGACCTTGGGATCATGACCTGAGCCAAAGGCAGACGCTTAACCAACTGACCCACCCAGGCATCCCTAGTAATTTAAATTTTTTAAATGTGGGTTCACTTCATGGAGGCTGCTCTTTGCTATAGAAATCCCATGTGTCTTGGTGTTTCAAAGTGTCCATGGAGAGCACTCTGAATAAACGCTGGGGCCTCTAAAGGTTTCAGTGATTTTTCAGCTTGGAGCTCCCATGCCTAGTGTGGTGTAGGCCTGAGGTTTTAGTTTCCTACAAATGATCTTCTTACACCCACCCATGTCTGGACAAACTGCCCTGATACTGCCTTAGACATGTAAACAGAATTTTTCCAAATCCCTTTTCATAAAAAGGGCACTTCTTTGAAATTCTGCATTTGATGCAGGGAGTTCACATTCCATTCCAGCCTCCCACTGCCCATAACAAGCTCAGGGTCCTACCTTCTGTTCTTAGGAAGGTGTTGAAGCTCAACTACCTTGGGAATGGGTTGATCCCAGACCTTCAAGGAAGTCAGCTCCCATTTGCCAGTCTGTTTTTGATTTCTCTTTGCATTTGACCAGGTTAAAGAAATTTATGTATATTTTAAATATTATCCAATGTTTCTGCATGTGTGGGTGTGAGGTTGTTCTCCAGTGTTTAAAGAAGTCATCTGTCATGATGACAGGCATTCATTTTAAACTTTTGATATGTCTATTTTGATATCATTTTAAACATTTTCAGTTTTGTCAGAAATTTGGACTAAATCTGAAAATGTCAACATATATTTTGAAGGGAATTGAGAAGTTAAAATTGTGTAATAATAAGCTCATAGCTTGTTGAAGGGAAGCTTATATGTTTTATAAAATTGTCAGTTTGTCTTAAGATCTAACAGTCTTTTCCAAGTAACAACAACAAATGTATTGCTTTGTTCTGTGGTTTATATTTGGATACATAGACTCCCTCAAAAAAAGAATTTAACATTTATTTTTGTAGAAAATAGCAGTTGTAAATGGCCTAGGGAAACTTAGGTAAGTTTACATTTAATGCTGTTGGTAGCTGTAAAGAGCAGTGATATGGAGATAAGCTGTGGTATTTATTGATTTATTGTTTTTTAGAAATCAGTCTTTTCTTTCATAATTAGGTAGAAACAGAAAAGAAAGATGTTCTCGATTTTGGTGACTTGACTTACGGTGGCTGGAAAGCTCTGCCATTGAAATTGATAAACAAGACTCATGCCACTGTGCCAATCAGACTTGTTATTAATGCTGTAAGTACTAACATACAATGAGAAACTTTACAGAGCACATCAATTTGGCATTGTAGACACTCCTGATGTAAGTCTTGATTAGTTTTCTGATGGAAGTAAATTTTTTCGTTAAAGATTCTGTCAACAAATTTAACATCACACTAACATTGTACCGTTGGCTTTATTGAAACTGATTCTTCTATTTTTTAACAGAATGCCATAGCCTGGCGCTGCTTCACATTTTCCAAGGCACCCATCCATGCTTCTTTGAAAGCGGCTCCATATGCCGACGTGCTTGCTCAGCTGGCAGCTCCTTCTGTGGTCAACCACATGATGCCTGCCACTTATGATGGACAGGTAAGCTGGCTTTGAATTAAAGAGGAAGTAAAGGTTCCAAACAGCTTATCTTTCATTAAGACTTAAATCTTAATGCTATAATGTAAATTTATTTTATTTTATTTTATTTTAATTTTATTTTATTTTACAGGATCCAGAATTTCTGATAATTTGGGTTCTTTTCCATAGTCCAAAGAAACGGATCACTTCTTCAGGTATCATGTGTATGGTTTTTAGGAATTGCTTTACTCTGTAGCTAAATAAACCACAAACTTGAGGCATATTTCCTCTATCAGTAAATGTGAATACTTTGAGCAATTTGTCAAATATTGCTTTTTAAAATGGGGCAGAGAGCATGCATGCTGTTTTGGGTCAAGCCCATGTATGGGTAACCCCAGCAGGTACCACTGAAAACCTTCCGGGATCTTTTCTGTTCACTGATTTTATCACATCTACCAGTTGGATATCTTCTTTTTCTCCTTTGCCCTCCACTCATTTCTCTTCCTCTTTGAATTCTTAAAAAGGACATCTTGCTTAGAATTCCTTGTGACCCATGAGGGGATAGTGTTAGACCATATGAGGCATTTAGAATGAAATAACTCTCTGGTCTCTGAACTAAAAGAAGGAACTTTTATAGAGATTTTAGACTCGGCAGAAGAGTTCTTGGCAAGAGTCGATATAGAAGTTGACAGCCCAAACCCTACACCAGTCATTAAAAGTATTGGTCTTCAAGCAAGAACAGGAATAGCTAGGATTCATGCTCCAAAAGACTTACAGGTACTCTAAACTCTTCTCTTTGCCTTGACTTTATGTTCAGGTGGATTTTATTCTAATTGTGACACTATTTAAAATGTCGGTTTTACCCCATTCTCTAGACTATGCACTTGTTTGCCAGGGTGGCTTCCTCAACAAAGCAGCACTTACCTTTGAAAAATGCGGGGAATATTGACGTTTACTTAGACATCAAGGTAAGAATTTGTGTCAGAATGCTATGACATGGG